>CM060937.1:329420837-329822571 GCA_030765085.1 Allium cepa | reverse complement strand
ACTTCCCAATTCAAATCAATTTCAATTTCCATTCTACCAATTCAATTTCGATTTTAATTCAAATCAGTGTCAACTTTGACTTCAAACTTATTAAATTTTATATTCACTTGCGATTAATTCAATTTCAATTTTATATACGCTTCGATTAATTCAATTTCAATTTTTATATCAATTTGGAGCTTGATTTTTCAAAATATCCATTTATAACACTTAACCAAATTTATCCATCATTATTCAAGTTTTAAATCCAAATTTCAAATATGATTCAATTCCAAGCTCAATTTCAAATTATCATTTTTATGTCGCTTTTACTTAGTAATATTCAAAGCTCGAGTTAAGGTTCAATCTTTAAACAAATCAATTTTCGAAATTCAGTCAAATCCTAATTTTTAAATTTCAAAGTCTCGACTGATATTATTTTAAAAATTTCCTTTAACCAAAATCTATTTCAACACTCCATACTCAATTTCCGATAAATTCGATTTCCATAAATTGATTTTCATTTATAACCTTTAAATCAAACATTTTAAATAAATTTCAAATCGACGATTTCAAAAATTATTAATTTAGCCAATTCGGAGTCCGTATATAATTTTCTATCCTATGGCCAAGTAGTTATTTATTTCAATTAAATGTCAGGGATGAATATATATAACTTAAATCAAATCACAGTTTCATATGTATGCATAACAGTATATATATAAGCGAATAAACATCCAAACATTCAAATATCAACCAATAGCATCCATCGAAATATATCATCCAATACACAATTCAATTCATGGCAATTTTCATAGTTATCAATGTCAGGTAATTAAATCGCAATTCAATTTCAATTTCAATCTAACTGTCAATTTAAATTTTTTTTTTTTTTTTTTTTTTTTTTTTTTTTCCAACGGTTAATTCAAGCAATGATCTATATGACAATTAAATTTATGTCAAACAACGGCAAATAAAATTCATATCACTTCATAATGTCAAATTTAACTAGCATAAAGATATTTAGTACGGTGTGAGCGTTATAAAACACTCACCTTGATTTTCATGTAGTTCCAGCGTTTTATTTCGAATAAAATTAAACGGGCGTTTAATTTTACCCGAAATTTTCTCTAGCTCCAAACGACTCCAATCCAATTCCAAAGCGTAGTGTTCATCCATACGAACGTAACACAATTCGTTTCGTGATTTTTCGACCTCGTATGACAAAGTTACAACGGTTTAAACATTTAACAAATTAATATATAATTTAATTTACAATTTCTATTTTAATTTCTAACCCTAATGCATCTCGGCCTCTCGTTCCTGCAAAGGAAAATCTGGGCCGCAACTTGATGCTTCTTCCCTCCAGGTGATGAACGATGAAGAGAACCCATCGGTCTACCTAGTCCATGAATTTTCGCACCCAATACGAGTACCTCCACCTCGATCAACCACCGCCATTTCCATGCCCATCTCCGCCCCTACCATCGCCGTGAGTATGGATGAGCTCGGTGCTGCCTTTAGCATCGAAAATAGTGTAGGAACGCACGCCAACAACCTCCAATTGCCGTTGATCCACCAGCTCGTTTCCGATCATAGCCGTTCTCAACGTAGAGCTCGCGAAGCTACACGACGTTCCGGTTGGAAGGATTGGCTAAAACTTCACGGATTAAGAGAAAAGTGGAGGAGAAGGTTGGAAGTTTTCAGCCATTGGTCTACTCTAGTGGCGGCTGAACAAAATTTAGGGTTTTGCTTTTCGTTTTGCAAAATTGTGGTTAAATGGTCCCTATATAGAAAACCGACGAAACACTATTTATCCTGGATTTTCCGAACTCCGAATTTCGCACGGTAACTGACGTTCCTAGGGTTTATCCCGCGTTTCGGACACAATGGAATAGGTTTCGGAAGCTAATTCCATCGTATGCGCGAGTTATGGAAATAAACGATCGATTTTAAATTAAATCGATTAAACGATTTCCTATGCGTTTTGGCTCACCCTGGGCAAATGGTAAATCCGATTGACACGAAATTTGAAATCTTACAATAGTATCACGTTACGGATCCGATGAAACTGGCTTCGTCGAAATCCGAGACTGTTTGAAAAATGACTATTTTAACTCGTTAAATTAATATTAAAACAATTTCGATGCGTTTCGAGCTGCCACGGTCAAACGACAACTCCGATTGCTACGAAAATTGAAATCCAATAATAACTAACTATTACGGATCCAATGGAATTGGTTTCGTCCAATTCTGAGACTGCTCGAAAATTGGCTATTATTCAGTCGATAATTAAATATTAAAATATTCAAATTTCACAAATAGATTTAAAATTCAGTTTTAAAAGTTCTATAACATCACTATAACTCCAATATGATAAAATAAAATTTTACAAATCATTTTTAATCATATTAAACCCGTTATTAAATTTTATCCAATAAATTTCAATTTTAAAATATTATTAACTCGTATTATAATCCAAATATAACTTACATTCATTTTGGAAACCAATTTGAATCATATTAAATCAAATTTCAAATATTCACTCTATTTTCATATATTAAATTTCAATATCCAATTAATCATATCCAATTCGGAATTTAATTATTCAAACATTTGTAATTATTAAATTTAAACAAAATTTGATTATTAAATCCCTATCTTTTGAAATATTGAAATTGAACTTATAGGATTCAACCTTTAAAACCAATTCACAATTTTAGAACACTATTTTCATTTTACATTTATTCAATTATTCAATAAGTTTTAAATATTCAATTTAAACCATTTACCTGTTCAATATTCAATATTTGATTTTCAAAAGATTTTACTTATCAATCAACTTCTCTATTATACCTAATGAATTTCAACATTTATTATCCTATTCAACTATTGATTTCAAAGGCATTCACTAAGTAGCTTTTATTTTCATTACTTGGATAATTATTGTTGCAATTCATTCTAGTTATTATTGTTCCAAACGAATTACAATTTTTTTCTAACACTAAATCACGAAAACTTATTAAATTAGCTATTTTAATTATCGAAAATTTTCGGGTCGTTACATTCTCCCCCACTCAAAACTTTTCGTCCCCGAAAAGGAAAAAGAAGGGAAAAGAACTAAGTATAGAATTCACATTAGATATATTTCATTCAAAGTTACTAACTTATAAAACAATGAAATTCCATTTATAAAGTTGTAACTACGCTTCCACTAAGTTATTCCAAACGGCTTTCTAAATTTAAAGTTAGTTATCAAAACAAGTTATAAAAAATTTTAAAACTTGAAAAATTTTCTAACACCCGGATTTACGAAAAATTTCGGCAGAGTCTCCTTTGCGCGGCTCGATCGGTACAACTACAAAACGCCTCTACGGGCCCCAAACAAACAAAAGAAAATCCAAAAGCCAAGTGGCTCATCAAAAATCACCAAATCCAATGATAAAATAAACATGTACCTTATATTTTTATTAGCGAGCATATACGAATAATATAGCGTGAAAGCGAGCTCCAAATGCGAAGCAAGCGCAATCCGCACCTACTAAACACTCAACAAACCATGAGAAACATGCATATATGAAATAATATCAATATACACAATATAGCAACATAACAACTACATGTGCCAACATAGCAAATGCAACAAAACAACAAATGCAACCATCAATCAACTATCATCCAACAAATCCATAACCAATCAATATAAATTCACTTCTCATTAATATTTATTGACTTGGTTTCAATTTTAATCATAGTTGATTCATTAACGTTGGATTTTTCTAACATTCATCCTCAATTCAATTAGTTAACATTCACTAATTTATATTTACATTAGTTCACTTCCAATTTGAATCAAATTAAATTCTATTTAAATTCATTTAACTTCCAATTTAATTTCAATGATTTATAGCTTTCAATTTCATTAACACTTAATGAATTACATACAATCAACTTAAGATCATATAACAAACAAATCATACCCAACATAACCAAATTATTAATTTTACATTCAATTTGGTTTCTCTCTTTTATATATATATCATGTTATATAAATAAAATAAAATAAAAAAAATAAAAATAAAATCATTTTATATTTGGCATCTTAAATTTCCAATATTAACTTTAATTAAGTCCGTAAGCCGTACATATATCATCCATGAGCAATATCAATCTAATCGCTTATTCGATCACACAATTTCACTTCCAAACTAGTATCGTTCACATGACTCTCTAGTGCGGACTCGGATTTGGTTCCTTGATTGGAAACTGTTACTCTCCTTGCATAGCCATATACTATGATAGAGAATTCCAGAATCAATTAAAAATCCATATCTAGGGTTCGCCGTCGAGAATCAAGTGAAAAATCCTAACTTGGATCGATATACATCATCTCGAAATTTTGTGCTCGAATTTGGATCAAATCGTTATGCGAATAACATAATATACGTACAATCTCACGTATTACCTTCCAATAGCTTTCTATCCAATTTATCTATACTAAATTATTTTATTGACTTCCATTTTATTTACCATTTATTATTCACAATTTGTTATTCAGTTAATAAATACATTTCTTTACATAGCATATTCTTCAACATTATCTTTTCTTAACATCATATCATAGAATTTGCTTACTCATGTTCATTTTAAACATTCTATATAATTTAATTAAATTCAATTTCATTTTCCAATTTATTCTTAGCTATAAGAAATTCCATTGTTACATTTATTTCATTTTCATACTTTCAGTAAATAACGAATTCATTTGTGGAACATTTTATTAACCGGCACTTTAGTTTATTAATCATCCTATAAAAGTCTAACCTCTCATAAATGATTTTTCTTAGTTTACAATTATCTTAAAGGTTACAAATTCAATTATTATTATATATTATTTTTTTTTCTATGCAATTTATATTTATTTTCTATAACCAATTTACAAAAATATAATTCGATTCATTTATCATCTTTCTTAAGTTCACTTACTTGTTCCATTTATCCATTCATCGTTTCAAGTAATATTTAAGTTATAACATTTTTATCACAACCTAATTTTTCATTTATATACATTTTAATTCCTTTTGAGTTTTCCTTACTTGTATATTTTTAATTACTTTCCGGTTCTGTTTATTTTTACAACATCTCATTACATATCCCAAAACATCATTTTAATTTTTTTAATATTTGGTAAGTCTTGTTTTATGTTATCAGAATGTAATTTTTGGTTTTATACAAATTTATAGAATTTTATTTTACCAATTTAGAATGTTCACAATTTACTTTGTTTAGATTCTCTTTGCCTTTTAACTTTAAAGTTTTTCCAAACAATAGATTAGATATCTTAATCCTCTTATTTTATAATTTCTGGTTATTCACATTTCATTCAAATAATTTGAAAATTATTAATTAACAGCACTTAGAAATTTAAATGCCCGGTTCTTTTCAAATCATTTGAAATAAACATATACACTTATATCCTTTAAAATATATCAAATCAAACCTTTGGAGTTTAAACCAAAACCCATTTTGCCCAAAATAATTTCGAAGAAAACAAAGCTTCTTAGAGGTCTCCCCCACTTTGAGACTCGAAAATGAACATCGATGATGCTGCGCAGTCATCACCGAAATTATTTTCCAGCGACATAAGAGAGGAGTACTTAATTCATTCCTTCTTAAAATCATTTCAAAATATTTCCTATAAATATTTTCCAACTAATATTACTATATGTTTCTTCAAAACTTTGAGAACCATTTTCCAAAATCTCCGGGTCTTGAATTCAAAATCTCCGGGTCTTAAATTCAATATTTTCCAGTTTAAATCTATTTTAATTTATAAGTCACCTTTATAAAATATTCTTATAGGATTTTATTTCTTAAACATTTCACAATTGTTTTATGATTGTTCATTTTGTAATTCAGCTTATTTATTAAATTACCATATCCAATTAATGATAATAACCATATTTTAATTCCTAACAGCCAGGTAAGCTAGATAAGTCACAATAATTTCTTAAAATCTTTCTTTATATACAAAATATAATTAGAGCAAAATTATTTCATTTACTCAATTTCAAAACAATACTATGTCGAATTGTTCTATTTAAGTGTTTAGAGATCCCTATCAATGACGTTAATTACTCGTATTGACCAGAATCCATAAGCCACTCAACAAAACAACCGACACAATATAAAACATTTTATATCACTAACAAATACGCTCTCTCATATACACTCAACTCATTCATATAGTTTACCTCTATTTCAATGAGTTATTCCCCACTAGAGCCAAGGTTTATCGCTAAACCAAAGCTCTGATACCAACTGTAACGACCCGCCTTTTTTGACAGTTTAAACCGACGATCAAATACACATGTCGATTCCAAACCATTAAAAGGGCAGATAGTTATTGGGGTAATTAAGAAAAGAAAAGGAAGGGAAATAAAGGAAATGAAACAACACAGAATCTCACAGCGGAAGGCTAAAGTATAATAATAAAATAACAGTTCATGAAGCTGTTAATTAAATGAATACATTTGAAATGAATACATTTGATTATTATTATACAACATTTATCAGAGTTATACATATACAACAGAACAATTAAATAATGCAGCAGACATCATGATGCAAAGATAATAATAGTAATAGTATACCAAATCTTCGTCTTCGTCCTCCGGAATAGATCTTCAAAATCTGAAAACTCAGGTCTGACCCGAGCGTAATGAAAAGACAAAACACTCGAGTCAGGACTAAATATCCTTATAAAAGTTAAATCAATCGGAAATAAATATGAGTGTAACGGCGTCAGAGATGTTTACGGGGTTTGACATCTCATATCCAGTGTCGACGTGCGTGCAATAACTCAAGAGATGTTACGGGATTTTCCATCTCCTAAGGATCCGTTAAACTATCTACTATATAGTAATGTACGCTAAGTAGATAATGTCTATCAGTAATATAAAGTATCAAAATAGCGTTAAGGCGTTACCATAATCCCCCTTAACACATTTTTATATTCCCAAAAGCATATACAAGACCGTAGTTTCCCCAAAACCGGAAGTCACCAGAGGGCAATCCATATACTCAAGGTACAAATCAAAACGTAGTGGTCGCGAATAGGATAATCAGTATGACAAGGTACATGAGGCAATACCAACTAGGATACTAGTAGTTGCGTGATCCGGACTGATGTTGGGCATAGCCAGCAGCTACCCCAACACCGCGAAACAACACTCCCAAATCAAGGGGTGCACCCAAATCGCATCACAAATGTAATAGATATGGTATCGAAGAAGTGTGTCCGCTAGAGGTGGCGAACCTCAATGGCCCGGCGCGGCTCCTGTTTTAGTCATGTCAGGGGTCATCCAATAATCGTTCTCTTTCTTCAGTCAACGCGTTCACCAAACCATCCACTTCATTCTGGATCATCACTCCGCGTATAATAGTTATTAAAGTGGTTTTCGGTATCGACAGAGAGTATGTCCATATCCGATCCCGGTCTCTTTAATAACTACGTATTATTACGCCGTTGGCTCTTTTACATTTCAAATCGATTCATAATTGATATCAATTGTCATATTCACTTCAAAATCAAATCCATTTCAAATATCGACATAGCCATTCAAAATATAAGGTTCCTTTTTAAAAATCATTTTGCGTCTCAATAACTCATTTCGGTTTCAAAATCATTCCGAATTTCAATTTTATGTTGCAACTTCATTTAACCCAATTCGTATTTAAATTCAAGATTTAAACATAAACATTCCACCTTATTAACCAGCTTGAAATTTTTAGAAAATAGTTTTAAGTAGTTTAAAAGTAGTTTAAATAATTAAAATAGTTAAAAATACTTAAAATCTTTAAAATGGATTTAAAATAGATAAATTAGTTTAAAATAATTTAAATTGGGTTAAGTAGATTAAAAATAGATTAAAATAGTTTAAGTATTCAAAATGGTTTATATAACAGAGTAATTTGGAAAACAAATTAAAACAGCTTTAGAACCAATCTATTTCAATTATAACTTCCCAATTCAAATCAATTTCAATTTCCATTCTACCAATTCAATTTCGATTTTAATTCAAATCAGTGTCAACTTTGACTTCAAACTTATTAAATTTTATATTCACTTGCGATTAATTCAATTTCAATTTTATATACGCTTCGATTAATTCAATTTCAATTTTTATATCAATTTGGAGCTTGATTTTTCAAAATATCCATTTATAACACTTAACCAAATTTATCCATCATTATTCAAGTTTTAAATCCAAATTTCAAATATGATTCAATTCCAAGCTCAATTTCAAATTATCATTTTTATGTCGCTTTTACTTAGTAATATTCAAAGCTCGAGTTAAGGTTCAATCTTTAAACAAATCAATTTTCGAAATTCAGTCAAATCCTAATTTTTAAATTTCAAAGTCTCGACTGATATTATTTTAAAAATTTCCTTTAACCAAAATCTATTTCAACACTCCATACTCAATTTCCGATAAATTCGATTTCCATAAATTGATTTTCATTTATAACCTTTAAATCAAACATTTTAAATAAATTTCAAATCGACGATTTCAAAAATTATTAATTTAGCCAATTCGGAGTCCGTATATAATTTTCTATCCTATGGCCAAGTAGTTATTTATTTCAATTAAATGTCAGGGATGAATATATATAACTTAAATCAAATCACAGTTTCATATGTATGCATAACAGTATATATATAAGCGAATAAACATCCAAACATTCAAATATCAACCAATAGCATCCATCGAAATATATCATCCAATACACAATTCAATTCATGGCAATTTTCATAGTTATCAATGTCAGGTAATTAAATCGCAATTCAATTTCAATTTCAATCTAACTGTCAATTTAAATTTTTTTTTTTTTTTTTTTTTTTTTTTCCAACGGTTAATTCAAGCAATGATCTATATGACAATTAAATTTATGTCAAACAACGGCAAATAAAATTCATATCACTTCATAATGTCAAATTTAACTAGCATAAAGATATTTAGTACGGTGTGAGCGTTATAAAACACTCACCTTGATTTTCATGTAGTTCCAGCGTTTTATTTCGAATAAAATTAAACGGGCGTTTAATTTTACCCGAAATTTTCTCTAGCTCCAAACGACTCCAATCCAATTCCAAAGCGTAGTGTTCATCCATACGAACGTAACACAATTCGTTTCGTGATTTTTCGACCTCGTATGACAAAGTTACAACGGTTTAAACATTTAACAAATTAATATATAATTTAATTTACAATTTCTATTTTAATTTCTAACCCTAATGCATCTCGGCCTCTCGTTCCTGCAAAGGAAAATCTGGGCCGCAACTTGATGCTTCTTCCCTCCAGGTGATGAACGATGAAGAGAACCCATCGGTCTACCTAGTCCATGAATTTTCGCACCCAATACGAGTACCTCCACCTCGATCAACCACCGCCATTTCCATGCCCATCTCCGCCCCTACCATCGCCGTGAGTATGGATGAGCTCGGTGCTGCCTTTAGCATCGAAAATAGTGTAGGAACGCACGCCAACAACCTCCAATTGCCGTTGATCCACCAGCTCGTTTCCGATCATAGCCGTTCTCAACGTAGAGCTCGCGAAGCTACACGACGTTCCGGTTGGAAGGATTGGCTAAAACTTCACGGATTAAGAGAAAAGTGGAGGAGAAGGTTGGAAGTTTTCAGCCATTGGTCTACTCTAGTGGCGGCTGAACAAAAATTTAGGGTTTTGCTTTTCGTTTTGCAAAATTGTGGTTAAATGGTCCCTATATAGAAAACCGACGAAACACTATTTATCCTGGATTTTCCGAACTCCGAATTTCGCACGGTAACTGACGTTCCTAGGGTTTATCCCGCGTTTCGGACACAATGGAATAGGTTTCGGAAGCTAATTCCATCGTATGCGCGAGTTATGGAAATAAACGATCGATTTTAAATTAAATCGATTAAACGATTTCCTATGCGTTTTGGCTCACCCTGGGCAAATGGTAAATCCGATTGACACGAAATTTGAAATCTTACAATAGTATCACGTTACGGATCCGATGAAACTGGCTTCGTCGAAATCCGAGACTGTTTGAAAAATGACTATTTTAACTCGTTAAATTAATATTAAAACAATTTCGATGCGTTTCGAGCTGCCACGGTCAAACGACAACTCCGATTGCTACGAAAATTGAAATCCAATAATAACTAACTATTACGGATCCAATGGAATTGGTTTCGTCCAATTCTGAGACTGCTCGAAAATTGGCTATTATTCAGTCGATAATTAAATATTAAAATATTCAAATTTCACAAATAGATTTAAAATTCAGTTTTAAAAGTTCTATAACATCACTATAACTCCAATATGATAAAATAAAATTTTACAAATCATTTTTAATCATATTAAACCCGTTATTAAATTTTATCCAATAAATTTCAATTTTAAAATATTATTAACTCGTATTATAATCCAAATATAACTTACATTCATTTTGGAAACCAATTTGAATCATATTAAATCAAATTTCAAATATTCACTCTATTTTCATATATTAAATTTCAATATCCAATTAATCATATCCAATTCGGAATTTAATTATTCAAACATTTGTAATTATTAAATTTAAACAAAATTTGATTATTAAATCCCTATCTTTTGAAATATTGAAATTGAACTTATAGGATTCAACCTTTAAAACCAATTCACAATTTTAGAACACTATTTTCATTTTACATTTATTCAATTATTCAATAAGTTTTAAATATTCAATTTAAACCATTTACCTGTTCAATATTCAATATTTGATTTTCAAAAGATTTTACTTATCAATCAACTTCTCTATTATACCTAATGAATTTCAACATTTATTATCCTATTCAACTATTGATTTCAAAGGCATTCACTAAGTAGCTTTTATTTTCATTACTTGGATAATTATTGTTGCAATTCATTCTAGTTATTATTGTTCCAAACGAATTACAATTTTTTTCTAACACTAAATCACGAAAACTTATTAAATTAGCTATTTTAATTATCGAAAATTTTCGGGTCGTTACAGCTTACGTAAACGGTTAGCCATGACTATTTATGGTTTGGGAAATTGACATCATTGGGGTGTTATTGATGGCCCGAGGAGGAGCAATATGTAATTGTAGTAGATGGACTATTGCACAAAATGGGTAGACGTGAAGCCATCAACCACAATCACTTTACCCTTTTGTAGTAAAAATCATTTTGTGTAGATTCAAATTACCACTAAAGATTACAATGAACAATATAACTCAATTAAAAAGTGCAGAGTTTTACGAATTTTATGCTCGATATCGAGTTATGAAGAGCTTCTCGATGGTAGCACATTGACATGCTAATGATAACGTGGTGATAGTGAATAAAATCCTCAAATCTATCATTAAGAAGCTATTTAAACAAGCAAAGTTTAATTGGGTAGATGAGTTACCACTGGCCTTGTCGACTTATCAAATAACCAAATGTCTATACCTGGACATACACCATTCACATTGACAAACGAAGCTAAAGTGATGATAACTATTGAAGTGGAAGTGCCTTCTCATTGGCACATGAATCCAAGATGAACGAGGAGTTATTGCTATCCTTCCTTGACTTAGTGGCGGATAACCAGAAGAAGAAATCCTAAGGGTAGCCACTCATTAGAAAAGAGTAGCAAGGTAGTTCAATGCCAAGGTCTGGAACTGTACTTTTGAGATTGGCATTTATTTTTTGAAACGGATCTCTCTGGGTATTGGGACACTATGTTAGAATTGGAAAGGATCTTATGTGATAAAGCAGAAGCTTGGAAAGAACACTTTCAATTTAGCAATAATAGATGGGGACCTAATTTCGTGGACATGGAATAATCAGCATTTGCATCACTATTTCACTTGGTTTCTTTCTTTTTTAGTATTTATTTTCTTTTGGACATTATTTTGAATAGATTGAATGTAATAAAGTGGAATTCACCTCTCAGAGGGATTATCTTCTCTTCAGCGTTGGAAGACTCATTGGTAGAACGATGTGCCAACGCTTGGAAGACTGAGAGGCTCCAAGGGAAAGAGGAATAATTGTCCGCATGGAGGAAGTAGGGAGCTCGAAAGCAGATATCGTAGATGAAGCATTAAAGATGATCCATTTTTCAAGATTGATTTAAACCGACTTGGTTATGTGCTTAGTAATTAATATAGGTAATTAAGGCTCTAGTTTAGAGATATGAGTCACAACAATTTCACCTTCATCAAATGTAGCGCTTGGCTCATCAATCCCCTTGAGCAAAGCTATGTGTTTGGCTTCATTTATAGAACCGGACCTAGCTGGAGATGTAGCTGCAAAGGTGGAAGTAGTGACAGTTGAAGTAGTAGTAATCGCTTCGATTGAGAGACCTAGAGCATAGAAGTTGGTCGGAAGCGCAACAATTGTAGGTTTACATAAACCAGTTAAAACATGGTGATAAATGTCAGCAATGGATTTAGGAGTCAATTGAAGTTTTTCAAAGACCAAAAAGTTCAAAGGAATATCTTTGGTCGAGGGATATACAGAGTGAAGCCTGAAGCGATCTAACCCCTATTTAGTTATAAGAGATAGTGCAAGAATAACAGGAAAAGAGGTGGATATTAGTAGGAACTAAATTTCTTATTCTTTGGTTGGATATGGTAGTAGAGTTTGAGGTTGCAGACATAAAAGCAACAACGTCCTCAGAGATGGCCGCTATGATAGGTGGAATCACAACCGAGGACTCCTAAGTGGTTGATGCAAGAGAAGTCTCGGTTGACTCCTTAAAAGGGAGTTCAACCGGGCCACAACAGGAACCTGCATGGCCTCTTCAGCGAGGCATTGAACTTGGCCTTCCCTAAGGGCTGTAAAATCCCCACCATCAAAAAGAGCTTCTAAAACCTCGTACTCATTGAATGGAAGCCTTTTTTCATTCCTTTCTATATCTTACTTCATCACTTCATCGTGGACGTCAGCTGGTATGCATGGATTTGTTTCACCTAACCACCTTAGATTTTAGACTTGAAAACGTTCACATAAAAATAGAAAATTATTTGGTTGACTTGGTCTTCATTAGCTTCTTTCTCCTTGGTCGCTTGGGAAAACTTTTCTCCAGATTAGCTATAGTAGCTTCAAGCGTTTTGTTCTTTTCCTTAAGATCAGCATTTTCTTTTTCCTCAACCCAGAATCATTCTATCTTAGTTTTCAACTGGGCGATTTTGGCATTTCGGATGCAAGCTAAAGATTAATGGAATATGTATTGGCCATGAATTCTTCGATTTGTTTGGCAAATCCACTGTTCCTTATGTGCGCCTGCTTGAGCTACTTGTTTCGCATCTTTATTTTATTTTCGTAGCCTAGATTTTTTCTTGTGCCTTCCACTCTCTTTTTCAAAGGCTTCGTCCTTAGCCTTCATGTCTTTCTTAGTAGTATCAATTTCCCCTTAAACATAATTTCTATTGTCCTTTGGTCTTTCTAGGTATTCTTTTCAACCTCTTGGAGAAGGAGGCGATTCTTTTGTTGATGTCAACTAAGTTCTTAGCCAAATTCCTCCAAGAGTTGTGTCGTTCTACTATAACATCATTGATTGTTTGACCTTCTGAATATCGTTAATGAAGATATTGTTAAGCTTTATTCAAAGAAAGCTGTAGTGAGGTCAGTTCTCAAGTACTTCAATTGGAAATTGGAAGGAGTTGTAAGCGAAGGCACTAAAATTTATGGTAGTAGGTCCCTTTACATGTTCTTTGGATATGCCTTGATGAAGAAGTGGATGTTGAGATGAGAGGAATTTTTGCTGATATAGAGGACCACGAGTGGGAACTAGAGAGGACATGCCCTTAGAGGTCGGGACAAGTGCATTGAAGGTTGTAGCGATGGAGATTGGTGCTAGAGTCTGAATAGGAACAAGAGGCGGAGGAGTTGCCTCATAGGAGATCGGTTCTAGTCCGTACAAGCACCTTTGGAGTGGTTGGAGGAAGTCTGATAAGTGGAATGGTATGTGCAGAGTCTTTGAAGGAACATGAATGATTATAATGTTCCCTTTCATGATCTTGGGGTCCGATCTCGTACTTGCGCTTGGCCTCATGTCCAAACTCCCTTTCAATCCCTTCCTATCGCTCTATACTTAAATCATTTGAAGAGCGGCGACCTTGATATTTATCGATCTTAGCGACGAACTCATGCTGGGACGATTTTCAGCTGAGGACGCTGAAGTAGCGATGTCTTCTCATTGTACCTGAAATGTAAAGAATCAAAGTGATTGATGGAATTGGAAGATCGAAAATGTATAGAGTGCACGTGCATATGATCCTAAGTTTTATTGGTGTGGTGCAACGCTATCTAAACTACTGATCGTGCTTGATCTTAGGGGTGAGGGGATCAGTTACGTCTTCGTGCAGGAAAGTGGTAGTATCGTCTAACTTATTCATCGACAACAAAGTCAGGATTGTCAAAGTTTAGCCCTTGAAGATCAATGGACTCATTAGCTCCACTATATACATATGTGTTGTTTAATATGCATGTGTGTGTGAGTGTGTGTATATATAATTATATATAATATAAAATAACATTTTTCAAATATTGATGGTTATATATATGTATGTATTCATATATATATATATGCATATATATATATGCATATATATATATATGCATATATATATATGCATATATATATATATGTATGTACGTATGTATAATTAAAAATATAAGATAAAGTAATCGGTAAACATTCTTATAATTTATAAAGAATATAAAGAAAATTCAAAATTAAGTTTTAGATTTTAGATCTAGATCCATGTAATAAAATATCTAGACATTTCAAAATCGAGTCAATATATTAATTTTGAATATATATATGTGTGTGCGTGTGTGCGCGCGCGTGTGTGTGTTATATACATTGCAAGATAAGAAATCCTTTTTTAATTCATATACATACATATACACACACATATATGTATGTATGCATTCAATTAGTATTTTGAAAATACATATATAGTAATAACATATACAAATAGTTTTAATATGAATACATGAGTAAATAAAATATATGTATATATTAACATATGCATGACCTTTATAATATCAACAAAAGTTAATTTTTTTATTTTAAATAAGAATGCTTTCAAGTTTAAATTTTTTAAATGATGATTTATATATGGAAATATTATCAAGATTTAATCTTTTTGGAAAACTATTTAATATATGTACATAATTGTATATAATAATCATATGTATATTTTATAATCCACCCACACACTCACACACACAGACACACACACACACATACACATTATATAAATTAAATGTAATGTTAATTGGGTTTTTAACCCGGCATAATTCAACAAGAGTTTGAACATCCAGACTAAGCCAAAATGACTTGAAACATGAACAAGACATCTAAAAAAACAAGCCAATGGAACTTAAGGGAACAAGCCAAAAATCCACTAAGTAGATGGATCGCCAGCGACTCATCATCCACGAATCGCTAGTGATCCAAAAGGAAGCATCATGAGTTCTTAAAGCCTCTTGCATCATGATGTAGTACCTCTTCTAAGAATTCTTACCAAGTTTCATAGCATTCTAAGCAGCGTAGTTCAAGAAGTAAAGACTCATATGATTTAAGCTGTTTTGACCAAAGCAGCTAGTTTAAGCTAGACCTAAAGAACTCATACGGAATCAGGTTGACTTGAAATTTGAAGGGAACACCTAAAAGATATAAAAGAGGCTTACATAAAAAATGAGCATAACTTGAGGAGATTCGATGGATAGTTGGCGATCCATCTTGATGGGTCGCCGACGATCCATCTTGATGGGTTGATAGCGACCCATCTAGGTTGGGCCCCACCATATGAAATTCATACGGTAGGTCCCACACACCTTCTAGATTGCATATGCAAAGTTTCATCTGATTTCGTTAAGGTTTGAGCGAGCTATGGATGATTCTTCTGGACTAGATGACCCATGTAGATGGATGATTAAACTAACTTCAAACGACTTGATACTTGGGCAACACGCTCAAAAGAATAAGTGATGTACCTCAGGAAAATTGAGCCAAAAATATGCTAAGTGCATGGATAGCCAACGATCCATCCCCCATGGATAGCTAGCGATCCATTATGATAGGTCGGATCGCCCTTAAACTTTCCAAGCTCCATCATAGCACTATGTAAAGGCTTATAGTAGAAAAATATGCTAAGTTGATGAATAGCTAAAGATCCATCCGCTATGGATAGCCAGCGATCCATCCTCTATGGATAGCTAGTAATCCATTGAAATTATTCAGATTGATTTGAGATTTTCGGTGATGACTTGGCATAACAACTGGACTCTTTTGCACTTGGACTTTCGGCGCAATACTCACTGAATTTCTCTATAAATACTCACCTATCTGCAGCACAAAGTGCATATTCTAGACCGACCGCTGGAATTCTGCAGAGATTATTCATCACTCTTTCCCTCTCACATAATAGTCATCTAGGGGTTCATTGTGATTCTCCAGTGAACTCTTGTACTTGTGACTTGATCCAACTTAAAAGATTCAATCATACTGTAATTCTATTCAACTTATAACAGCAGCCAGTTAATAGTAAATTCTAAAGTAGATGTATGCTTCATTAACAACTGAACCACTATAAAAATCTTCCTATCTTTTTAGTATTTGTACTCCTTTTACATTTATTTTCTATATTATTTCTTTATAAGAACATGGTTGGTGCTTTCACACTCAATCCAGGGTGTTGATCCAATTTTTTGTTTAACATTTCAGTGCTTTCACTGGAAACCCAACTCAGGCTTTGATCTAGCTATCTACTTTAGATTAGAACGGTTCAAAAGTTAGATCCTCAATCTCTGCTTAGAAGATTTTCTTTGAGAATCAATGGTACTAGGAAGAAAGAGAACTACCTCCGATCCATAGGAGCTATAATTGCTGGAGAAGAGACAAACCATCAGCAAGTTGAAGTCAACAACCCCAACAACCTGCTGTTGGGAGCTAAATCTAGAGATAAGGTTCAAGATCCTCCAAACAATGTGAAGTTGTAACTAAGGGATAATTGAACAAGATGGTTGATGAAATTAACTAGAAAATTGCAAACAGTCAAAAGGCTCTTATGGAAAAGATAGATGTTCTCTTAGCACTCCAATTACTACTACTCCCAGAACGGTGTCTGAAGCCGTGGTTGCTATGGAGCAAGAACATTCTTCTGTTTCCGGCTTGAATGGAAGAAAATAAAGGCAAAAGCAAAAGGAAGTTGTTGGTGGAGCTCCAAGAATCATGATGGAAGAAAATGTCAACACTCCACTTACTGCAAAAGCACTTGCTACAAACCCGAACTTAGGGGTGGAAACTCCACGAGGAGATATAAAGATGGCTCTCTCCGGCTCTGAAGATGACAAACAATTTGGGGAAGACTAATTGGATGGAAAATGCTAATGTGCAAAATGCTAGAAGAAGCTCTAAACCCATGCCCCAACATAGTGCCATGCAATGGACGAGGAACTGCTACTCAAACGGTACTCCCAAAGGCAGAAGAACTAAGAAGATATGACACAAACTATGATCGATTACAAGGCCAAGCTTCCATGGTATATTGTGACCACTCTTAGTTGACCAGCTTTCAATTCCATCATGGAGCTCCCATCATCGAATCACGAATGGTCGTCGTTGAAAATCATCAAAAATTGTCAAAATGGTCATTGAAAAACACACTTCAGGGTTGACTCAAAGTCAAACTCGGGTAGTTGCCTATGTGAATCGAAGCTGATTCCGGATTTCCCTACTCGAAGTCGAATTGGAGTAATCGTCCATTTGACTCGAAGCAAACCTACGAAATTCTAGCCCGAATTCAGACTCAGGTAAATCCAAGATTTTCTCCAAGCAAACATGCAAATGACTCCAAGCACCATTCGTCACCAACCCATCACTTCAAATTTTATGACTCTAAGCGAACCACTTGTTGACTGCAAGCAAATGACAAATTTTCTTGGTTCGGACTCCAAATGAAATACCACTGATCCATTAACGTCAATGCATCTTCTTTTGCCCATAACTCAAACATGTGAACACCAGATGCCTTGAAATTTGACATGCGACCTTATGGGGCCTCCTTTGTTACCTAGACTGATCCCACCTGGTTTGAAATTTTTTGGGGATCGTCACTGATCCATGACCCCATCCAAAGTGATTTACCATTAAATCGACATTTCCAACCATTCAAGCATAGGACAATCATGCATATATCATTCTCAAACATTATAAACAGCCGTAACTTGAAAATGAACTAGACTGACAATGATTAGAGAATCTTCCCCAATCAAAACCCATTCACCAAAGCCGTTTAGCAAGCAGAATATCCAAAGAAGTTTATCATGCTAATTATACCTTCCTACAACTATACAAATGATTCGAAATTGCTTTTTTACAGGTATGACTAGCATATGGATGAAGCAAGGGCAACAGATGCAATCTACTAAGGCCCTCAGGAATCATTAAAGGATGAAACATCCTACTACCCGAAAAGAATTATATGGGAAGGCAAACCAGTTCTAGAGACTAGGGGTAGTGCAATTGGTAGAAGGCAAACCCAAAAAATTGCCAAAGAACATACCAAACGGTGAAAGAGCTATAGGACCTCAGGGACCATCTACCCAAGTAAGGCCACTAAGACCTTATAGAAAAGCACCCTGGCTAACTAATGAAATCAAATGAAAGGATGATTATCAAATAATACTCTGGCTAGCTAGCTACTAAGGAATGGGGCAACAACCTAAAGCAATGCCTTCTCATCTGTCCTTGTTTACTCTCCTTTTCCAAATGAGCCATACTAGGACATTAGGGGCATTGTAGACAACATGGAAAAATAAGTGCTTATATGCCCTCGACGAGTCATGTCGATCCCCCTTCTAAGAACTGACATTGCTGCGGTAGCATCGAGAAGGCTTGTGCAAAGGATCATCAAACAAACAGATCTAACCTCCTAGTCTCTATGAACCGATAAAACTGTGTTCCCACGAGCCGAATCCCAAAATTTCCTCTTGAAGTCAATGGATCATCGTTTAATGTAGTCGAGCCATCGGACACACGACCCATAACTCTTCTTAGAGTTGATGAATTATCGTTCCAAGGCTGTTTAGTCGCCGAACATCCAGCCAAAATTTCCCTTGAAGTCGATGAATTATTGTTTTAAAACCGTCGGACCGTCGAACACATGACCCAAAACTCTTCTTGGAGTCGATAAATTATCGCTCCAAGGCCACTTGGTTACCACACATCCGACCAAATTTCCTTTTACAGTCGATGAATCATCACTGTAAGACCTTCGAGCCATCGAAGGTATGACCCAAAACCTTCTTGGAATCGATGAATAATCGCTCCAGGGCCGTCTGATCGTTGGACATCCGATCAAAATTCCTCGTGGAATCCATAAATTATCATTCCAAGGCAGTCTGGTTGCCGGACATCCGACCACAAGAACTCCTTCACGAATTAAATCGTCGTGAAGGCAAACTGGTAGATAACAGTCATCTGATCCCAAAAATCTTCACGAACTAAAGCGTCGCAAAGGCTAACTGAAAGACCAATGGTCATCTCATCTAGAACTGACCGAAGTCAGTGGAGTCATGCACTTGGGCTACAAATCGACAATCACATCGGTCATTCCGCAAAGTTAACAGAATCACTTCCAACGATTGATGAGACAAGCATTCTGAATTCCTGAGCTTCAAAGTCGCTCAATGAAACTAAACCAAAACTGAACCAACCTTGTAATCAATCAGAAGCCGACTCGAATCAAGCCAAGATTTGATACCTGAGAGAACCAAGTACCATAAATCTCTAATATATAAGTCTCTGAAGATAGAAGCTTTCTTATGATTTAATCATCTAGAAGACACAATTGCATCCACTGGACCGCATGCAACCAAATGGGTTATGGAGAAACCCCAAATATAGTTAAATGTGCAAACAACCCTGTGGCATGGGGGCACTACACATACTTGAATAGCTACAAGGAAAGCCAAGGCTAATCACACCACATTCTGTTACGCCCAATCGAAAGTTCTAGCATTTTGACAACTACGATTCAACGACCTAGCCAGTGCAACAAACGAAATAGAAGCATAAGACTTGCTTACTTCTTCCCAACTCCTCCTTTACCAACCTTGGTGACCAGTTTCTTTTACTCTTAGACTATATGCCAGTTGAAGACCAATTCTCCAAAGGAAGTTTGGACCAAAAATAGAGAGTCTTGCCCTAAGCTCCCACAAGTCTTTTTTCATAACCATCTCCATGCAGTTAGCTGTAGATCTCTCCACCATAGCAACCTTCTCTATTTGTCCATGCACATCTTTTCGAAATATGGGAGGATCGTCCAAGCCACGGTTACCCGATCCAAAAACCACTATCTCTTCGAACTTATGAAATCGCATTCCAGCGAAGTCAAATCGCAGGATTGATGGGAAAACTCGATCCTTATCTTCTACGAATAGGATCGCTCCTCCAGCACCGAGATGGCCCAAACCATTGTGCGCATCCCATAAATCATGCTCACTTCCTGAGCCATGGAACCATGCTCTCGAAGCACGAACTACTCATATTACTCAAAGATTGGCAACATCAAGAAGTTCTAGACCATTCTGGATCGATGAGTTGTATTTATCTCATAAGCCGTGTACTCCCATAAATCATGCATCACTTCTTGAGCTGTGGAGCCATGCATTTGAAGCACGAACTTCTCATGTTACCCGAAGATTAGCAACGCCAAGAAGTTCCAAATCATTCCGGATCAACGGGCCATATCGATCTTATAAGTCACGCACTACCATAAGCCGTGCATCACTTCTTGAGCCATAGAACCACGCTTTTGAAGCACGAACTCCTCACGTTACCTAAAGATTAGCAACGTCAAGAAGTTCCAAACTATTTCAGATCAAATGGTCATATCATTCTCATAAGCCGTGTACTCCCATAAGCCACGCATCACTTCTTAAGACATGGAACCGTGCTCTTGAAGTACAACTCCTTACATTACCGGAAGATTGGCATTATCAAGAAGTTCCAAACCATTCTGGATCAACAGGTCGTATCGATCTCATAAGCCATGCACTCTCATAAGCCATGCATCGCTTCTTGAGCCGTGGAACCACACTTTCGAAGCATAAACTCCTCACGCTATCCGAAGATTGGCAATGCCAAGAAGTTCCATACCATTCCAGGTCGACAGGTCATATCGATCCTATAAGTTGCGCACTGCCATAAGCCGCACATCACTTCTTGAGCTGTGGAACCATAGTCTCAAAGCACGAACTCCTTATGTTACTCGAAGATTGGCAACATTGAGAAGTTCCAAACCATTACGGATCAACGGGTCGTATCGATCTCATAAGCCGTGCACTCCCATAAGCCAAGCATCACTTCTTAAGCCATGAAACCATGCTCTTGCATCATGAACTCATTACGTTACACAAAGATTAGCAACGTCATGAAGTTCCAAACTGTTTTGGATCAATAGGTTGTATCAATCTCATAAGCCACACACTCCCATAAGCTGCACATCACTTCTTGAGTCATGGAACCCTGCTCTTGAAGCATGAAATCCTCACGTTACTCGAAGATTGGAAACATCAAGAAGTTCCAAACTGTTCTGGATCGATGGGTTGTATCAATCCCATAAGTCGTGCATTTCATAAGCCGCACACTCTCAAAAGCTGTGCATTTCATAAGCCACGTACTCTCAAAAGCTATACATTTCACAAGCCGTGCACTTTCAAAAAAAAACATGCATTTCGTAAGTCATGCACTCTCAAAAGCCGCATATTTCGTAAGCCACACATTTTCATAAGCCGCGCATCTGATAAATCGATCAAACACTACTTGATGTTACTCTGGCATCATCAATGAACCGTTAAAATTTTCTATATACCGGTGTTGTCCTGACAGCACCGGGAAATAGACAGGATTAATAGGGATCAACTCCTGCTACCCAAAAGAACCGACATTGCTCTAGTAGTGCCGCAAAGTTCACAAACCAAGAAGTCGACAAAGAATTTTGATCTTTGACCAAAAGTTAATGTACAAAATGTCTAAATTCAAGACATCCAAGTCCCGAGTTCCTAGAGATGGAAGCTGCGATGCACCTTTGACTAGGGGCATCCAGAGGGCCGCCTAGAACATCAAGTTTCACATCAATTTTCTGAATAATCAGCCCTTTGGACTTAGAGGCACATAACACATTAAGACTTAGTCAGGATAAAAAATCGCTCCAACTTGCAATAAAAGGAGGAACTTACCGTCGTCCAAAGATAGAAGACGATGGAAGGCATTTCCAAAATCAAATCATAAACACACCAGTTTCCAAAGACAGAAGTAGGTGCTCGACTGGGGTCTTAAACCCCAACTTGTAGAAAACTAGCTATTACCCGAAGTCAGACAACGGCAATGAGAGAAAACCCGAAATCAAGCAGCTAAACCATTGATTCTTGAAAATTGGAACCAACGAATAAGGTTGATATCCGCGACAATGCTATCAGCCTAGCATAACACATATGGCCTGAAATAAGCAAGGTTTAGTGTCACAGATTCAAGACAAACACTACCGAACTCAATAGTCCATGATTAAAATAGGAATGAGCATGGTCGTAACGAAGTCACTGTGATAACTCGTTCCACAATTTCTATTTTTCTATTAGAACTTGGAATTTGACACCTAGAAATGAAGGGTTCCGCCTAGAAATGAAGGGTTTCGTAATAGAAATCAGTTCATAACAAAAACTGGTTGGAGGAAATCCAACTTTTTATGAATAAGAATAACCATAAATTGGTTAAGCAACAACCCTGCATTTCCTAGGATTACACTTGACGACGACAAACAAGGCAAGGCAACAGAAACGCCTAGGACTCCATCCTTCCATAACATGGTGTATCTTAAAGTTAAACAATGTTGAGAAAAACACCCACATTGTGTTGAAAGCGATCTACTCAACTATACAGGATTGGATGAATGATTCAATCCTAACTAACATGACTTTAACATTGCCCGAAGATAGGCAACATTAAGAAAAGACGTCTACAATCCAATCATCGAAGTGCTAGTTTTTGAAAGATCGAATCTAGTGCCCACCTGGATTAAAAGCATTGATCGACGGGGAAAATCGATCCCAACCTCCAAATTGTTGGTGTTGCCCCGGCAATGCTAAGGCCTTTTCTCATTTCCTTAGTATCGATGTTGCCCCAGCAATGTCGAGAAACTTTTTATTTCGTAAGTATCAGTGTTCCCTTGGCAACGCCGGAAAACCCTCTATTTCCTAAGTACCAACATTTCCCTGAAAATGCCAGGAAATTTGCTATTCACTATATACCGGTGTTGTCTCAGTAATGCTAAAAAAAGTTTAATCTACAGGTTTAATGAGAAATACTCATTGTAGTAAACCATCAATGCACTAGCTTTCGAAGATAAAAGTTGGTCCTCAACTGAGATTCTACCTTTGTCTTTAAAAAACCGCAGTTACTCAAAAATGGGTAACAATAGGAAGACATAACCTTTCATAGGTCTACCAAATGGTTCAAACTTTCATCACAGGAATCAGCCACTACACAGGAATACAGCAGCGCAGAAAGGAAATCCCAAGGTTGAATTGCTCGTTTGTTAATTTCTAGGGATGAAAGCTAGTGGACAACCGAATTTCCTAAATTCAACTTAGAAAGATTTTAGATACATCCAAAAGATAGGCAAACTCGAGGAAATGTTGCTTGAAACCAAGTAGCTAGATTATCAATTCTCGAAAGCAGGAAGTGGCATATGAACAAAACTTCTGTGACGACAGTGATTAAGCAAAGCATGTACAACTAAGGACATGTAGGGACAATCTCGGAAGGTCAAAACTAAAACCATTGGACTTCCTCAATCCTAGAATAGGATTGAGAGCAAGACCAGGGGCAATCAAATCATTTGTCCCAAATCTCTCCATCTCTCACAATCATCCAAATATAGGCGCTCGAAATAGCTAGTCCCACGAGCAGGGATATACGCATGGATACTTGATCAAAGAAATGTTGCAAATTCAAACACAAATAACTACGAGGTTGGTTAAATAACGGTTTTGTATCGCAAAACAGAGTATTCTAGAAACAAAATCGCCAACAAAGGAAATGAAGGATTTAACATTCAGATATCAACCGTCGCTCACAGTCTGGCTATGACGGAAAGGATCGATGACCTACTTACAGTCTAACTAGATAATTTGGTTCTAACTTGTAGGAATATGCCATTACCCGAAGTTTGGTGATGCTATAAGGAAATTCCCAGAATGAAACTATCGACACATCGACTTTCGAAAAAAAAGAAAGAGTTTGATTGAATCTTCAGCCCTACATTCTAGCATCTCATGCTATCTGAAAATTCAAAACATCAAGGAAAAATCCATAGAGTTGAGTCATTTGCGCACGAGTTTCTAAAGGTAAAAAATGATACATGATTAGGGTCTCAACACTAGATTGGGAAGAATTCACTCTAGCAAAAAATGATGGTAACGCATCTTTCTAGCACATGTACCCAGAATGACATTGGATGACGATGTCAACTTGGAGGAATTCAATTACAGTTGGGAAATAGACATCATTGAAAAAAATCAAAGCTTGGAATCATGCAACAAAGTCCCTAGTTCTTGGAGATAGGAGTTATCGTGTCAATCAAAACACAGAGACAATCACAGAACCAAAAACAGATGCAAATAGCAAATAAAGCAGTAAAGGAAAGAACACACCAAAATTTTATACTGGTTCGGAGTTACCCTACATCCAATCCCACATAATTTCTTGTGCAGATTTCTTTTCCAATAAAATGTCGATATTACAACCTCGATTTCAAGACCACAAGATACACCCTTCTATCTCCAAGTCCAGGGCAAACTCTCTTGATTTAACCAGGCTATAAGATCACCTAATTGATTTACGGGCTACAATCACACCCAATTGATTTATGGGCCACAATCATATCATTTCCAATCACACTTTGATAGAGAGAGATTTGATACACTTCGATCTTTGATTACAAATGATCCTATAACTATGAATAGCACTGAGATATTTAAGAGGGAGTGGCAGAGAATCAAACTAGAGACGATCGAGTTTGATTCACTTTGGATTTCGGTAGAATTTTGTTAAAGCATTTAAAAATAAGAGAATATTTGAGTGGAGAAGGAGTGAGGAAAAACTAACTTAAAATTCATTAAAAACAACTGGTATATATAAGACAATAATGGTCAGGTCCATTCGCGAAAGGTTATGACAAATAGACACTTCTTTTGAAAATTTCATATTTTAAAATCTACGACTATCATGTCGACATGGAGGTACAAGCATGTTGACATCCCTTAGTATTTTTTGTAAATTATTTTTTGTTTTAAAAGAGTTTTCTTTCTAAAGTTTGTCGAAACAATCTTAGAATTTTGTAAACTATTTTGAATATACTTTATGATTATAAAAACCTTTGGAAAGTGATCTTACGAAATATAAAAGTAATAAAGACTAAATATATAAACTTTTTAAGATTAAAACTAAAACATTAAACTAGGAGATAGTTTAGAAACAAGAAATGATTTTTAAATTAATATGATTAAAAATAGATTTTGAACTAAGGCTAAAATATTTAAACCGATAGAGAGATGTCTTTTTTTTAAAAGATAGTTTTGAATAGATCTTTAAATTAGTCGTTCTGAAAATTTAATGGATTCCCTTCTACTAGAGAGGTCGTTGGTTCCATCCCACTAAAGAGATCGTGGGTTCCAACCTATTATTAAAGCGAGAAGGTGGATTTCATTCCACAATTAAAATTCGAATAGAGATTTTAGTGCTATTATGTAGTCTTAACATAAATCTAGACTCTATTACTTATCTTGATATCTTAACTCTTGATTCTTGATACTCATAAGTCTTCAATCTTGATTTCTACAATCTTGAATTCGTTAATCTTGAATTTCTATACTGTACAGTCTTCATTCTCAGTACCTGCACATATATCCTACATACATGTATATCTAGACAAAGATATTAGTATTTAAATTTTATAACAAGTCCTAAGTTTGTCATCAAAATCATCATCTCAAGAAATAACAATCTACCCCTTTCTGATGATGGCAACCTATCTTTGTAAAATATAATCCACCAAATTCTAATTCTACTCTGACTCCCCCTTATTCCAATAACTCCCTCTTAATCTAAGCCTAACTTATAGCCTAACTATCCTATTTTATAATTCTCCTCCTTCGTCATCAACAAATACTAAGCCTAAACTACATAACTCCCCTTTAAACTAATACTATGGAAATAAATGCTAATAACGAAGTATAATATGCGAAACATAAATCTAATTTATTACATATGATGTTACATTACACATATATATGAAACATAGACACAAATATATACCAGAACATAAAATATAAAAACATTAATTTAACAACAATCTAACGAGAGTCCTTGACAAAGGTGACTTATGAATCGAACGGTTAGGGTAATGGAGGAAAAAGTTTCCATGTTGTTCGACCAAATTACCATTTTTTTAAAATAGATTCTCCAATGCAAACAACATCATCGTCCCCATCCATTTGCGCTTTTTCCTCTTCTTTGTCATCCTATATTGGATTATGAATATGTATGTTAGAGCAATCATCTTCAATCATAATAGATTCTACATGATTAACCATTAGAAATTTTTGCAAATTTCTAAGAATCTTGCCTTGTTTCTTGTTATCTCGCCTTTTGGTCAAGGCTGGGATATCAACAAATTGGTTGGAAAGGATGGATACCAGAATTGGAGAACGATTGGAAACAAGGCTATGATCGAAGTCGTCAAAATTTGACAGAGCTCCAATCAAGGCGGGATCGATTGGGAATGATGAACAAGATTAGGTGAGGCTATATTTCAAATTTCAACTCAATCGGAGTTCGTATGCTCGAGATATGTATGGATCAAGATTCATGGATGTTGGTTCATATCGATACAATTCATATCGATCACATGGCAGTATGGATGGCACTGATGGATTTGGACCGATAGGAGTTCTTATCGATCGGAATTGAAATGGAAGCATACTTTGAATCGATGATTTCGTATCGATGCAACACACATCAATTGATTGGGAACGGCGAGGCATACTTCGTATCTATCAAAGCTTGGATCGATACGAAGGGACATAACTTTGGACCAATACGAACAAGGCAACGCAAAGAAGACATATGCAGAGGATCGATACAAATAGAGGAGTGGCCGAAGGACACGAACTGTGACGATCCGGTATTTTAGCTGTATTATTTTAATACATATTTAATCTAATTTAAATAAAAAGTAAACTTATCATTTTAAAATGAATATGACTTTTGGAAATAATTGCCATTTATTTGTATTTTGAAAAGGAATTTGATTTTTAACTTAAATTAAAATCTCTTAATAATATTTATAATAAAATTTATCTTATATAATTGAATTAAAATACTTTGTCTTGTTAACATTTGGTATAAAAATATATATAGGTAATAATGTTTAAAATAGAATCAAATTCTATCAATATAACATTTACGTATAAAATGTAAGTAAACCATATGAACATTGATAGTCAAAATATAAAATACAAATGTAAATATAAACAAGAGTTAAGTGAAACACTAAGTGTAAAATGAAATAAAAACAAGTATAACAAAATAACAAAACATATATTTAAATAAATATCTTCATATATGACAGTGTTTGCCCGCAAGTTCAAACTAGAAGTAACAAAGACAAACTATATATATACATGTGCTCATCAAAACCGAAACCAGGCTACACCTTTTTGTTAAAAACAATACATAAATGAACAAGCTTCTTAAATAAGACAAGGTAATATATGAAATATGCTTTCAAAAATCAAGTGTACGAACCTGGAAAATACATATACAAGTACAAGTATGATGATATAACCAGGACAAAGATAATTAATGTAGCACACATTTTTCATCCCAGCCAACAATTGAAAAAAAAATCTCTGGCTAAGTTTATAAAAAAAAATCTTGCATCATATCAGTATCTTGTTCAACCCTGTACACATTTGTTCTATATATCATCCTATATTGCTTCATTCGAGCATCAATTGAAAACTGAGATTTATATATATATATATAATAATAATAAAAAAAAGAGACCAACTGCAACAACAAAGCAAGCAGCCTTTGCCAAAACAGTGAGTAAACTTCCCCTTAATTTTTTTAAGAAATGATTATAGAAATTCATATGAAATTTGTACAGGAAGGTTGTATTATGGTTTGCATGTTTGTGTTTATTGGTTCGATTCTTTGAATTTCATTGTTTAAATGTGTATATATCTGTATGTTCATATACAGATTGACTCTGTATATTTCTCAGGCTAGTCAAATATGGGTAAGAAGATCTCTGAACTAAGTTGTACAAAAGAAAAAAAGAAAAAAAAAGAAAAAAACATATCATCACCAGTAACTCATCTCCTATATATCAATCTTCATATCAGTTTCGAGTAAAAATCTGAAGTAAGCTTCAACTTAAACTTAAACAAAATTCGATGGAAACAACTCAAATTTAAACAACAGCATATCAATACAAACCTGAAGATTGAAGAATTGATTTCAGCAAGAAAAGTTCAAACCCGATTCATCATAAAAGTAGTTCTGTCATTTCTGGAAATAGGTGAGTATCTTCACCTTTAAATTTCAAAGAAAATTTTACTTGCATGCTAGTGGGATGAATCAAATTTTGTATTTGGTGAATCTGTTGTGTACATATATTGTATGCTGTATGTATGTTCTCTCCAACAGAAGCTACTCTATTTTAGTTCCAGTTCTTCTGTGTGATTTAAATTCATTTTTTTTGAACCAAGTGTTGTTAAGACTAAGTTTACAAACATAAGATGTTTGATTAATCATAGATTATGGTTCAAAAATTTAATTTAAGACAAATTAAAATGAGTGACTCTGTAAACCAAACCAATAGTGCAAAAGTATATAAAGGGGAAACCCAAACATTGTAATTAATTTATCCAGGATTGTAGATTGAATCCATACACCAAAACAGTGAGTAAACTTTATGTTTTGTTTTATATTTAAGGTTAAGCAGATAATTATCAGATTGCCTGTGAAATCTGTGATGATACCTGTATGTGTAGATATATGTTTAAAATCTTGTAGAGTATAATGAAGGGCATGTCTGGTTTTATTCTTATGTTTTTCCTGATCATATTACATCCCCCTCTGATTTCTTAAAAAGATTGATCTTCAAATAACAAATGTTTGTTCAGATATAAATTTAATTATAAGAATGAGTTTAAGTAAAAAAAAAATGGGAAGCTTATCTGGAAATTTAGATTACAGTAGGATTTTTTTCTTTCCATACTAAATTCGGTCATCTTATTTTACTGATTCAAGATGATAACTTGAATCTACTATAAAAGTTAGGAATTTTAAAATTAATATCAGAATTTTTAACATTGAAATGCATGCGAATTTGGGAAATGACTGGAACTTGGTTCCTAGTCAAATTCTGATAGTTTGGAGATCTGAAGGGGTCGTGAACTTAACTGGAAGTGTAGCGAGGTCGGGTGGTCCAATGAAAAATGTCTAGAGGGTGAAAATGTTGCAGAGGCGTCGGCGGTAGTCGAGCAAAATTTGTAAACCTAGTTTCTGTTGAAGCTGGGTTTGGGGTCGTCGCATCTTCCCTGTTGATTCGAGTTGCGTGTAACTTTGGAGAATGGAAGCGTGGAGGTAAGGCAAGGTATGGCCGGGATTGTAATGACTCCGGTGATCGAGATCGAGGGATTGAAGAGTTTTGCTGGAGGCTATTGTGTTCATCTTTCGACTGGGTAGCTCGAACTTGTTCGTGAGCTTGTGAGTATCGGTTGATAGTCGATATGTGTTGCTGTGATGTAGGGTGACGTGGAGGAAGGAATGCCGATGGTCGGAGTAGCCCAGGTGGGGGTGCACGTGCACAACTTCTGCTTGTATGTCAGGAGTTGGGTCTTCGTGAGTAACTCTGAGGGGATTTCGAGTGCGTGGGGGTTTTACTCGAGTCTGGACACGTAATCGAGAGGTTCAGTGTTTGTTTTTCAGTTGGGTTTAAACTTGAACTTAAAAAAAAAATGAGGAAGAAGGAATGAAGTACCGTGAACGCGGGGAAATCTGGGCAAAGTCCCAGGGTTCAACTCGAGTTAACCTGAGTTTTGCTCAGGAAAGTTAATACTAAGCCTGAAAAGTGGGGGGGGGGGGGGGGGGGGGGGGGGTTAAGTTATTAAATAAAGACAAACCTTATTACAAGATAAATGGTTTTAATTCGAATTTATTTATGTAGCGAGGTAATTAATAATGTTACTTAATTGTAATTGCAATTTAAGATTTAATAAATTTGAAATTAAAGTTAACTCATGATTAAGATTTAACTACTTAAGAAATTTAATTGAGATTTAATTAAGATTAAATAATTATAACTACGTAAATAATTAATTAATTAATGAATAATGAATAGGTAATTAAATTTTATTTATTAATAACTAAGGTTATTAATTTATACTGAATTTAGATTAATTAATTTATAATTTTGAAGTGATTAATTTAATGTTTGAAATTAATGAAATAAACTAATGATATATTAAATAGTGGTAAATTCGGAAGGAATAAATTTACTGTAATATAAAATTAAGATAATGAAACTTATTATAATATACATTGATGAAAATAAAGGATAATCATTTATGGGATTTGGGTAAGTACAAATTACTTAATGGGATTAAGGAATGATGATAATCGTAATGTAACCAAAGAGAAATTTATCCAGGAGGTTTAATTAAGATAGACGATTATTGGATGTTTAATCTATTGGTTGTAATTAATGAATAAGCAGTATTTAAAAGTGACTGTAGTAGTAAAGTAAATTCAATTATGATTAATTTAATTAATTAAAGATGGTATGGTCAATTAATCTTGCTTATGAATGAGCGAATGATGTAGATACCTAAAAATTGGTTGATATCTCTGATTTAATTTTTTTTTAATATGATATGATAAATTGACAGTGATAATGTGGTTATTATCGATGATAAATTGTGAGTATAAGTGGTGTTTATAACGATTTGTGATGTTGAAATTTGATACAAGTTACCCCGGGATTTATATAAGTTGTATGTGCTTGTTTCCATGTTAGATGGGTTTACTCACGCTGGTTTCCAGCCTGACCCGGGTGTTACTTTGGTGTAATGCTCGGGTCAGACCGAGTATTACAGATTTTCAGGTAGGCACGTTCTGGAGCTCAGGAGGCGAGCTGGATGGCAATAGCGTATATGGTATTTTCCGCTGTATTTATATTATTGTTAATCTGAGACATGATAAATTGTAAATATTCAGTGACTGTATTTAATGTGAAACTCTGAAGTATTAAATTGAAATCGACAGATATAGTATTCTTTTGTCAACTGTTATTATTTATTATTATATTTTATCCATTGCGAATGTGAGATGTTAATGTTTCTGATCTTCTTCTTCTATCTCTTTCTTCTTTTTCATAACTATCTGAAATTTTCGGGTTCGAAAATTTCAGGTTGTTACATTTGGTATCAGAGCTGAAGGTTAAGTGAGAACCTTGGCTCTGTTGGGATTACTCATTAAGGATAGAGTCAATAGTACCCTAAAATGAGTTGAGTGTGTATATATACGAGAGAGCGTACTTGTTATTTTCCTATATAAAGATTTTAAATGATTTCATATAAGATTATATTTTGATATATAAAGCAATATTTCCTGCTGATAAATATTTAGGCGATTGGTTGTTAAATTAATGGAACTAAATTAAGAAGTAATATAATACAAACAAATTAAAATCTTGAATTGGAATTAAATTAAGTGGTAATAGAACTACTACAAAATTAAAATTAAATTGATTGAAATGAAACTCTAGAATTTGAGCTCATAAATTAAATTGTTTAAAAACTTTAAATAAAGATAAGTTTGAAATGAATTCAAACTGGAATGAAAATATTGAGTTTGGAAAAGGGTTCCAGAATAAGATAATAATGAATTAGTTTCCTGATATGTTAATCTTGGTTATTATCATAAATGATTGTTGTGTTTAATAATAAAATATGTTGATGAGTAAGAAAAATGTAATGTTTTGGGTAAGAATGACTTATAAATTGAAACTGAAGATGATCTAGGTTATAAAGTTTTAAAAGTTAAAATTGTTTCAAAGTGACAAAGAAATAATAAATAATTTAAATAAAGGGGTCATGTTTCAAATAAGTTAAAAAAACCCAAAGGTGGGTTAAAATTTAAGGATAAGTTGGTGGGTTAAGGAAATAAATTGGTATATTTGGAAATAAAACTCTTAGGTTGAGATTTGAAGTTTCCTTGAAATGTGATGTAAAACCCAAAATGATAAGTTTTTGAACTTATAAATGGGAAGATTACTAATGTGAAATTTGACATTTGAAATGGGAATACAAATTGGGTAAAGATTGGCTGGGATAAGTAAATTGAATTTAACTTTGAGAGAGTTAAATAAGTTAACAAGCAACCTAAATTGGAAATTTGTGTGGTCTCAAAATGGGTTTGAGATCTAGAAATTGGAAATGGATGGATGCTTTAAAATAAATTGGATGATATCATCCTATTGCTAATGGTAATCTTTAAATTGTGAATTGGATTGGTATAAATGAAATAAAAATGAAGTGTGGTGATATATCCATTATTGAGAAAAAGGGAAGTTAAACTTTCATTTGGAATTAAGGGTGTGGAATTACTTTGAATTAAAAATTTGAATTTGTAAATTAAACTTGTTTAAGAACCGGCTTCAAACTGGAAGATAAAATTTAGTAATAAATTAAAATTTTAACAAAATAAAAAAATAAAATTGTATTGAATTCTTATTTGAACCCTGAAATACATAAGTAAAGATAATTTAAAATGGAATTTTGAGAATTGGACTTAGAAATTAAATTGTTTAAAAAGAAAAAAAAAGAGGGTTAAACCAATCTTTGAGAATTTAACTCGAATTTATATAATTCGAGATGGTTTAAAATTGAGATTGAAATTGAATTAGTTCAAATTGAATCTGATTTGAATTAATTGGATTTGAGATTGAAGGTGTGTTAGTTTAAAAAAAAATCAATGGTAAATTTGGATTGGATTAAATTGAATTGTTGGGGAAGTTAACAGATTGACTCTTGGCTATTTTCAATATAAATTGTTTTAATATAAACTTATTTTTCTAAGCTATTTAATATATACAACATTTCTTTCTTAAAGCCAAATTATTTTATACTTGTTTTACAATTATTTTTGGAGCTATTTAACCATTTTTCAACAGTTTTCTAAACTAATTACTATTTTTCAACTATGTTACAAATTAATTACTATTTTACAACTATTTTGCAATTATCTAAAATTTCTGAAACTATTTAGCTATTTTTCGAACTATTTTGTAATTAGTTAACTATTTTACAATTATTTTGCGAACTAATAATTATTTTTCAAATATTTATCTATTTTTAAATTTTCAAGCTATTTTTAAAATGAACTGGCCGGAGTTCAAACTGTTATTGATTTAAATACCCAACTGAGATAAGAATTGAAGTGATAATTCAATGAGAATTTAAGGCAATTGTAAATAAGTGAAAGGGAATTAATGGAAATGTGAATAGGAAGAGAAATTGATTTGGCTAAAAATCAATAAAATTAAATACGTAGGATGTACGTATATTATTCTATTCGCATAATGATTTGATCCAGATTCGAACACAGAATTTCGAGATAGTTTATCGATCCGAGTTGGGATTTCTCACTCGATTTTCGATGGCGAGCCTGGAGATGGGTTGTTGATTGGTTCTGGATATTCTCTATCATAGTTTTGGCTATGCAAGAGAATGACTGTTTCTAATCAAGAAACCAGATCTGTGTCCGCACTAGGAAGTCGGGTGGACGATACTAGTTCGGAAGTGAAATTGTGTGATCGTGTGAGCGATCAGATTGGTACAGCGTACGGATGATAAATGTACATCGTACGGATTTGGATGAAATTGATATTGAAAAGAGTAATCAAATTGGGATATTTGGTTTTGGAATAAACAAAGTTATATATATCTTTGTTATATAAGATAAATCTTCCCTTGTTGAATTTATTGCTGGAAGAAAAATGTTTTGAAATGTTTGAAGTATAAAGGGATTTTATACAAGTTTGGAATGATCCAAAGTTTTAAAAATTATATATATTTTTGAATATATATAAAAAGAATCTTATGATGATTTTGAAAAGGTTTTGGGAACCTTTGGATTTGGAAAGGCTTTTGTTTTTTGGGTAAAATCAATATATGGAATTTGGAAAACCTATTTTGGGAATTAACAATTTGGGATAATCGATTTTGTGTAAAGGAGCTTTGTATGAGATCATACTAGGTGTATGATTTGAAGATACTATATGTGTATAGTATAAAATGTTTTGATGATGGCTTTGGAGAAAAAGGGCGCTCCCTTGAAATGAACTTCTCAGGAGTGCCACCGGGTGGTGCTGCCTTGAGCCCAAGAGGGGTTCTAAAGTTGATCCTGTGAGGAGTCTGGACAAAACTAGTTCCTGAGGATTATGAGTTGAGTATACCATAGCGTAAGTCGTGTGTGCCGTTGAGAGCCAACAGTCTGCGTTTGATTTTATATCAGTAGACTGCGACCTATGGTATAACATAGCGGAAGTCGTGTGTGCCGCTGAGAGCCAACAGTCTGCGTTTGATTTTATATCGGTAGACTGCGATCTATGTAGGAGTGGAGAGGTTTCATTTCGACAGCGAAAATCAGAGGCCGCGGAGAGCCTGCAGTTACATGGACTTTTGCTGTGACGGCAACGTAACCCTGGATGTAACTGTGATCTGTTGTGTGGGATCCATGGCGCAATCGAGGCGGAGAGCCTGCAGTTGCATGGACTTTTGCTACGACGGCAACGTAACCCTGGAATGTAACTGTGATCATGGATGGAGGTGATGATTTCCAGAGCATTCTCACCAAAGATATATTCTCTATTTTCAAAAGCTGTTTTCTAGATTTTTAATAGAATTATTTTCACATGTATTTTCACTAGATGTTGGAAACGGGTTGGCCAAGCACTTATAAATTTTCAGTCGTACGCCTGATCAACATATGACCGAATTTCTGTGAGGACAAGGATGGACTTGTCGAAACATCGAGTTATAAAAGTATTTTATAAAAACTATTTTAGAAATATTATATGGATTTTAAAAGTAGTTTGAAAATGATTAAAGAAAATTTATATGATCTTAAGCATTTTAATAAATCTGGCTTCGCTCCTTTTCGAGGACGAAAAGATTCAAGGGGGGAGGAATGTGACGATCCGGTATTTTAGCAGTATTATTTTAATACATATTTAATATAATTTAAATAAAAAGTAAACTTATCATTTTAAAATGAATATGACTTTTGGAAATAATTGCCATTTATTTGTATTTTGAAAAGTAATTTGATTTTTAACTTAAATTAAAATCTCTTAATAATATTTATAATAAAATTTATCTTATATAATTGAATTAAAATACTTTGACTTGTTAACATTTGGTATAAAAATATATATAGGTAATAATGTTTAAAATAGAATCAAATTCTATCAATATAACGTTTACGTATAAAATGTAAGTAAACCATATGAACATTGATAGTCAAAATATAAAATACAAATGTAATATAAACAATTGTTAAGTGAAGCACTAAGTGTAAAATGAAATAAAAACAAGTATAACAAAATAACAAAACATATATTTAAATAAATATCTTCATATATGACAGTGTTTGCCCGCAAGTTCAAACTAGAAGTAACAAAGACAAACTATATATATACATGTGCTCATCAAAACCGAAACTAGGCTACACCTTTTTGTTAAAAACAATACATAAATAAACAAGCTTCTTAAATAAGACAAGGTAATATATGAAATATGCTTTCAAAAATCAAGTGTACGAACCTGGAAAATACATATATAAGTACAAGTATGATGATATAACCAGGACAAAGATAATTAATGTAGCACACATTTTTCATCTCAGCCAACAATTGAAAAAAAAAATCTCTGGCTAAGTTTATAAAAAAAGCCTTGCATCATATCAGTATCTTGTTCAACCCTGTACACATTTGTTCTATATATCTTCCTATATTGCTTCATTCGAGCATCAATTGAAAACTGAGATTTATATATATATATATAATAATAATAAAAAAAAGAGACCAACTGCAACAACAAAGCAAGCAGCCTTTGCCAAAACAGTGAGTAAACTTCCCCTTAATTTTTTTAAGAAATGATTATAGAAATTCATATGAAATTTGTACAGGAAGGTTGTATTATGGTTTGCATGTTTGTGTTTATTGGTTCGATTCTTTGAATTTCATTGTTTAAATGTGTATATATCTGTATGTTCATATACAGATTGACTCTGTATATTTCTCAGGCTAGTCAAATATGGGTAAGAAGATCTCTGAACTAAGTTGTACAAAAGAAAAAAAGAAAAAAAAAGAAAAAAACATATCATCACCAGTAACTCATCTCCTATATATCAATCTTCATATCAGTTTCGAGTAAAAATCTGAAGTAAGCTTCAACTTAAACTTAAACAAAATTCGATGGAAACAACTCAAATTTAAACAACAGCATATCAATACAAACCTGAAGATTGAAGAATTGATTTTAGCAAGAAAAGTTCAAACCCGATTCATCATAAAAGTAGTTCTGTCATTTCTGGAAATAGGTGAGTATCTTCACCTTTAAATTTCAAAGAAAATTTTACTTGCATGCTAGTGGGATGAATCAAATTTTGTATTTGGTGAATCTGTTGTGTACATATATTGTATGCTGTATGTATGTTCTCTCCAACAGAAGCTACTCTATTTTAGTTCCAGTTCTTCTGTGTGATTTAAATTCATTTTTTTTGAACCAAGTGTTGTTAAGACTAAGTTTACAAACATAAGATGTTTGATTAATCATAGATTATGGTTCAAAAATTTAATTTAAGACAAATTAAAATGAGTGACTCTGTAAACCAAACCAATAGTGCAAAAGTATATAAAGGGGAAACCCAAACATTGTAATTAATTTATCCAGGATTGTAGATTGAATCCATACACCAAAACAGTGAGTAAACTTTATGTTTTGTTTTATATTTAAGGTTAAGCAGATAATTATCAGATTGCCTGTGAAATCTGTGATGATACCTGTATGTGTAGATATATGTTTAAAATCTTGTAGAGTATAATGAAGGGCATGTCTGGTTTTATTCTTATGTTTTTCCTGATCATATTACATCCCCCTCTGATTTCTTAAAAAGATTGATCTTCAAATAACAAATGTTTGTTCAGATATAAATTTAATTATAAGAATGAGTTTAAGTAAAAAAAAAATGGGAAGCTTATCTGGAAATTTAGATTACAGTAGGATTTTTTTCTTTCCATACTAAATTCGGTCATCTTATTTTACTGATTCAAGATGATAACTTGAATCTACTATAAAAGTTAGGAATTTTAAAATTAATATCAGAATTTTTAACATTGAAATGCATGCGAATTTGGGAAATGACTGGAACTTAGTTCCTAGTCAAATTCTGATAGTTTGGAGATCTGAAGGGGTCGTGAACTTAACTGGAAGTGTAGCGAGGTCGGGTGGTCCAATGAAAAATGTCTAGAGGGTGAAAATGTTGCAGAGGCGTCGGCGGTAGTCGAGCAAAATTTGTAAACCTAGTTTCTGTTGAAGCTGGGTTTGGGGTCGTCGCATCTTCCCTGTTGATTCGAGTTGCGTGTAACTTTGGAGAATGGAAGCGTGGAGGTAAGGCAAGGTATGGCCGGGATTGTAATGACTCCGGTGATCGAGATCGAGGGATTGAAGAGTTTTGCTGGAGGCTATTGTGTTCATCTTTCGACTGGGTAGCCCGAACTTGTTCGTGAGCTTGTGAGTATCGGTTGATAGTCGATATGTGTTGCTGTGATGTAGGGTGACGTGGAGGAAGGAATGCCGATGGTCGGAGTAGCCCAGGTGGGGGTGCACGTGCACAACTTCTGCTTGTATGTCAGGAGTTGGGTCTTCGTGAGTAACTCTGAGGGGATTTCGAGTGCGTGGGGGTTTTACTCGAGTCTGGACACGTAATCGAGAGGTTCAGTGTTTGTTTTTCAGTTGGGTTTAAACTTGAACTTAAAAAAAAAATGAGGAAGAAGGAATGAAGTACCGTGAACGCGGGGAAATCTGGGCAAAGTCCCAGGGTTCAACTCGAGTTAACCTGAGTTTTGCTCAGGAAAGTTAATACTAAGCCTGAAAAGGGGGGGGGGGGTTAAGTTATTAAATAAAGACAAACCTTATTACAAGATAAATGGTTTTAATTCGAATTTATTTATGTAGCGAGGTAATTAATAATGTTACTTAATTGTAATTGCAATTTAAGATTTAATAAATTTGAAATTAAAGTTAACTCATGATTAAGATTTAACTACTTAAGAAATTTAATTGAGATTTAATTAAGATTAAATAATTATAATTACGTAAATAATTAATTAATTAATGAATAATGAATAGGTAATTAAATTTTATTTATTAATAACTAAGGTTATTAATTTATACTGAATTTAGATTAATTAATTTATAATTTTGAAGTGATTAATTTAATGTTTGAAATTAATGAAATAAACTAATGATATATTAAATAGTGGTAAATTCGGAAGGAATAAATTTACTGTAATATAAAATTAAGATAATGAAACTTATTATAATATACATTGATGAAAATAAAGGATAATCATTTATGGGATTTGGGTAAGTACAAATTACTTAATGGGATTAAGGAATGATGATAATCGTAATGTAACCAAAGAGAAATTTATCCAGGAGGTTTAATTAAGATAGACGATTATTGGATGTTTAATCTATTGGTTGTAATTAATGAATAAGCAGTATTTAAAAGTGACTGTAGTAGTAAAGTAAATTCAATTATGATTAATTTAATTAATTAAAGATGGTATGGTTAATTAATCTTGCTTATGAATGAGCGAATGATGTAGATACCTAAAAATTGGTTGATATCTCTGATTTTTTTAAAATATGATATGATAAATGGACAGTGATAATGTGGTTATTATCGATGATAAATTGTGAGTATAAGTGGTGTTTATAACGATTTGTGATGTTGAAATTTGATACAAGTTACCCCAGGATTTATATAAGTTGTATGTGCTTGTTTCCATGTTAGATGGGTTTACTCACGCTGGTTTCCAGCCTGACCCAGGTGTTACTTTGGTGTAATGCTCGGGTCAGACCGAGTACTACAGATTTTCAGGTAGGTACGTTCTGGAGCTCAGGAGGCGAGCTGGATGGCAATAGCGTATATGGTATTTTCCGCTGTATTTATATTATTGTTAATCTGAGACATGATAAATTGTAAATATTCAGTGACTGTATTTAATGTGAAACTCTGAAGTATTAAATTGAAATTGACAGATATAGTATTCTTTTGTCAACTGTTATTATTTATTATTATATTTTATCCATTGCGAATGTGAGATGTTAATGTTTCTGATCTTTTTCTTCTATCTCTTTCTTCTTTTTCATAACTATATGAAATTTTCGGGTTCGAAAATTTCGGGTTGTTACACGAACAGAGGATTGGTTGATGGATACGAAGAAGCATATGTCGGTGGATTCAAAGCGTGGATACGAGGCAGTGGAGTTGGTCAAGCGATGAAGCATTCAACATGGATGTAGGCTTGGAACTCAGATCGATGCAGAGGCTATGGCATGGAAATAGGGACAGATGGATGCGAATTATGATGGATACGAAGTTGATCGTTATCAATCGATCGATACGAAGAGGCATTGATACGAATTAGTATCTATACGGGCTCAGCAGCGTACCAAAAAACAACACTAGCATCAATCATGACTCTTACTCTACAAGTCCAAACGCTGCGAAATTTTTAGAGGAGCTTCCTGATACACTCGAGAACCTCCATGATCAATCTCAGCTCGATTGGACCACTTTTGGATCGATACGAAATGAACACGCATCGATCCTAAATCGCTCTGGATCGATTTGATGGGCCCACTTGTGCAAGAGAAGAGGTATTCTAGGTTTTGGGGCGGATATCTTCGAATCTACACCTATAAACAGGAGTCTTATGGAAACTGCAAAGGGGATCTTCTCCTTCTTTGATGTGGAAACTCTGCCATTTTTGCTATTAATTTTCAAATGGCTTGTAATTTTAACTACAGTACGAAAGAAATAAAAGGATGGATTCAAAGTGGACGTAGGCCGGATTGTCGAACCACTATAAATCTTGTGTTCTTTCTTGCTTTCTTCTTCTTTTTATTTTTACTGTATCTACTCTTTTACTCTCTACATTATCTAGATCTGAGATATGTGTGTGAATATTGTGGATCTATGTGTAAACACTAGGGGTTTCACGGCTTTTGGGGTTTGTGACCAATTTGGGCACAAACAATTATCTTGTTCCTTCGCCATCCTTATTTGCATGACTTGTAAATCAGTCAGCATTTGCAGAGAATTCTTCATAATTTCCTCGATCTTCATTACTCGAGCCAATGTAGTGCGTTGGAATGGACCAGAATTAGGAGAAGGAAAGGAAATGGTTGCATTTTGGTTTATTTAAGAAGATGAGGCCATTACTTTATATTTTCAGAAGTTTATTATAGAGAAAATGAAGTGAGAAGACAAATGAATTCGAAATATTGTGGTTACATAACCACCAAACTGATTTTAGAGGGGAAATCAAAATTTCAAATCTGACCGTTGTATGTAGACACAGGTTTAGGGGCACGTCGACATCCCTTTGAAAATTTTGGCAATTTTGTTTCTCTCTATTTATTTAAATATATATGTTACTATATCTATATTCTATATCTCAATTTTAGAACAAATACCTAGTTCTCTCCTTAATTCAGTAAAGATTGATTGATTCAAGGGTTTGGTCAGGATATCAACAATTTGATTCTCAATGTTGATAAATTCAAGAGATTTAATCTCTTTACTTATATTATCTCGGAGAAAATGATGGCTGATATCAATATATTTGGTACTGGCATGATGAGTAGGATTTTGGATAAATTTATTACACTTGTATTGTCACAATAAATTTGTGATTTTGAAATATTTAATCCAAAATCCTTTAGGGTTTGTTGCATATAGATAACTTGAGAATATGCCAAAGCAGTAGAGATATATTCTGCTTCAATTGTTGATAGTGAGACAGTATTTTGCTTTTCACTGATCCAGGAAACCAAAGAATGTCCTAAAAGGTGACAAGTTCCACTTGTACTTTTTCGGTCTTATTTTCAACTAGCATAGTCAGCGTCACGATATGGATTAAATCAAATGAATCATTTTTAGGGTAAATAGGCTACAGTCTAAAGTGTGTTTAACATATCTTAGGATATGTTTAACAGCTTTTAAATGGGTTTCTTTGGATTGAGATTGGTATCTTGCACAGAGACAGACACTATGCATGATATCAGGCATACTCGTAGTTATATAGAGTAGCGATCAGATCATTCCCTTGTATAGTTTTTGATCAACATATTTCGACATGTCTTCTTTATTCAAGGCTTCGTTGGTTGCCATAGGAGTGGGTTTACCACTCGCAGTGGTCATACCAAACTTACCAACTAGATTCCTAGCATATTTTTCTCGACTAATGAAAATACCATTATCTAATTGTTTTATTTGCAATCCTGAAAAGAAAGTAAGTTCACCCATAGGACTCATCTCAAACTCTTTTGTCATTATTTTAGAAAACTCTATGTTCATTTCATTGTTTGTTGATCCAAAAATGATATCATCTATGTAAATCTGTACTAGCTGGATATCATTTTTATTTCTTTTGATAAAAAGAGTAATATCTACTCTACTAGTTTCAAAATACAATTGTAATACGTAAGATCTTAGTCTGTCATACAAGGCTCTAGGAGCTTGTTTCAAGCCATATAAAGATTCTTTAATTTGTAGACATGATTTGGAAACTTTTTTCTTCAAAAAGTGGAGATTGTTCAACATAAACATCCTCTTTAACAAAACCATTTAAAAAGGCACTTTTGAAATCCATTTGAAATAATTTGAAATTGTTGTGGTTTGCTAAAGCAAGTAGAATTCTATTGGCTTCTAATCTTACAACGGGTGCAAAGGTTTCATCAAAGTCTATTCCTTATTCTTGACAATAACCTTGCGCGACTAATCGATCTTTATTTATAACGACCTCACCTTGTTCATTCATTTTATTTTTATAAACCCATTTGGTTCCTATTACAGTTTTGTCCTCAGGTCTAGAAACAGGTTCCCATGCATCATTTCTGGTGAATTGATTCAGTTCTTCTTGCATAGCAAGAATTCATGAATCATTAGATGATGTTTCTTTTGGATTTTTGGGTTCAATAGTTGATATAAAAGCTACATTACTCATGCTGTTTAGTTGATTTCTAGTTCTAACAACAGATTCAATATTTCATAGTATATTTTTATAGGATGATCTTTTAAAAGCTCGATCCTTTTATTAGGATGAACATTTCACAATTTGTTTCATTTGATTCATTATTTAAAGTAATAAAATCATCTTCATTATTTATTTGAACAAAATCTTTGAGATTTCATCAAAAGATACATGCATTGTTTCTTCAATGGTGTTAGTTTTTAAATTGAAAACTCTGTATGCTTTACTTCTATTAGAATATTGATTAAAGATTCCTTTGTCGAATTTAGGATCAGATTTATCCAAATTGTCCTTTGTATTTAGAATAAAGCATTTACTTCCAAAAACTTTAAAATAAGATACCTTTGGTTTCTTATTTAAAAGAAGTTCATATGGTGTTTTATTGGTTAGAGGTCTAATTAAAATCCTATTCAAAATGTAACAAGCTGCAGCGATTGCTTCAACCCAAAAATTTCTTGGTAATTTACTATCTAAAAGCATAGTTCTAGCACACTCTTGAATCATCCTATTTTTATGCTCCACCACTCTGTTTTATTTTGGAGTTCTTGAAAAAGAAAAATTATGAGTTATTCATTTTTGATTAAAAAAATTCTAAAAATTTTCATCTACAAATTCTCCATCGTGATCACTATGAATAGTTTTGATTTTTAAAGAAAGTTGATTTTGAATTCTTTTTACATAAGTTTTATATAAATCAAAAGCATTACTTTTATGTTTCAGAAAAATTGTCCATGTAAATCTAGAATAATCATCTACAATTACAAAAAAATATTTACTGTGATTTATTGACAGAATTTGAGATGAACCAAACAGGTCTAAATAAAGTAACTCAAGTGGTTTTAAAGTTGAAATCATATCTTTCAACTTGAATGAACTCTTCCTAAGTTTTCCTAATTGACAAGCATCACATATACTATCCACTTTAAAATCCATTTTAGGAAGACCTCTTACTAAATCAAGTTTTGAAAGTCTAGATAAGAGTTTGAAATTCAAATGCCCAAATCTTTTATGCCAAATCCAAAGGTCACTTGTATTAGCCAAAAGACATAGGTTATCATTTGAGTTTTTCATACTGAGAATATAAATATTTTTTTCTTAGTTCCTTCAAAGATAATATTTGATTTATTATCTTCGATGTGACATTTATCCTTTTCAAATTTAATTTTGTAGCCCTTGTCACATAGTTGACTTATGCTAAGAAAGTTGTGTTAGATTCCATACTAATAGAATATCAGAAATAGTTGGAGTTTTAGAATTACCGACATTACCGATGCCAATCACATATCCTTTTGAATTGTTTCCAAAGTTGACCAGTCCTCCATATTTATAAATTATGTCATTCAGTATCTCCGGATTACCAGTCATGTGTCTTGAACATCCACTATCAAATATCCATTTGTTTTTCTTGATTTGCACCATTTGTCCATTGAGCGTTGATTCTTCAAAAGCCATATAACACATCTGTTCCTGCACAACACACCAATTCAGTAGATAACTAGATTTTCTATAATAACAGTATGCAGACTTATGAGACAATGATGATTTGGACAGTTTTGAACCAGTGTTAACAGAATCTCCAAAAATTACCATTTTAAATTTTTTCAAAATTCAGATTATGATAACTTTGAAAACCAATGCTTTGATACCAAATGTAGGAAATGTGGATTACGGATCTTAAGGAAGAATTAACACTAGAGGGGGGGGGGGGTGAGTAGTGTTTAATTAATTTTATGAATCCTTTTGAAATCTTTTCAAATTAACCCATACAGATGTAATACAAAAGCACAAAGACAATCATAGAACCTGGCACAAATGCAAATAGTAAATAAAAGCAGTAAAGGAAATAACACACCAGAATTTTATACTAGTTCAGAGTTACCCTTCATCTAGTCCCATACAATTTCTTATGTAGATTTATTTTCAAATATAATGTCGATATTCCAACCTCGATTTCAAGGTCACGAGATACACCCTTCTATCTCCAAGTCCAGGGAAAACTCTCTTGATTTAACCAGGCTACAAGATCCCCTAATTGATTTACTTGCTACAATCACACCCAATTGATTTACGGGCCACATTCACACTATTACCAATCACACTTTGATAGAGAGACTTGATACACCTCGATCTTTGGATCTTTGTTACGGACGATCCTATAACTCTGAATAGTACTGAGATCTTTGAGAGAGAGTGGCAGAGAATCAAACTAGAAACGATCGAGTTTGATTCACTTAAGATTTTGGAAGAACTTTTTTAAAGCATTTCAAATATAAGAGAATATTTGAACGGAGAAGGAGTGAAGAAATGAAGAAAAACTAACTTAAAATTGATTGAAAACAACTAGTATTAATAGGAGAATAATGGACATGTCCATTCGTGAAAAGCTATGACGAATAGACACTTCTTTTGAAAATTCGAATTTTAAAATCTATGGCTACAATGTCAACATGGAGGGTATAGGCATGTCGACATCCCCTAGTATTTTTGGAAAATTGTTTTTTGTTTTAAAAGAAATTTTCTTTCTAAAGTTTATCGAAACAATCTTTGAACTTTGTAAACTATTTTGAATATACTTTATGATTATAAAAACATTTGGAAAGTGATCTTACAAAACATAAAAGTAATAAAAACTAAATATATAAATATTTTGAGATTAAAGCTAAAACATTAAAACCAGGAGATAGTTTGAAAACAAAAAATGATTTAAATTAATACGGTTAAAAATAGTTTTTGGATTAAGGCTAAAATATTTAAACCGAGAGAGGTCTTTTTTTAAGAAGATAGTTTAAAAAAAAAAATCTAAAAATAAGTTGTTTTGAAAATTTCATGGATCCCATTCCACTAAAGAAGGTCGTGGGTTCCATCCCACTAAAGAGGTCATGGGTTCCATCCCACTATTAAAGCGAGAAGGTGGATTCCATTCCACAGTTAAAATTCAAATAAAGATTTTAGTGCTATTATGAAGTTTGAACATTAATCCAGACTCTATTACTTATCTTGATACCTTGAACTCCTGAACTCTTGATAATCTTGATAATCTTGATACTTATACGTCTTCAGTCTTGATTTCTACAATCTTGAATTCGTCAATCTTGAATATCTATACTGTACAGTCTTCGTTCTCAGTACCTATATATATATCCTGCATATACATATCTAAACAAAGATATTGGTATTTATATTTTATAACAAGTCCTACGGTTGTTGCCATCAAAACCATCATCTCAAGAACAAGAAATCAGCCCTATGGACTAGGGCAGATACACCAACACTTTGTTGAAATGAACTCAATTGAGCATAACTAGGGATTAGCTACAGATCTGGCTAGACTAAGCTACCTTATAGTTCTGAACAAAGCTATGAAGTAGAATATGCCGAAATGACCACAAAAGTATTACTTAATGTATAAAATTACAGTAAACGAGTATGCAGCACATTAACACAAGAGGTACATAAGCAAGAAAATGCAATGCTCGAAATCGAGTAATTAAAGAAATAGTCCCCAAAGACAAAGGCTGGTGTGCAGATTGAATTTCGAAAAATACAAAGGAAGGATAATCACAATCAAACAAGTCATGTGCTAGTTTTCTAAGACTGAAACTATGCTTGATCGAACTTCAACTACAACTCTACCAGAGTAGTCGTGCCTTGTAATTTAACGGTAATCAATCATCCTAATATGATGGGAATAACAAGCGAAGCCTAAGTTGTAAAGGACTCAACTTCTGGAGGAGTGGAAGTACCTTTGCCAGACCAAAGGTTGGATAACTGGAAAGTCATTTTCAACAATAAAACATGGCATTCAACCCTATCGGGTATGTTTACTTTAAATAATATCCTCGTATAACCAATGTTCGAAATTCAAGGGAAGTCGACGTATGTTGACTAGTCGGGTTTTGAGCCTTGACCGGCGCAAATGCAGTGTGTTATCAACATGAGAAGATTCTAGTATCCCAATACTGCAAACGAACAATCTAATGTAGATAGCTTGCTTAAATTTGAAAAACAATCAATGTCGTCCTTTGAAATTAACTTTTCCACAGTTACCCATCATCGATCAACGATCGATAACAGAGCCGCTATCTAAAGCAACGTAAAAAGCTTTTCTTTTCAGGATCACCGTAGTACAATAACGGGAAGAGTAATAGGATTGAATCATCCACAATATCCCATTTTGGAATAGATTGTCGCATTAGAATTCAAAACGGCGACAGGAACTTACCTCGAAAAGAAACAGTTAAAGATAAAGAGCTAGACTTCGCTCCAAAATGGCATACAATCGTTTGAGAAAAAACTTAGCTTTACCGCCGGTCTAGTTAAAACTGCACAGGTCAACTCCAAACCTACGTCGTGTACCCACTTTCCGACCTAAACCCTTGTATAAACTACAGAGCAAAGATTGCGTCGTCAATACTAGGAATTGAAATTCAGATCGAAGTCAAAAAACGAACAGCTATCAAATGTCAGTCAATTGAAAACAACATCTTACGATGGACTTCGACGATTCACTGAAATTCGCAGAATAGTAATCCGAAACTTATCTTATTCCAGGGCACACTTTATTTCCAACGAAAGCATACTCCGGGGGGGGGGGGATGTTAATTTGGTTTTTAACCTAGAAGAATTTAATAGGATTTAGAACATTCAGACTAAGCCAGAATGACTTGAAACTTGAACAAGGCATCAAAAAGAACAAGCCAATGGAAATTAAGAGAAACAAGCCAAAAATTCACTAAGTAGATGGATCGCTAGCGATCCATCATCCATGGATCTCTAGTGATCCAAAAAGAAGCATCATGAGTTGTCAAAGCCTCTTGCTTCATGATCTACTACCTCTTCTAAGAATACTCACCAGGTTTCATAGCATTCCAAGCAACATAGTTTAAGAAATAAAGAGTCATCTGATTTAAGCTGTTATGACCAAAGCAACTAGCTTAAACTGGACCTACAGAACTCATACATAATTGAGTTGACTTGAAATTTGGAAGGAACACTTAGAAGACATAAAAGAAGGCTTATAAAAAAAATAAGCAGGTCTGGAGAAGATTTGACGGAATGTTGGCGATCCATCTTGATGGGTTGGTAGAGACCTATGTAGGGTGGGTCCCACCATTTGAAATTCATATGGTAGGTCTACACTTAGAGTGTATATGCATAGTTTCGTTTGATTTTGTTTAGTTTTGAGTGAATTTTGGATGATTCTTCTAGACCAGAGGCATGAAGGTAGATGATCAAACTAATTCCAAACAACTTGATACGTGGACAACACACTCAAAAGAACAAGTGAAGGACCTCGGGAAAATCAAGCCAAAAATATGCTAAGTGGACGGATAGCTAGCGATCCGTCCCCTATGGATAGCTGGTGATCCATCATGATAGTTCGGATTGCCCTCAAACCTTTTAAGCTCCTTCATAATACTAAGTAAAGGCTTCTGGTAGAAAAATATGCTAAGTTGATGGATAGCTAATGATCCATCCCTATGGAGCTTGTGATCCATTGAATGACTCAGGCTGATTTGAGATTTTCAGTAATGGATTGGCATAACAATTATACTCTTTTGCACTTGAACTTCTGGCCCAATACTCACTAAAATGTCCTATAAATACTTACCTATCTGCAACATAAAGAGGATCTTATAGACTGGCTATTGGAACTCTGTAGAGATTATTCTTCACTCTTCTCCTCCCATACAATAGTCATTTAGGGGTTCACTGTGATTCTATAGTGAACTCTTGTATTTTTGACTTGATCTAACTTAGAAGACTCAATCATATTGTAATCCGATTCAACTTGTAACGACAGTCAGTTAATAGAAAGTTATAAAGTGGACATAAGCCTCATTAACAGTCGAACCACTATAAAAATCTTCTTATCTTTTTATTATTTTCACTCTTTTTACATTTATTTTATATATTATTGCTTTGTAAGAACAGGGCTGATGCTTTCACACTCAATCTAGGGTATTAATCCATTTTTGGGTTAACATATAATATCTAAAATAGAATATATAAACACATAATCGATTTTGAAATATATATAGATATATGAATTTATTTCCAAACATTATAATGCACTTAGACTAGTATAATAAATATACATATATTTTATACACTTGTGTGTATTTTAAATCAATTTTTATTTAGAAAACATTACAATATTGTTTAAACTAATTTTTTTTATTGAAATCGTGACTTTTATGTTATTATATACATAAAATTCTTTTTAAAACACACACATACATATATAATCATCTAATGTCGACAACATCAACATATGTCTGTTCATGATAATTCATATCCTATTTATAAATATAGCAACGTATGAATAATTATATATAAATGAATATGTAAATAAAGGATATACCTTGTCTAAAGCCTAGATGAAACATCCTAAATTGCTGAATCGAAGAATTCCTTGAAGCAATATCCAAAATCCAAAAGGAGCTACCAATATAAATGCACCAACCATCGATCTTCTATTTTAATTTAAATTGTATTTTAATAGCTTGAAAATTTAAGGTGGAGGGACACATGAGAGGTCTGCCAATACTAGTCTGAAAGGGCAAAAATTAGAGAGTAGAGAAAGTGGAGTTTGAGAGGTATAAATTGTGTAGATCTAGGGTGCAAAATGGGGATCCGCATCCATCTTTTTCTTCTACTATTTCATCTCAATTTGAATCAATATTCATACCATATTATGGATTCAATACTCTTAATGGTTTAATTGACATCTCAGGATTATTCTTATGGAATTGGTAAGAAACTCGTTGTTTCTCTTCAATGTGCAAGAATATTTTTTGATATTCTAATGCATTGTGTTCATTTATGATTGCTTAATTTCATTTCGCCCCTTGTAATTAGTTTTATCCCTGGATCATATCCATATCCATTTTTTACCATTAATTTCTAAATGAATTTTTTTTTTCTACGAAGATGGTATTTCTTGAAACCATAATTGTTTCTCAGTACAAAAAAATTGGATCCATGAATATTTTATGAGTTACCTTATATATAAAACCGATTTGATTTGATTTTACAATATTTACGTTCAAAAAATAAATTGGTCATCCATTGACTATGGTCCTAAACATCTTTAAGGATGATCTATACAAGGCCCCTTACCTACAATTCTTATGTGTAATATTTTAATTTTCACAACCTGCCAACTCCTTGGCCTAGGATATGTTGGGTTTCTTATAAACCCTTGCTTGTATGATTTCGTAAACCATTCTCTAAATGAAATTAATTTTGACCTTCTATACTAATCTTAAGTATACAACCATATAGAATGATGTTAACTCTACTTCACTTATCATGAACGATGCTTTGTGTAATAAAGTTTGATTACTCATTATCGATACATCATTATGTATCACGGGGGTGAAGTGACTTTTAATCTCGAATCTCTATTCGTTTTAGGTACATTTATAATTCCTTCCAATATACTCACCTATTTGATCAAATCAAGTCATCTTATTCTCTATTGCACATAATTTCATTTACTTCCATTCTATATTCTATGAACTTATCATATACGTGCTATATGTACATCAAATACACATGTTTATGCTTGCGATAATTCATCGATGAATTCAATGATGTATGTGAAAACATTTTTGTATTAAAAGACTTATTATTTTATATATCTATATGTATCAGTCCGAAGAGTTCATCAACTATTATATCACTCCCACTCAATGGATGCTTTGCCCACTGTTTGAGATATAATTCACCAGTAGCATATGATTCATAATCATATAATCAAAAAATTATTTCTTCTAACTATGCCTTTGTCCATAATTCCAAAATAATTGCAAATAAATTTTTCTAATGCATCTTAATACCAATACTATTATTTTATAACAAATATCCATATTATTCATATTGAAATAAAACTATGCCTATTTTACGATCAACACTGAAAAAGTTATTATTCCATAAATAATGTTTGGCATGTTTTAAAAAACAATTTTTGTAACTTGATGTGACTAATAGTGCTATATGACATGCTCATACTATTTTATCTATTACTATAATAGGTGATGAAAATTGAACTTCATCCAACTGCTTAATATTGGCTACTTATTTCATTTACTATAACCGGTGTACAGTTGAGAATTTTTAGATCAAATATCTTAAGTTTAAAGAAATAAATCTCATAGAAAAGAATTTTCTATGGGAAAAATACATTTGGAATAAAGATCATATTTCTTATTCCTTGTTAAGCATTTATTATTATTTTACAATTACCGTTTTTAATGTTTCTTAATGAAGTTGAAGTGACCGTTCACTCTCTTCATCCTAACTATGCCTTAATTTAGATTCTACTCTTACACATTCGTTTCCTTTATAAATGGTCGATCCATTAAAAAGAAACCCTTTATATAATATCGTAACAAACTCTTTAGAAAGGTGCATTTGGTCATCTTTAACTTTTAAGGATATCGAATAAGTTGCACTTTACGTAAATCGATCAGATTCATATTTTAGTAATCGAGTTCTCAGACTCATTTTGTAACTTTTCGCCTAGCGTTAGATTTAATATAACAAGATCATGATTGTAATTATTCATACTGAATACATGATCTCACATTATGTTTTACTCGCTTATATCGAATGAACAATGTTTCGTACATTATGAATTATAATCGTTCACCATATAACATTTATATGTGCTTAGAAATGGATTAAATATTCATATCTTTGTACTCCTTTTAGAGTTCAAAACTCAATGAAGACAGTACATAATCTTGGGTAATTAAACACGCAAGCGACCAAGTTATTCAAATATTTAGTGGTTGTATAATCAGGCACTTTTCCTGGTCATCATGCAAAAGTTTATTCATAAGTATATTTTGTATTTCTATTTGTCAGTCTTAATATAGTTTATTTGTATATTTTCATTAATAAACATTTTATCAATTATATTAAATACAAAAATGTATTATTATGGATTACTTTAATATACACATAGCAGATGTTCTTACGACATTAGAAATGTAAAATGATACCATTTTATTTTTTAATAAAGTTCCCACTAGACTTTTATGCTTAAAACTCTAAAAGAAAACATAGAAACCTTTTGATTTCTATAATGGGCGTTAGAAATCATTTAGCTTGAGATTCTGACCTTGTGGAATATCAACAAATCATAGGCCCAAGAGCAATGGATAACACTTTATGGTTATATCATATACAACTCCTAACCATTGTCTTTGTCCTAATCTTATTTTGACCTTAAGGAATATCAACAAATCGAAAATGATTATTTACTCATACTTAGAATTTCACGATGATCTAAGTATAAATGTACGTACCTTGAGGAATATCAACAAATACATAAATATATCTTACCTCGTTTATTTAATATATAATACTACCATACATAACATCCTTAGCTTGAGGAATATCAACAACTAAGGAGTATGCAAGTAATCTATTAATATATAAATGGTAGAGGACAACTTTATATTAAAATTTCATAACCTTTAATATATTTAATTGAGTGATATCGACTTGTGGAATAATGTAATTCTTATAAAATACCATTGTGATTCCAGTGTCGGACACAACAGAAATCACGATATACATATTCTACAAATGTATTTATTCATTAAGTCTATTTTTGGTTTATCACCGTTCCACCTTTAATTATACATTTATATTATATAGGTTTAATTCTTGTATAACATTTTACAATTTGATTAACTTAGACAATAATGTATGCATAATCTTTTATTATTTTTATAAATTAAGTCTTATTTAATTAATCAATTAATTAACATTTTAATTAATTAATTTGTTCATTTTAAATTGAATATGTACATTATAGAATTTATAGTCATAAAAGTACATCTTATATATATGTATTACTCTATTTATTAATTAACATTTAACTAATTTATTTAATTAAAACAATTTTAATTAATTATAATTAATTTCGAACATAGTATATATATTACCTTAACATTGTAAGATAAAATTACCAATATATATATATATTTAATTAATTAACTTTTAATTAATTGTTTAATTTATTGATCTAATTAATAATTAATAATTTTTGAAAAAATTATTTATTTTTAGAACAAGTTTGAAAATTATTTTATAACATTTATAAAATCATTACTTATTTTAAATCTAACCTTTTAAATTTAAAATGTTATTTATATTTATTTTAAGTTTAACTTTTTAAATTTAAAATTTTATTTTAATTTCAAAACTGATTTATGAAATTAGCCTAAGGCCCAAATCAATTTAGGCCTTTATACTGGGGATAACCATTGGGCTTACCCCATCCTTTTGAGCTAGGCCAACAGCTTAGTAGGGTAGAGTACTTGATTACCCAAACACAACCTTAGACACTAATTTTATATACATCATACTATATAAGCAGGCTTTAATAAGTTAGTCCAATTACTGCTAATTTAGACTGCATATGCTATTTGGCTTTAGTATCATTGTTGTAACTAGACCAACATGCAGCGTGGTAAATGGGTAAATTTCGAAAATATTATTCCATTTTGGATCTCGTTGGGCCCACAAAGTATAAATTTATTTTATATAAAATAAATATTTTATTTAAGCTGTAAATATAGATTTATTTATATTTCTATTATATGATATATAACACGTGTATCATATGCACATGCTTGTGTAAGTGCACATGCTTGTGTAAGTGCACATGCAACATGAATGGCATAAATAGTTTAACATGCTACTGCATAAGTGTTAGGACATATGCTACAAAAGATACATTAGCTCCTCCACATACATATGTATTGTCTAAAGCATGCATGTGTGTATAATACAATATAATGTTTATAAAATATGAATGTTTATATATACGTGTGCGTATGTTATGCATGTGTACACACACACACACATATATAATTGAAAATATAAGATGAAGTAATTTATAAACATTGCGATAAATAATTTTGTCTATAAAGCATATTCAATATTCAAATTTTAAATTTTAGATTTAGATACATGTAATAAAATATCAGGATATTTCAAATTTGAATCAATACACTAATTTTAAATATATATATATATATGTTATATACATTTTAAAATAAAAAATCCTTTTTTAATTTCATATAAATGTATTATATATGTATTAAAGTAGTATTTCAAAAATACATATATAATAACGATATATATAAATAGTTTTAATGTGAATAAATGACTATAATATATATATATTAAATATGCATGGCCTTAATAATATCAACAAAAATTAATTTAGTTTCTCTTCGAATCATCCTTAAGATAAAAAGTACTCTTACTAGCATCGTTTGAAATGTTAAAATTGTTCTCTTCCTTAGTCTTAACCTTAGGATATATACTTCAGCTCTATAACATTTCACTCTATAATTGCTAATAGAACACAAAACTCATATATCAGTTTTGAAGTGGCTACGGTTTCAAGTCATCTCATATAAGTACACTCCTCCGCTCACCGAACTCTTCAAAAACCAAATCAATTAATTCTTTGTTAACTTAACTCCCGTTCTTTTAGAATAAACAGACAATGCATTAGAGTAAAGATCATCTATTATGTGGATGAATTTCCTTATCTCTTGCCTTAAAAGAGCAAGAAGAGTTTATACGTAGGGTACATCATCACCGAGAGGATAAATTCTCGCGTTTCTCCTAGATACTTACTAAATTAGTTTTGGTTAAATTCAATAATAAAGAAAACGATCACATATGGAATCAATATATGTATACTAATCATGTTTCCGACCTTCTTAACTTATGCTCCCCTTAGTCAAGGGTAAAGCTTGGTAGGTTAGTGCACTGTTAGCTTCTAAGCCCTATCGAACATTATTCTTAACTCTAACAGATAGAACAAATCTACTTTGTTGGATTTTACTACTAAGTAAAGAGTAAATACTTCCCATTAAGAAATAAACAAACAAATCATAATTAAGTCACATAAGCAACTTCAAATCCCCTTTTATTTAATTAACTCTTTTATCAATTAAACTTCGTTTATCTAATAAAACTTCTTTTATTAAATAAAACTTCTTTTAGAAGTAAGTGAACTTGTAACGACCCTGGATTTTGGCCCCGGTTATTTTAATAAATACTTCTTCTAAATTTAATAAAATGTAATTGACCATATTAAAATAAATATGATTTGGAAATACTGCCATTTATTTATATGAACTGTATTTTAAAAAGGAAACTGATTTGGGATTTGACAAAAAATATATTTCAAACAATATTCACAATAAAAATCTATCCTATATAATTAATTAAAATACTTTACTTTATTTCTATTTAGTATAAAAAGATACATATAGATAATAATGATTGAAAATTTTAAAATAAAAGATTCTTAACAATATCTTGACAGAATTTACCTTATAGAGCTAAATTAAAGTATTTTACATTGTTAACATTTGAGAAACAAATACAAATAGATGATAATGTTCAACATAAATTATTAATATTTATGTAAGTCAAATTATAAATATACGAATATAAGTTATAACTTAAAATATATAAATATAAGTATATGGTAAATCAAATGTTTGAAAATGTAATTAACAAATAAAATACAACTAATATGTTAACAATAACTTTTAAGCAAACATATCAGAAAGTTGAAAAAATATAACCTGTATATACAAATGAATAATGCAAAGAAAACAAGTCAAAGCTACACTTGAAAAAAATTATAAGCTAAGTAAGAAATGAACAAAGTAACATATGTATGCTCATTAGATTTCTAAACCAGGTTGTATAAAACCTGAAGGAAAGAAAAAGTATATATAAATATCTTTGTACAATCACAATGCTATGAATTAAATATAAAGTTATGTGCTGCAGGAACATTTTTATGCATAAGAAAAGCAAAGCTTCACTTCAAATTAATAATGAAAAAAAAATCTGTAGCCTGTACAAAACAAACAGAAAATCTGAAACATTTATTACTTGTTAGCATAAATGAAGCATAAGCATTTATTGGATGTAAGCAAATAAGAAAACAAGTTTTTACTTTAATATCATAAAACAAAATCTGGGTTTTGTACTTATCAGTCAACACTAAATACATGCTATCTTAAATAAGAGCATGAACATTAATTAGCACTACTTGTTGTTCAAATAAGTACCTGCAGCCGAAATTTGCAATATCATGTCATAGTGTAGGAAATTTAATACAAAAATTCTTGTCTGGTCAAACATGGAGGCGGTCCAGTTATCACCTGTATTGTTCAAAGCATCCATATATATCCACCTATGTATCATCAGTTCATTTATATAAAAAAAAAACTTAAACTTAAAGCAAACCTGAGAATCAAAGAAGGAGGGGAGATAAACATTTGTGGCTTTGAAAACTTAGATTTAACTCAACAGTAAAACAACAGTGAAGCTTTCAGAAATAAAACTTGCAGTTTCCCTCATCAAAATCACTTTCTGTTCAAAGTTACTTGGTGAGTAAACTAAATTCATAAGCTTTAAGTTTAATCGAATACTTCTGTGATTTTATGATATGTGTTGTGATCTGCAATATGATACTGTGTTGGAATATACTTCTCTGTGTGAATTGATACAGGTGAAAGTGCTCCTTTAAAAAAAAAACTCAAATTATCTACTGTTAGCCTTGTTAGGTTTAAATTTTGCGACCACACATAAGATTTAAACATAGATTAAGATGGTTGAAATTGTTTAAAACATATAGTGGGAAGGTATATTACCGTAAACCTGTTTTACAGGTAATCAAAGAAAATATTGATAAAATTCAACCACTATGAAAATCTAATTTAAGTTTATAAATTGAAGGCTTGTTGAAATTTATGATTTTTAAAACGAAAATGAGGATTTTTACATTTGTAATTCATGAGCAGTTCGAATTTGAAGTTAAACTACATTTTTATCAATTTCAGAAAATTTAATCAATGAAAAGGGTTGGCATTTAGATTGAAGCAAGTTCATACATCCATGAACTCGGGAAAAATATGAATAAATTTTTCTATTGATTTTATTTCCAACACGAGACTTTATTAGGGTTTGTTTTGGGTATTAAATCCTTCTCTGTAAATCATCGATTTCGCCACCATATCGAAACCGAGCTGCGTGTGAGTGTAGGAGAGGGAGGAGTGTTGTGTCGTCAAGGCGTGGACGAAGTATGGATGGGACCGATGATCCCTGTGGTGGTGACAAGGCAGTTTCCGAGTGTTTGTTGCCGTTTTTATTTGGGGCGTTCAGTCAATTTTTGAATTTGAATTTTTGGGTATGATTTGAGTTTGGATTACGTGTTTGGTGTTGCTTTGTGACTTGCTGGGATTGTGGGCGATCGTCGAAGTCAAGCCCTACCGCCGTGCACGTGTACGGCGGCGGTGATATGCTTTCTGACACATCTACGTGGTCGCACCCTATGTACGAGAAGGAGAGTCGAAATGCCTCGGGTCGTGCTCGTATGGGTGTGGGTTTTCCTTCGTGTCGTTTTCATTCGAGTGTGGGTAGTAATGATGTTTGATTTAAGTTATCAATTTAAACTTACTGTATAAATAAAAAAAAAGAAAGAGAGGAAGAATAAGTATGCGCATGGAAGTCTCAGGGAGTTATGCGTGGGAAACTCGAAGTAGCGCATGGGTTTAACAGGGAAAATCTCGGGTTCAAGCTACTGAACTTAAAGAAATGAAATATATAGGTGCAATGTTTAACAAGACTTAGTTAAACGATAATGCAAGTTTAATTATGATATTAATGTTTTAAAATTAATGTTTAACAAACTTAGTTAAACATTAACTTAGTTAACCTTAGTTAAACATTAATGCTTAAAATGTTTAGTTAAGTTGAACATTTAATATATATATATATATATATATATATATATATATAAAGTAATTTGGAAAGAAATTAAGTACAGTTACTTTTAAATTGTAATTAGTCATAGATTATAAATAATTGATAAAATTGTAATTAACTACTTGAGTCAATTTATGAATGATTAGTAGTTAATTAATCGAGTAATTTAATTAAGAATAAATAAAGGGTTAAGGAAGTAATTAGCAGTTAATAAATGGGTAATTAAGTTGATTAATAATTAAGACTGTTAATTAAATGATTAATTAAGTACATAACTGGATTAAGGAGTAATTAAGTAAATGATAATGTGAAATTAAATAATTTTGATATTGGACTAAATAACTAATTAAGAAATCATTAATTAAACCATTTGAAATGAAATAAGTAATTGATTAATGATAAATTAAACAGAGTTAAGCGGTTAACTCTCAGGTAATTAATTCTAAATTGAATTGATTATAAATAAGACTTAAAGATGACTGTTTATGGGTTGTTATGTTGAGTATCTGGTTGTGATATCTATGTTATGATATTCTGTGATGCTCTGTGATATGTCATGTATATCTATGGTGCTTGTATATGTTTTATCTGTGATAAATGCTATGTTAATTCAATTGATGAATTTAAATTATTTAAACCGTTAAGTTAATTAGACAACTTGACCCTTAAAATGACGTTTGGATTCGATGAGACCGGGATCGGAAGAATCAATTTTGATTCTCCGAAAACCACATCAATCCAATTTAAACGTTAGGTCGTGAATCCTGAAAAGAAGATCGAGATGATGTATTCAGAATGCAAGGGTTATCATCGTTGACTCTGAGGGTGATTCCAAAACGAGTGTAACGAGATAATGCCTTCGGTTTCGTTCGAACCCGGAATGAACTTGTATGGATTGAATGCTTTCAACACATTGTCAGGCGGACGATGAGCATTCGAAGTGATATATTCAATAAAGGTAATCGTAGCCTCAAGCCTCATCAACCGGGAATGGCTAAAACAAGGGAGATGCAGCAAGGTTAGGTGGGTCATGCCCAAGCAGGACAAGATATTTCCCTGTCTAGATGTCCCTTTTTATTTTGGCTTAGTGAGTGGTTGGTCGCGCCAACCACGGGGTTTATCTTGTTCGGGACTGTTCAGCAAGGAATGGTTCCGGCCTTGTGTAGCAGGGGGTCGGAAGTGATCCTCGGTACGGTGATCTAGGCCCCGTACTGTGACGGGCGGTACCCCAGTAGCCCTGCCATTGTTGGAAATCCATTTTTCCCTACGAGACCCTACGGTTTTGATTTGTATTACCCACTTTTGTGGATAGTAGCTGGAATTTAATATGTAACAATTTCGGCTATTTTCTATTTACTTGAAAACCCTAGACACTATTATAATATCACATGATTTCGTATGAAATGTTTTGGTTAGCGTAAGGTAAAAACTTACCTGTATTTATTTGTGGGGAGTCTTACGTGATACCTTTATTTTCAAAAATGTTTTTCAAAGTTAAACAACTTTAAACCGTTTACTCATACCATACCTATGTCTGACCCGGAGTTTATATTTTGTGTTTTCATAAACTCTTGGGTTCTCAAATTTTTATGAGTAGCCAAGTGATAGGTTTTGTACTTTGATTTCTGGAGGAGCTTGGAGCAGGAGTTTCCAGACGTATGTAAATATCTATCTAGTTCCGCTGTGTCTGTAGATGTTATAAAATGTATCTTTGATATATATAGAGGTAGCTGTATGTATGATTGTCATATGTATAATTCTGGTATATGTAAAACTATGAAATATATTTATGTGATATATTATATTTTGTCCCATTCCGCTGTGAGATTCTGATGTTGTTGTTCTTTTCTTTCTCTTTCTCTTCCATTTCTATCCCTTTCTTTCTTAATGATGATATGTCTTTCTGGTAGTAGAAGGGTGGGTCGTCACAGTTGGTATCAGAGCATAGGTTGGTGATAACCTTGGCTCTGGTAGGAAATTACTCATAGAATAGAGTTTGTAGAACTCTAGAATGAGTTTGAGTGTATTAATAGATACGAGCGCGTACTCGTTAGTGAATATAAAATTGTTTTTATATTGTGCTGATTTATCTGTTGAGTGTTTATGGATTCTGGTCGATGTGTGGGACGCCATTTCGTCGATAGGGATTTCTAAACTCTTAAACAAGATAAACCGACACAGTATTATTTTTAAAGTAGGGTAAATGAAATAATTTTACCCAAATTTTTTTTTGACATAAAAGAAATATTTTTCTGAAATAACTATATATACTTGGATGTTAGATTGTTAATAGTAAATCAAATAAAAATTTAAATGTGAGTGGTTTATAACCAAACAAAATTATTTAAGAATGATTTTAAATAAAAAGGAATATAACTGAAATCTGATTAAAATTAAAATTTAAGTCCCAGAAATTTGAAAGGTGTTTAAATGAATTTAAACAAAGGGATTTGGGAATTTGAAATCTTGGAAATGTTTGAAATGTTTTTCCAAAGATTTTAAGGAAATAATGGAATTTCGTTTTGGAAAATATTGTTGAATGGAAATTTTTTTGAGAAGAATTTGTGAAAGTAAGGAAGCACTGAACTCACTTCAGTCTCTGGAAAATAATCCTGATGGTGATGGCCACATCATCAGTATTCATTTTCGAGTTTCTAAAGTGATGGATTGCTATCAGGATAGTTGATCATGATATTGTTTGGACTTGTTGGGTATACAAGTTGTTTTAGAGATGTTCAAATAGAGAAAATTTGTTTTGGTGAAAACAAATATTTGGAATTTGAAAATTTGATTTGACATACCATGTGAGTATGCGTCATTATCATTTCAAAATGGTTTTGGAAATGAAAACCGGGCAATTGAATTCTAAGAAATTCTATTTAGATAATGTGAAATTTAAATAAATCAACTATCGAACTTATAAAGTAAAGTTGATATTAATAAGAAGAGATCGGGAATTTTAATCCCGGAATTAAAATTTAACTTAAGTAAATGAAAATAAGAAACATATTGGAATTTAACCTGAGATAAGTTAAATGGAATTGAAGTTCAAAATGAACTTAATTGGATATAAAATTTGAAGGAAAAATGATTGTGATTGTAAGGTGAAAATTTATACCTTAAGATAGTAAGTGTTATATATATGTGTAATCTGAAATTGTTGTTATAAGATAAAATGACCCAAATGAGCGATATAAACTTTTAAGTAAACAAATAAGTTTTGAGCTCATATATATTGAGAAATAAAATTGAATTTGAATGAATTCAATTGAGTTATAGATAATATTAAATGAAATAAAATTCTTATGTAAATAAGTAAATGTAAACCAAAGTAAGTATTGAATTGGATTAAAATAGAATTGGAATAAGTTGTAAACAAATCTAACTCAAGAATAAACTGAATAACCTTATTATGAATAAATTCAATAATGAATTGTTAATGTAAATTAAAATTTAAGAACGGATAAAAAATAAACTAATCAATAAATAGCTGGGATTTGACTAAAAGAAAATTAAATCAAAGAATTGAATGGAAATTGGTGGAATAGAATAAACTTAAGTTATTGGGTAGAACAGTTTGAAGAAAATAAATGACCTAAGTAAATTGTGAGATGGTTATTTAAAACATTGGTTGTCAAGTTTAATAAAACGGTTTGGAATCAAACCTGCTGAAATAAAAGAAATGCAATGTAAGGATTGTGAATAAATTAATTGAGATGGAGCCAAATGTAAATTGAGTTGAAATCAATTTAAGATTTGTTACAAAGCTTAAGTAATCATTTATTCACAATGATATTGTTAAATTGCATAAGAAAATTGGTTGTTTGAGGTAAATGAGAATTAGATAAATTCTATGAATTGGAAGCAAAATAGGATGATTTTGAATATGAGTTTGTTTTGCTCAAATGGATTATATGTCTAAGCAAGTAAGTGTAAATCACTTTAACTAAAAGGAATGATTTGAAAATCGATTGGAAATAATTGTAATAAGTGTTGGAAACCTTACATATGTGCTTATGAAAATATGTAATGCTAAACAAATGGAAACTATGTCAAAGCTTTTCAGAATTTGAAAACTATATAAAAAAAAAGAGAATTTTAGAAACATAACAATTTCAAATTGAAAATTTAAAGTAAACTAATGAATGAAACTAATTTAAAAATAATACGAGGAATCACTTATAAATGGAGATAGTCAATAAAAGTTCAATATTCAGAGTTAAGAAAGTTGAATTCATATGGAATTGGTAATTCAGATTTAAATAAGAAGATTAAGGCTTAAGTGGCAGAGTAATAATATAAGGGAATATATAATGCTTATATTAAAACTTAAGAAATGGATGGTGGAACTCTTAAGTAAATTTGATATTGGAAAAATTTATTCCAAGTGGATAGAATCAGAATAATGTGAATAAAAGAAATTGATATGGTTGACAATCATATAAATACGTAGGATGTACGTATATTATTTTATTCGCATAACAATTTGATCTAGATTCGAGTAAGTATTTTTCACTCGATTTTCGACGACGAACCATGGATATGGATCTTGATTGATGCTGGAAGCTCTCTATCATAGTTGTGACTATGCAAGGAGAATGACAGTTTCTGATCAAGAAACCAGTTCTGAGTCCGTACTAGGAAGTCGAGTGGACGATACTAGTTCGGAAATGAAATTGTGTGATTGAGCGGGTGATCGGATATTGCGTACGAATAGTATATGTACATCGTACGGGCTTGAATGAATAGATATTGAAATTCTGTAAAGAAGTCAAGAAAATGGGGAAAGAATTAATACTGTAGATTTCAGAATTTAATTTCCAGAATGGATGTCTGGAATTTATTGTGTATTCCATATATCTCAGGAAATTTGTTCATGATTCATCATTAATTGTTAAACCAGTAATTCAGGAAATTGGAAGTTGAGTCGAATTTAATTGTGGTCAGGAATCCAGTTTGGATTATTGATCATCGAGAGACAAACTCTCGATAATTTTACGAAAGCTTATCCGGATTTATGTTCGGATAACTAGTGATGTTTGTTAGAGTAGACTGTTTGATTTTGTTATTTATGAATAATATGTATGTTTGAATGATTGGAATAAAAGCTTTTGAATCAACTGTTGTTTTAAATTTCGAGGACGAAATTCTTTTAAGGGGGGAGGAATGTAACGAACCTGGATTTTGGCCCCGGTTATTTTAATAAATACTTCATCTAAATTTAATAAAATGTAATTGATCATATTAAAATAAATATGATTTGAAAATACTGCCATTTATTTATATGAACTGTATTTTAAAAAGGAAACTGATTTGGGATTTGAAAAAAAAAAATATTTCAAACAATATTCACAATAAAAATCTATCCTATATAATTAATTAAAATACTTTACTTTATTTCTATTTAGTATAAAAAGATACATATAGATAATAATGATTGAAAATTTTAAAATAAAAGATTCTTAACAATATCTTGATAGAATTTACCTTATAGAGCTAAATTAAAGTATTTTACATTGTTAACATTTGAGAAACAAATACAAATAGATGATAATGTTCAACATAAATTATTAATATTTATGTAAGTCAAATTATAAATATACGAATATAAGTTATAACTTAAAATGTATAAATATAAGTATGTGGTAAATCAAATGTTTGAAAATGTAATTAACAAATAAAATACAACTAATATGTTAACAATAACTTTTAAGCAAACATATCAGAAAGTTGAAAAAATATAACCTGTATATACAAATGAATAATGCAAAGAAAACAAGTCAAAGCTACACTTGAAAAAAATTATAAGCTAAGTAAGAAATGAACAAAGTAACATATGTATGCTCATTAGATTTCTAAATCAGGTTGTATAAAACCTGAAGGAAAGAAAAAGTATATATAAATATCTTTGTACAATCACAATGCTATGAATTAAATATAAAGTTATGTGCTGCAGGAACATTTTTATGCATAAGAAAAGCAAAGCTTCACTTCAAATTAATAATGAAAAAAAAATCTGTAGCCTGTACAAAACAAATAGAAAATCTGAAACATTTATTACTTGTTAGCATAAATGAAGCATAAGCATTTATTGGATGTAAGCAAATAAGAAAACAAGTTTTTACTTTAATATCATAAAACAAAATCTGGGTTTTGTACTTATCAGTCAACACTAAATACATGCTATCTTAAATAAGAGCATGAACATTAATTAGCACTACTTGTTGTTCAAATAAGTACCTGTAGCCGAAATTTGCAATATCATGTCATAGTGTAGGAAATTTAATACAAAAATTCTTGTCTGGTCAAACATGAAGGCTGTCCAGTTATCACCTGTATTGTTCAAAGCATCCATATATATCCACCTATGTATCATCAGTTCATTTATAAAAAAAAACTTAAACTTAAAGCAAACCTGAGAATCAAAGAAGGAGGGGAGATAAACATTTGTGGCTTTGAAAACTTAGATTTAACTCAACAGCAAAACAACAGTGAAGCTTTCAGAAATAAAACTTGCAGTTTCCCTCATCAAAATCACTTTCTGTTCAAAGTTACTTGGTGAGTAAACTAAATTCATAAGCTTTAAGTTAAATCGAATACTTCTGTGATTTTATGATATGTGTTGTGATCTGCAATATGATACTGTGTTGGAATATACTTCTCTATGTGAATTGATACAGGTGAAAGTGCTCCTTTAAAAAAAAAAACTCAAATTATCTACTGTTAGCCTTGTTAGGTTTAAATTTTGCGACCACACATAAGATTTAAACATAGATTAAGATGGTTGAAATTGTTTAAAACATATAGTGGGAAGGTATATTACCGTAAACCTGTTTTACAGGTAATCAAAGAAAATATTGATAAAATTCAACCACTATGAAAATCTAATTTAAGTTTATAAATTGAAGGCTTGTTGAAATTTATGATTTTTAAAACGAAAATGAGGATTTTTACATTTGTAATTCATGAGCAGTTCGAATTTGAAGTTAAACTACATTTTTATCAATTTCAGAAAATTTAATCAATGAAAAGGGTTGGCATTTAGATTGAAGCAAGTTCATACATCCATGAACTCGGGAAAAATATGAATAAATTTTTCTATTGATTTTATTTCCAATACGAGACTTTATTAGGGTTTGTTTTGGGTATTAAATCCTTCTCTGTAAATCATCGATTTCGCCACCATATCGAAACCGAGCTGCGTGTGAGTGTAGGAGAGGGAGGAGTGTTGTGTCGTCAAGGCGTGGACGAAGTATGGATGGGACCGATGATCCCTGTGGTGGTGACAAGGCGGTTTCCAAGTGTTTGTTGCCGTTTTTATTTGGGGCGTTCAGTCAATTTTTGAATTTGAATTTTTGGGTATGATTTGAGTTTGGATTACGTGTTTGGTGTTGCTTTGTGACTTGCTGGGATTGTGGGCGATCGTCGAAGTCAAGCCCTGCCGCCGTGCATGTGTACGGCGGCGGTGATATGCTTTCTGACATAGCTACGCGGTCGCACCCTATGTACGAGAAGGAGAGTCGAAATGCCTCGGGTCGTGCTCGTATGGGTGTGGGTTTTCCTTCGTGTCGTTTTCATTCGAGTGTGGGTAGTAATGATGTTTGATTTAAGTTATCAATTTAAACTTACTGTATAAATAAAAAATAAAAAAAGAAAGAGAGGAAGAAGAAGTATGCGCAGGGAAGTCTCAGGGAGTTATGCGTGGGAAACTCGAAGTAGCGCATGGGTTTAACAGGGAAAATCTCGGGTTCAAGCTACTGAACTTAAAGAAATGAAATATATAGGTGCAATGTTTAACAAGACTTAGTTAAACGATAATGCAAGTTTAATTATGATATTAATGTTTTAAAATTAATGTTTAACAAACTTAGTTAAACATTAACTTAGTTAACCTTAGTTAAACATTAATGTTTAAAATGTTTAGTTAAGTTGAACATTTAATATATATATATATATATATATATATATATAAAGTAATTTGGAAAGAAATTAAGTACAGTTACTCTTAAATTGTAATTAGTTATAGATTATAAATAATTGATAAAATTGTAATTAACTACTTGAGTCAATTTATGAATGATTAGTAGTTAATTAATCAAGTAATTTAATTAAGAATAAATAAAGGGTTAAGGAAGTAATTAGCAGTTAATAAATGGGTAATTAAGTTGATTAATAATTAAGACTATTAATTAAATGATTAATTAAGTACATAACTGGATTAAGAAGTAATTAAGTAAATGATAATGTGAAATTAAATAATTATGAAATTAGACTAAATAACTAATTAAGAAATCATTAATTAAACAATTTGAAATGAAATAAGTAATTGATTAATGATAAATTAAACAGAGTTAAGCGGTTAACTCTCAGGTAATTAATTCTAAATTTCAATTGATTACAAATAAGACTTAAAGATGACTGTTTATGGGTTGTTATGTTGAGTATCTGGTTGTGATATCTATGTTATGATATTCTGTGATGCTCTGTGATATGTCATGTATATCTATGATGCTTGTATATGTTTTATCTGTGATAAATGCTATGTTAATTCAATTGATGAATTTAAATTATTTAAACCGTTAAGTTAATTAGACAACTTGACCCTTAAAATGGAGTTTGGATTCGATGAGACCGGGATCGGAAGAATCAATTTTGATTCTCCGAAAACCACATCGATCCAATTTAAACGTTAGGTCGTGAATCCTGGAAAGAAGATCGAGATGATGTATTCAGAATGCAAGGGTTATCGTCGTTGACTCTGAGGGTGATTCCAAAACGAGTGTAACGAGATAATGCCTTCGGTTTCGTTCGAACCCGGAATGAACTTGTATGGATTGAATGCTTTCAACACATCGTTAGGCGGACGATGAGCATTCGAAGTGATATATTCAATAAAGGTAATCGTAGCCTCAAGCCTCATCAACTGGGAATGGCTAAAACAGGGGAGATGCAGCAAGGTTAGGTAGGTCATGCCCAAGCAGGACAAGATATTTCCCTGCCTAGATGTCCCTTTTTATTTCGGCTTAGTGAGTGGTTGGTCGCGCCAACCACGGGGTTTATCTTGTTCGGGACTGTTCAGTAAGGAATGGTTCCGGCCTTGTGTAGCAGGGGGTCGGGAGTGATCCTCGGTACGGTGATCTAGGCCCCGTACTGTGACGGGAGGTACCCCAGTAGCCCTGCCATTGTTGGAAATCCATTTTTCCCTACGAGACCCTACGGTTTTGATTTGTATTACCCACTTTTGTGGCTAGTAGCTGGAATTTAATCATGTAACAATTTCGGCTATTTTCTATTTACTTGAAAACCCTAGACTCTATTATAATATCACATGATTTCCTATGAAATGTTTTGGTTAGCGTAAGGTAAAAAATTACCCGTATTTATTTGTGGGGAGTCTTACGTGATACCTTTATTTTCAAAAATGTTTTTCAAAGTTAAACAACTTTAAACCGTTTACTCATACCAGACCCATGTCTGACCCGGTGTTTATATTTTGTGTTTTCATAAACTCTTGGGTACTCAAATTTTTATGAGTAGCCAAGTGATAGGTTTTGGACTTTGATTTCTGGAGGAGCTTGGAGCAGGAGTTTCCAGACGTATGTAGATATCTATCTAGTTCCGCTATGTCTGTAGATGTTATAAACTGTATCTTTGATATATATAGAGGTAGCTGTATGTATGATTGTCATATGTATAATTCTGGTATATGTAAAACTATGAAATATATTTATGTGATATATTATATTTTGTCCCATTCCGCTGTGAGATTCTGATGTTGTTGTTCTTTTCTTTCTCTTTCTCTTCCACTTCTATCCCTTTCTTTCTTAATGATGATACGTCTTTCTGGTAGTAGAAGGGCAGGTCGTCACAGAACTATATATAGGAGTCCTCCTCAGGGGATCTTGAACACATATGTTCTAAAAGCAAAAGATGTGATATACGAATGTGTCCTCCCCAAGGGATCTCAAACTGTATAAATCTGATGCTTTTGTCTACTTCCTCTTTCTACTTGTATATAAATTTAAATTAACCTTCACAAAAAATATATACATATATACTATTATTTCACTATTCGTTTCTACTCTTTAAATCTTCAAAATATATTCATATACCTATCTCCAAAGCATAAGAACATTCGCAAATCATTTAACAAGATTTTCCACTTTATATATAATCAAAGAGATTAAAAATAAATGTTACTAAAATATTGTTACTACGAACCTCTTCTCTTTTATAAATTATACCTTTACTTTTTCTATCCTTCTTCCAAAATATTCGGTACTTATCGTAATCTTTAAAATACTCTTTATAAAGATCTAAGTACATACAAAAGGGTTAAAAACAATTGTTACTTAAACATTATCACTATAAAACCAAAACACTTTACACTTATCATTATCTTTAAAATACTCATTTTAAAGAGCAAAGTATTTTTCAATCATTTTCAAAAGGGTTAAATACATTATTTATAATAAATCCAAAACCATTTTATACTTAACATCATCTTTAAAATATTATTTCTAAAGATATACTTATATTCAAAGGTATATCCAAATGGGTTAGAAAAATGTTACATAAACATCATTTACAGAACAAAAACCATTTATATTTAACATTATCTATAAGTCATTCTTTTTAAAGATCTGAGTATATCTACACTTATTTAACAAAGCAATATGCTTTTAAAAACTTCTTAGAACCATTTATTATAACTAAGTGTTATAATCAAAACCACCTTTATCATTTATAACTTAATTTTTTTACTTTTTAAAACACATACAGATACACGTACACATATTTTTTAAAATATTTAACTTGCTTAAACATACACATATGCACACACTTTTTAAATAGTCAACTTAGCCTTTCAAACTTATATATATAATTACTTTTAAAATATTTATAATTACGTTTTAAATATCAGTATAAAATATTATATGAAAATAACTAAGTTAGATATTTCTAGAAAAACCATTTTTAAATATATTACTAAATAAACCTTTTACTTTAAAAATTCATAAATAATTGTTAAAATGTATTTGAACCTAAAAACACATTTAAAATACTTTAAAACCTACTACTAAACATTAGCAAAAAGTTCTCATGGAAATACTAAACTTAGACAACATTTTAAACAAGTTTAAAATCACAAAAGTGGCTTAAAACAACACAATTCCGAATAGTGCCATAAAAGCCAAGAATTGCTGCTATATGTTAGAGATATCATTTATAAGTGCCGTAAAAGATGCCAAATAGAGAGCACATTCAAAAAGCATGAAAATTTGAGGCCAGTTTCCTCCATCCAAATAAAGGTTTTAAGATTTGAAATTTTCATAGCAAGTAGTATGCTTATACTACTTAAACACCCTTCACCCATAAGGATATCTTCCAAAATTGTATTAACATATTTCAAAAACAAGCTATTTACAAAGAGTTTGTATCAAAATTGGGCATAACACTCTTCAGATGTGATTGAAGAGATAAAGTGAAGAAAGTAAATGTAAAATGAGGCAGATCTAACAAACACACCAATAATAAGCAAGAAAAACGCACAGAAACACACTTATTTAGAGTGGTTCGGCATATGGCCTATGTCCACTATAAAATGATTGACTTCATTAACTTTTGCTTGCTGGTTACAACGAATTACAACTGTAAAACTCGAGTACAACAGTGATTTCGATAGAGTCTGGACGTAGAAGAGCCAAAAGGTCCCTTTTCTGTAGGTCTTGGGCTGTTATTTATAGGCATAGGCTGCAAATATCTCTCCCAAATCTTGAAAGACCTCTTTTCTCGCGTGAGTAGGCCCACGTGATCGATCCCATGGCATTTGCATTCGATCTGTGATCGATACGAACAAACTTCTTATCGATCAATATTTCGTCCAATTGAGTCGAGATCGATCATGAACGTTCTTTAGGATGTATGCAAGCTTTTGTGAAAATTTGGTGGCATTTGGACTTGTAGATTTTGAGTTATGATCGATGCAAGTTTCGATTTATTGAAGGCTGCTGAGTTTGCATCGATCTACGTCGCATCGCTCTGTCCGTATCGCTACCAAACATGTGCTTGCTATTGACATGGCGCTATCTTCTTGGATTGATCCACTTTTCATGCCAAGTGACTATTTCTATCATTTGAATCGTGCTTTATTCGTATCGACCTGGATTTTTTCTTCATATCGACCTGGACAGCTCCTTTCGTGATGCTTCAGAGGCTGCTTCGTATTGGTGGAAAGTGGCATCCTTTGTATTGATATATCATGCATTCTTCGTATCGATTATTGGCTGATTGATACAAAATGTGTGGATGGGAGGATCGATATGAAGCGTGTGGAAATGGAATCGATATGAAACGATGAACATTGATGGATACGAAAGGGAACGAGCTTGATGGATACGAAGAGAGGTGGTATTTGATGGGTACGAAGAAAGCTACCCGAATGGATACTAAGTGGACTCACTTGCTACCGATCAATACGAAATCGTGCGCATTTGATGGATTCGAATAGGATCGATGCGAAGGAGGTCTCTCTCTGATTGCTCCACCGATATGAACAAGGCGATCACTTGAGCTGCATCAATCATATCTTGATCATACGAACTCCGATTGACTTGAAATTTGGAGCGTTGGCTTTCATGGCTTTTCTTGTCATGTCATGTTAATTATAACTTGATCCAGACTTGGATAAATTTACCAGTATCCATAGCGAACCTGCGTACATTCATTCTTCGGGATGATCTGTCTTTGATTTCCAACCAATTCCTTGGCGTCACGGCCTTGCCAAAAGGCGGGATAACATTTGTCCCCAAAGTATGTCTTGTGAGAACATGACATGTTTCTAAAAGTTGCAATCTTCATTCTAAATAGTATTATCCGACTTGCCTGAACGGTTATTGTCTTCTCGTCGAAATGTGTAACTTTAGTTGATCTTTAGTAATATAAATAATGAATTCTTTACTGCCCATTGCTGTACTATTCACTGTTGTAACTGAGTTTTGAATGATAACAAATCGTTGTTCAATGTTGTAATTGTCACCATGTGAGTATTCAACTTCTGTGAATTTTGAAAATTGAATATTAGTCCAACATATATGCATGTATGTTAACCCGACTCTTGTTAACGTTCGTACGTTCATGAGTCATTGTCAGTTCTTTCTTATTGAATTCCATATTGATCCTCTCCTGAATCGATGTGAAACTTGAGTTGTACCAACGCTTGGTTGTTGTTTTAGGTCACCCCTTCGTATCGATACTCTCCAAGATTGATTTGAGATGTTGGAATGCATGCTTCGCACCAATGGCTACCGATACGAAATGGTTAGTCCTTGAAGATGCTTCATATCGATGGATACGAGGTCTTGGGGTATTCAAATGGACGGATACAAAGCTGATATTTCATATCGATGGAGTTGAGTTGCTCAAGCATGATCCTGTTGTATCCTTCGTATCGATAGGATTCTTACTGATTGATATGAAGATGATGGCTGATCAATGATGGATATGAAATGCTAATTTCCACACCGCTCTGAGTTGATGGATACGAATGAGTCACTTTGTATCGATAGAATTTCTGACCGCTTCAATCGGTTTTGGCTACTAGGATACGAAGCGTTTTCTCCTTTGGATACGAGACTATATAAATACCTTTTTGTACTTAGCCAAATTTTCTCACTTGCTATTACATTCATATCCGCTTCGTGTCGATTGGAAGTAGGAGAGAACTGTGAAGTCTTCGTCTCCAAAGCAACAAATCTTTTAATCTCCAAACCAATTCTTTAGACTAGGTAATTGATTAATTGAATCGACTTCAAAACAATGAGTCTTGAGGCTCGATGTCATTTCATCCATTGTCATGGCCGATTCCGGTGTTCTTGATGACAGAATCTGATTGGAGTGAGGTAGAGGATGATGGAGGTGATGCCTGGATGGGTTTGGAGAATAAGAAGTATGAGGATACAAAGTGCTTATGGAAGAAGAGATCGACCTCGACTTCGTACCGATGGAAAGGAGGGGGAGATCACACATTCGTATCGATTTTGGGAAGAGAGCTTTGCATCGATATGTAATCGATGGATATGAGTATGAAATTCGTATCGGTCTGGAGCCATGGAGCTTCTTATCGATCTAAAGCCATCAATAGGAAGTGATGGCAATGCGATCGATACAAATAAGTACTAGGTGACCGATACGAAACTCTAAAGAATGATCGGTACGAACGTGGGATTCTGGTTGATACAAAATAGGCTTATGATGACTGATACGAACTCAAACTTTGATGGTTATGAAACTCACGCACACTCGAACATTTGACTTCGACGAGCTTCTGCCTTGCATAACCAGACTTAATCTTTTTGTTGCACATTCGACTGCCCTTTGAAGCTCGTCGATGGAACTGTAACTTGACTGAATTTAACAAACTTTAACTTGGATCGGTGTCTAAAGTCTAGATGGCATGGTTGTGATGGTCAGCGATGACGGTCACTCCAATTGACTTCTAAAGTCTCATTATTTGAACATTTCTTAAATTTTGTATAATCTTTTAAGCACGTAGCACTGCAACGCACAACGCATTCATGCACTTCACACTGGGGAACACGTAGGCTTATTATCATCTAATGATGGCTTTTGATGAGTTGATTAGTTATGGAATCTACAAGTTCACAGCTGCAGGAGCCTTAAAGTTCATCTTCTCTAATAATAGAGATGCCAGCCATTACAGCCGAAGTAATAGGTCTAGCTCCGGACGAGCTGCCAGGAGCAACTTTTACCGCGAACCCTCAAGATTCTATGTCGTCCAATGTCTCCGAAGATATGTTGGGGCGACTATTCTTAAGGTACAACCTACCATTAGATGATGTTTTGCTACCCGGACCAAATGACGTGCCACACGCTCCCCCAGAAGGATTCACGACCTTTAATCGACATTCGTGCACAGTTGGAACACTTCCTTCATTCAACCAGTATATCCGAGAAGTGTTATCTTTCTTCAAAATCGCTTCGTCGCAGTTACATCCAAATGGATATGCACCGTTGAATAGTCTATTCATCTTCTTCATGGAATATCTCTTTCGACTCCCGACTCTGGAGGAAATCAGATACTTGTTTAATGTTAAGAGCCGAGAAGACAGTCCTTCCTTCACATTTATAAAGGCAGTTAGGAATTTCCAAGTGGTGACGGGGTCTTGGACTAGGCTTAGTTATTTTAAAATGGAGTGGTTTTACGTTCCATGCCCTCCAGGGTTCGCCAGCCGATGGTTAGTCAGACGTAAGTACTGCAACTTTTTCGGAAGCTAGCGAGATGGTCATAACTGACATTGAAACTAATATTTCTTTCCTTTATAGCCACAATTCCGTGACTCGAAGGCGCCCGTTTCAAAGAAATAGTATGGATTCTTCAGGAAGTGTCCGGCGAGAAGAGAGACATGGACTCAGTGCTCATAGGTAGAAACTTGAGGATTGTCGGGCTAATCGGTCGAAATCAAAGGATAAGACTGGAGTGACCATCCATGGAAGCCATGATGAGACGGGTTAAACATAGAGCGCTCGGGATCGTAATTGCCGAGGAGGGCGATGAAGAGAATACTCCCACTGACGATGAACCTGTAGCCAAGCCTTCTAGCAGGTTTTAGGACTTAGAGGGAAGGAGGGAAGGCAAGGCTGCAACACATAAGCGTCATAAGTCCATGAGATGGAAATCAGTGATCTTGTCTTTTCTAGTCTCCGGCGTTAGAATCTCGGAGGCTCCTCCCTTGCAAATAGAGAATCCTTTTGAAGGGGTTGCCGACATTCCAATTCCGGAATATGTGTCACTCCAACATGACATCGGATTGAAAGGGCTTCAAAGTGTCTTAGATTTAAGCGATTCACTTCCTACAAGTGTGGCCGACATATCTGGTTGCTCGGGGGGAGGAGGGTTAACACATGCATATATACACTTCACGATTTACAATCATAAGTTATTCATTTCTGGAGATTACTAATCCTGCTTTTCTTTCTATTTTGAAGATATGATGACTAGGCGAGAATCTATGTTGGGAAGCCTCCACTCTATACGCCAGTCGTCTAGTTCATACTATGAGTCCCATAGGAGGGATGCTGACAGAGACTCCGATCGCGGTTATTCTATTTAAGAATGTTATAAGAGGGTTACAGATAGAGAATATAGATATCGCTCCCGATCACGGTCTCCACCTCCTCGAGCTCCAACACAATCCTCCGGCTATGATAGATAGCCCTTCGCGCCACCATGCCAAAAACCATCTTCTCAAGTTCCTAGGTCTGATTCGCCGCGTCGTAGGTCTGAAGTTGAAGCTCCCACTATTACTGAACAAGGGATTACCGAGCCTACTGGGGAGGGGGCTATCAAAATCACCCAGTTGAGAAAAGATTTTTCGAACATTTGCTTCGACGGCTTTATCTTCCCTCCACACTTAAAGAAAATTCCATCCGAGGCAGAACAAACGATGCATGATTACATCCATGATATCTATACCCAATACAAGGAGTGGATGAAAGCGGTAGATAAAGCATCAATGGTGGCTTTTGAACGAGCAAGAACAATTGAGAAGTTAGAAACTGACCTTGCCCAAAAAGTCTGTACAATTCAAGTGCTAAATAATGAAGCCAAATCTTTCCGAAATACAAAATAGAGGCCACCAAGAAAGCCGATGAGGCTAATCAATCTATGGAAAGGATGCGACAGATGCATTTTGCTTTGATCGAGGAGATGGGCCACTGAAACACCACTGTTACGGCCGAGAGGGATGCTGTGCTGAAAGAACTTAACGAGCTTAAAGCCAAATTTTTTATATCGTCAAGGAAAATAATTACGAAAAAAAATCATCCCAGGAGGCGTGCGAGAAGCTGTGGTGCTCTAGGATGAAAGGGATGCGACAACACTCAAAATTCGGGAGGCTGAGGCCAGGACTGTGGATGAAGTTAAGATGGCAGAGGCTAGGTTAGAGACCGATATTGAAGACCTTCTAATCACATACAACGCCAATGTTCTAAAGCACCAAAATCTAGCATGGCTTGATAATTATCCAATACACCTGTTCAATGCTTGGGGCCGATTAGTAGAAGATTAAAAGGCCGAACACCAAGCTGAATCGATTGATGAATTTGAGCTTGAGAACCGGGTGTTGAGTGAAGTTGAAAGGAAAGTTCTCCATGATATAATGATTGTATATGAAAAGGATAAACTTGGAAGTCAACACTCGAAGACTGGGGAAGGTTCGAGTGTTGAGCATCATGTTGTAAGTTCTGAAAATCTTACACCAACTCATCCTGGATCCACATCCGTGTTTGATCCTCAGTCCGTTCCTGCATATAATCCGGATCAACAACAGTTATCTCTAGCTCATGAACAAGTCTCTAAAGCGGCTCCGCCAGCCGCAAGTCATACTGAGGAAGATATTCTAAAAATTTCCGACACTTGCTCAAAATCGAAAACGCTACTTTAAGAAATCGCCAACAGTGCTTTCTTTATCTCTATCCGGTGATTGGAACCATATAACAGCCCGCAAATCCGTACTCCTTGAGTCAACACTATTCTACAACAATCAACTCAAGTTGCACAGAAATATGAACCATTTGGGTTAAAGAAGAAGACGTAGAAGAAGAAAATAGGAAACAACAACAGAATCTAACCATCGCAGCGGAATAAAATATAATAGATAATAAATAATCTTTACTCAACATCAAATATTTATGTTTACATATATTACATCATCAGAGTACATCAATCACAGCTCAACATCAATATCATACAATGGGTACACAACAATCTCAACACAACGGGATATATATATATATATATATATATATATATATATATATATATACAAGTACGGGAGTACGTATCGTCATCCTGCTCGTCCCCTGAGCTTCACAGCAACATGTCATGTATTCTATAATACTCGGTCTGACCCGAGCATTACAGTTAAATAACACCCGAGTCAGTCTGGAATACCAGCGTGAGAAAATCACACCCAATTGATTATTAAAGTTTCAAAAATCCTTTGATAACAAAAGCATCTTGTAAGACCACGCCACAAATAAACATGTCGGGTTTTTACCTTACGATAGCTAAAACAATTTTAAAAGAAATCCTCTGATATTATAATAGGGTCTATATACAAATACTTATAAAATAGCCGAAATTGTTACATCTATTAAATTTCATCTACTAGCCACAGAGTGGGTAATACAAACAAAACTCGTACAAGGCTCGTAAGGAGAATGGATTTCCAACTAATGACTAGGCACTGGGGTACCACCTGTCACAGTACGGGGCCTAGATCACCGTACCGAGGAGTACGCCCGCTCCCCTACAACACAAGGCCGGGACTACCCCTTACTGGATAATACCGAGCGAGATCACCCCGCGGTTGGGATCAGCAACCGCCCACTAAGCCGAAATAAAAAGGGACATCTAGACTGGAATGACCTCACCCTGCTTGGGTGATACCCACCTAGCCTTGCTGCATAACCCCTGATTTTCAGTCATTCCCGGTTGATGAGGCTTGAGGCTAAGAATTACCTTTTAGAACAATATCCCTTAGAATGTCCATCGTCCACCCGATGATGTTTCGCAAGCATTCATCCATACAAGTCCGTCCCGGGTTCGAATGGAACCGAAGGCGCTATTCCTACTACATCCATTTTGGAAACATCCTCAGGATTAGTAGCGACTAGCCCTTGCACTCCACTGCTCCACCTTCGAATCCAAAATCGTTCACACGAGACGTACAAACCGGATCGAAGTGGTTTTCGAGAAATTAATCTCGATCCCGGTCTCTTCGAAACGATCAACGCATTTTTATCCAATATTGATAGTCGGTGATTTAACTATCAATTAATATCACAAACAACCATCAGACAATAAATAATTTCCCAAATTATTTATTAACCTCAAAATATCTTCACAAGATATATTTCTATTTTCAATCCTTAGGAAACAGTTTCAAAACCATCCTTCTTTTCAGAATAAACTTTCCCAAATATTTTCTATCTCCTCTGAAATCACCAAGCACAAAACTAGATTTCTAAAATAATTTAAAACACTTTACTTTGAAATATACTTTAAAACATTTAAGTTAAAACTACAACAATAATTTATTAAAAATACCATACTATATGAATATTTGAAAATAAGGTTACTTCATAAATATAAAACTAGATTTATACTTTTATAAACATAATATTAAGTCATTCTTTAAATTATTACTAATAAAATAAATTAGGAGAAAATACTTACTTTAGACTTTAAGTATTAGAAATAATAAATTTTACAAACCATACTTTTTAAACAACTTCAAAATCTTTTAACTTATATTAATTTTTTTTTACTTTGAAACGTACTTGGTTATCCAGAGAGAATTTCAAATCTCAATCACTTAAATCAATTTCCCAAATTGATTTCCAATTTATTTTATTTGAAATAAATATCTTTATTTTCTTAATTCATTTTAAAATTCATTAATTATGGACTTTATTACTATTATTATTTCCTTTTGATTTTAAATCTTTTTAACTCAAATATACGAATTTCAATTTTCCCCAATTTCTTCTTTATTCTTTTCAATAATTTAAATCTTAAATTTAAAATAAAAGTTTTGTTATATTAATTAACAATACTAAAGTTTCAAATTCATTAACTTTCTGTTTATTCAAATTCCTTTTCTATACTCAAGATTTATTTATTAGAATCTTAAAGTTACTTTATTTCTTTTACAATTCATTTTTAAATTTATTCCAATTTCTGTAATTATTTTACCTACAAATTTCACTTCTTTTATTTTCATTCCCAAAACACAAATTATATATACTTGGTAATTCATTATTGCCCGATCTTAACAATCAAGCCATAGCATTCAATATTTCAAACATAATTCATTACAGGATATCAAATACTCAGAACAGAGAATATTAAATAATTAAATAAAATTGAGGGGTCCAGTTGGATCCCTCCAACCTGTTCTCCCTGCATCCACAGACGTTAGCATCACATAATATTCCAATTTCAAATTATACTATACTATATCACATCAATCAATTCAACCATACAATGAATTATTTAATTTAATGATTTAAATCTAAATTTAACTGAGTGAGATTAACTCACCTTTAATTTTCATTCGCAATCCACTTCAATATTGCCTTGGATTTCTAGATGTTTGACCTTGAATAAACAATTCACAATTTATCACTATTTTAATTATCAAACAATTTTCACCGTTTACATATTTGATTTTAACTTATAATTTGATTTAACTAATTTTCCTTTGAAATCTTTAGTATCTAAAATAATTAAACAAACAGATTAAACAATTTAATCACTATAATACATTTTAAAATTAAGTCAACTGATGATTTAACCATCTTATTTATCATTTTTTAAAAAGTAAATAAATTGTGAGTTTAGAATTATGCACATATTTTTCTCTTTAATAAATAACAAAAATAAGAATTTATTTTACTGTTCCAAATATATATATGGCTGATTCTATTTTAAAAAAAACTGCTTTGAAATCAAAATAAATTTTTAAAACTCGCTGTATACTTCCTTCCTATATATGTAACATTTATTAAATCAAATTAAGAATGAAAATAATACCTCACTAACAACTCTCTCGTGAGCATCTCAAACTGACAGCACCTCCTCCCCAGATCGAACTGCCTTCCTCCAACGATCGATGCACCTTGACACCTCGTTCTCAAACTCAACACCAAGTCGCGACATACCCTCCGATACACCAACACCCACGCTGCTTTCATCGAGCTCGAAACTGCCCTCTTTACCATCTCGAGACACGTGCGTGTGAAAAATATCCACCATCCAACGATCGAATCGCGCTTCCAGTTCGCTGCCTCAAATCACGTGCGTGCATCCGCTAATCGATTTAAGCCCAACCTTAAATTTTCGTTCGACTCTCACCACTGAAGCCCTAAATCGCGACGGAGTGATCGCTTGCAGGTGCCAGGCGCACGCGATTTGAATCGAAATCGAACTCGATTTCGATGAATATTTTTTTTTTATAATCTGCGTTAAAGGGGAAGCTTAATCTGAACGATTATGGCTTCGGCCATTATTTGAAAGTTTTCGATCTGAGGAATTTAGGGCTTCGGCCATTTTTTTTTATGCTTTGATTTCGTTAAAGCTGTATAGAGGAGATACAACGAGAAGCCCTTCAAATATTACTTCTGAAAGCGGCGTGTGGGGAAAGCTTGCATGAAGTAAATATCGAGCTACAGTAATTCGAAATGATAGGAAAGCGGCTGATGGAATGAATTTGACTAACCGAAATATTATATTTAAATTCCGAATCGGCTATCATCAATTAAATTTCCAATGCGTTTTCTTACTGTACGCTCATACAACAATTCCGATTACTACGAAATTTGAAACTCGATAATAAAACAATATACGGATCCAATGGAACCGGTTTCGTCGAATTCCGAGACTGTGCCTCGGAAGGCTATTTTTAAATTCAATTTAAACGATTTAAATTTCGAAACCGAACAAAACACTTCCAAAGTCAATTTTAATACTTTTACTATTTTCCATATTATCGATATAAATTTTATAGGCCATTAAATTATTTTTAACAGGATTAAAACTCCAGATTCAATAATTTACCCAACTTCAAATTATTTAATTCAATAATTAAGTATCAAATAAATTGTGATATTCGTAATTCAAGTTAAATGTTGCTCTATTGAATATTTTAAATCAATTAAATATTCCGATTTTAAATGTTTAAAAATTCCGGGTCGTCACATTCCTCCCCCCTTAAAAGAATTTCGTCCCCGAAATTACTAACTAGGAAGAATGGCCCAAAACCCGTTACTTTTCCCAAAAACCAAATAGTTTTCTAACAATTCAACATCTTACCAACTATCTTTTTATAAAAGACCCATTATCATTCTTATTAACTTTCCAAGCCTTTCCCTAGTTTCTAACTATACAATTTGTTTAACCATTCAAGTTTCAATTCAAAACCAAATTTTGAATTATCAAAAATTTTCTAACTCTCTAAATTTCCGAAAAATTTCGCCAATGTCTCCTTTGCGCGGCTAGCTCGGTACAACTACAAAATGGCTCTATGGCCTCACAAATCCAAAAAGAAAACAAAAGGCCAAGTGGCTCAGTCCAAATTCCCAATCAAATTCACACCAAAATTAAATACATACCTTTTTGTCGAGCATTTCAAATTTTTATCTTTGAGATCAATCCAACTCTCTTTTTCCTTTATATTACCTGCATATCTTGCTTGACAATAATAACCAATCAAAATATTCCAAAAACATTTTATCGACTTCCTTCCGAAATGTCAATATTTATCCATCCCAAATATCAACTTAGAGTATATTTGAAAATCAATTTCTAATTAAGAACTCACCATTCCTTACTTAAGTTAATATAAGCATTAAATATGCTCATATATTTATTTTCACCTCACTATTCTAGTTTATATCTATTTCTATTCAAATCAATTCTTTCATTTCCAAATGAATTCAATTTATCTTTAATTCTGTATATACAAATTTTATTTGTCATTTATTACTAATTCATGTCATTACTTTAATTAGTTTCATTTGCTAACTTATTTCAACTTTCCAGTTTTAAACCGTTTTGTCGTTAACACAATTTTCCAAAAATTTTCTAACTCCCAAAATTTCTGAATTTTTTTGGCAGAGTCTCCTTTGTACGGAGGAGCTTTTGCAATTTGACAAAAGATATAAATATATATACATCGACCCACACGGTCGGAAAAACCAAAAACAGTTCATATTTCCTATTTTTATTGCGTAGGCGTATCTTAATTTAGCATTTTAAGCAATCAACTTATTTATATTAGCAACTAGCACAACCATATACAGCCCCATGACATGCAGGTACCTGTACTTACTCAATTTAAACATGTAAGTGCCAAATATATGCAGTTTAACTATATTTCACTTAGTTGCAATGGTTAAAACAAATGAATTCTATAAGAAATGCACATCAAACATTTTCCATAAGCAATTTATACAATTTTCATACCAATTCAACTGTTTCAATTAATTTACAAACCATTTTCATTCAATTTGAATGGTTTAAAACTCAATCGCTTACATTTAATTTATTTTAGCAAAACAAACTCATATTTAATTCAAATTGATCTCAAAATCAACTTATAGAACTTTAATTACCTTTGTTTACGTTAGTCGACACTTCATTTTATATATAATTTGATAGTATCCATGTGAATAAATAAGTACTTATGTTTTATAACCAATTTAAATGGATTACAACTCAATTTATGCTTAATTCTATTCCATTTTTAAATTTATTCACGATCCATATATTCTCATCTTTATTACATTTCAGATTTGTATCCATTCACTTGCATTTCCTTCTATTAACCAAACTAGTTCATACAAAACTGTTAACATCTTAGGTTCGTCTTTATTACCAATTTAATTTCCCTTTTATTTTAATTCATTCACAATTATTTATTTAGCTCGACACATTCCATTTAAATTTCATTCACAATCCATTCATTTACGTTTTATTCCATATTTGTTTACTCCAAACTATTTTATTTGGCTCAAAACAAACTAAGCTGTATCATTCAATAACCATTTCTCAACTTATTTAAACCATACTTCATTTGGTTCTTATTTATCCCATCCATTCATTTATTCAATATAATTAGTTTATCCACTCAATCCATTTTGAATTTTCATTTTCTTAAATTTTATTTACAACCCACCAAATTTTATTCCGATCCAAATTTATTTTTTACTTGGTTTAAATTCCATCCAATATCATTAAACTTGGTTTTAAGTTGAATTCAATTCAACTCTCAATTAAATCTTATTTTTAATCTACAATTTCGTTTGATTAGTTATTACGAAAATTTAAATTTCCAGATTTAACTCATTCAATTGATTACATGGCCATTTTCAATTTATTTCCACTTATTTGGATTTTATTTGCAATGCATACCATTACTATTTTAATCCATTTCCATTTTTATTTGATACATTTCAATTATATTTAATTTGTTAACACTTCAAGTTAAATTTTAATCAATAACTCAAGTTCTGATTCCACCATTCACTTTTAAATTACCATCCAATTTTATTAACTCACAATTCAACTTCATTCTCAATTCATTTTAATTAATTGCAAGGCCACCTCCAATTATATTTTCTTCACCCATGATTCAAGTCGAATTTAATTATAACTTGAGTTTATTTCTAAACTTTTATATTAACTACCAATTCAGCTTTATTTAACTGCATTGGTTCTTATTACATATTTTATTATCTAATTTATTATCTAAATAGTCTTTCCCTAATTTATAATCCAAAACTTGATTTTTAATTCCAAATATCACTTCATTTAATCTTTCTTAGTTCAATTTATTTTAATTTATATATATATATATATATATATATATATATATATATATATATATATATATATATATTTCAAGTTTGGATTTTCCTTCGTTTTATTATCCAAAACATCATACAATATTTATTTTGGATTTTCTATCCCACCTTTCAAATTTAATAAGTCACAACTTATTATTTTCACAATTCCATTTATTATAGGCTTGAATATATTCTTCCTTTATTTTTAACTCAAGCCTTATGCTTATTTATAACCCAAGCATATTTTACTTCATGCATTATAATTCTTTTACACGTTATTCTTATTTATTCATTTCAATTCCAATCCTTATTCAATTTATTTTCCATTTATTCAGGTAAGAACCTAATTTCGTTCAATTTATTTTAACTCAGATTTATTTAACTCAATTCAATTTCAACTTAATTCGAATACAACTGGATATTATTTCGGCCTATCCAATTAATTTCAATCCAATTAAATTTTTATTTCCTCAATCTTAGATTATTTCATTTTTACTTTTCACTTAAAATTAAATTCCCAACATTTAAAGCTTATATTTCCTTCCTGATTTAAAAATCATCTTAATTTATAAGCTTACAACTATCTCATCAGGATTTTTAAACTCCTGCCTTTTGGTTTCCAATCATTTTGAAATATCCAACATCTCAAAATCAAAATTCTCAAAAATTAAACCAACCCTGGTTTTATTCCCAACAAATTTCCTTTGAAATTTTCAAAAAAACAAACAGGTTTTCCAGAACAAATCAAATTTGGCAGTAATCTGTCACTTAGAAATTCGAAAATGAATACCGATGATGCGGCCGTCATTATCATAATTATTTCCCAATGATCCAAGTGATTTCAATGCTATATCACTTTCAAAATCCATTTAAAACGATTTCCTTTTCATAAATACCCCCAAACAATAATGTTATCTTTTATCTTCAAAACACTTCCAAATTTCCGGGATTTTAAAGTCCAAATCTTGCTTAAATCAAATTTAACAATAATTCATTTGTGTATGCTCATACAAATTATCATTTGATTATATTTCAATTTATAATTTACATTTATAATTCATATTTATAAATTTCATTTCATAATTGAATTTATTCTCTTTAAACTTTGGTTATATTTTCAATTTCTAGTTAAATTTTTACACAACGATGATAATAATTTAATATTATCATTTCTAACATCCAAGCAACCATATTTTAGCTAAATAGTTTTCAAAAACTATTCTTTATATCAAAATATGTTTTTGGGTAAAATTATTTCATTTACCCATATTTAAAACAATACCGTGTCGATTGCTCTATTCAAATGTTTAGAAACCCTTTCGATACAGTTGCGCAGACTGTGTCGACTAAGGTTCATATGCCACTCAATAAACCAATCAACACAATATTAAAACAATTTATATTCACTAACAAATACGGCTCATATCTATTAATACGCTCAAACTCATTATAGAGCACTACAGACTCTATTTTAAATGAGTAATTCCCACCAGAGCCAAAGTTATCTCCAACCTAAGCTCTGATACCAAGTGTAACAGCCCGCAAATCCATACTCCTTGAGTCAACACTATTCTACAACAATCAACTCAAGTTGCACAGAAATACGAACCATTTGGGTTAAAGAAGAAGAGGTAGAAGAAGAAAATAGAAAACAACAACAGAATCTAACCATCGCAGCGGAATAAAATATAATAGATAATAAATAATCTTTACTCAACATCAAATATTTCTGTTTACATATATTACATCATCAGAGTACATCAATCACAGCTCAACATCAATATCATACAATGTGTACACAACAATCTCAACACAACGGGATATATATATACAAGTACGGGAGTACGTATCGTCATCCTGCTCGTCCCCTTAGCTTCAAAGCAACATGTCCTGTATTCTATAATACTCGGTCTGACCCGAGCATTACAGTTAAATAACACCCGAGTCAGTCTGGAATACCAGCGTGAGAAAATCACACCCAATTGATTATTAAAGTTTCAAAAATCCCTTGAAAACAAAAGCATCTCGTAAAACCACGCCACAAATAAACATGTCGGGTTTTTACCTTACGATAGCTAAAACAATTTTAATAGAAATCCTCTGATATTATAATAGGGTCTATATACAAATACTTATAAAATAGCCCAAATTGTTACATCTATTAAATTCCAGCTACTAGCCACAGAGTGGGTAATACAAACAAAACTCGTACAAGGCTCGTAGGTAGAATGGATTTCCAACTAATGACTAGGCACTGGGGTACCACCTGTCACAGTACGGGGCCTAGATCACCGTACCGAGGAGTACGCCCGCTCCCCTGCAACACAAAGCCGGGACTACCCCTTACTGGATAACCCCGAGTGAGATCACCCCGCGCTTGGGATCATCAACCGCCCACTAAGCCGAAATAAAAAGGGACATCTAGACTGGAATGACCTCACCCTGCTTGGGTGCTACCCACCTAGCCTTGCTGCATAACCCCTGATTTTCAGTCATTCCCGGTTGATGAGGCTTGAGGCTAAGCGTTACCTTTTAGAACAATAACCCTTAGAATGTCCATCGTCCACCTGACGATGTTTCGCAAGCATTCATCCATACAAGTCCGTCCCGGGTTCGAATGGAACCGAAGGCACTATTCCTACTACATCCATTTTGGAAATATCCTCAGGATTAGTAGCGACTAGCCCTTGCACTCCACTGCTCCACCTTCGAATCCAAAATCGTTCACACGAAACGTACAAACCGGATCGAAGTGGTTTTCGAGAAATTAATCTCGATCCCGATCTCTTCGAAACGATCAACGCATTTTTGTCCAATATTGATAGTCGGTGATTTAACTATCAATTAATATCACAAACAACCATCAGACAATAAATAATTTCCCAAATTATTTATTAACCTCAAAATATCTTCACAAGATATATTTCTATTTTCAATCCTTAGGAAACAGTTTCAAAACCATCCTTCATTTCAGAATAAACTTTCCCAAATATTTCCTATCTCCTCTGAAATCACCAAGAACAAAATTAGATTTCTAAAATAATTTAAAACACTTTACTTTGAAATATACTTTAAAACATTTAAGTTAAAACTACAACAATAATTTATTAAAATTACCATACTATATGAATATTTGAAAATAAGGTTACTTCATAATATAAAACTAGATTTATACTTTTAAAAACATAATATTAAGTCATTCTTTAAATTATTACTAATAAAATAAATTAGGAGAAAATACTTACTTTAGACTTTAAGTATTAGAAATAATAAATTTTACAAACCATACTTTTTAAACAACTTCAAAATCTTTTAACTTATATTTAATTTTTTTTTTACTTTGAAACGTACTTGGTTATCCAGAGAGAATTTCAAATCTCAATCACTTAAATCAATTTCCCAAATTGATTTCCAATTTATTTTATCTGAAATAAATATCTTTATTTTCTTAATTCATTTTAAAATTCATTAATTATGGACTTTATTACTATTATTATTTCCTTTTGATTTTAAATCTTTTTAACTGAAATATACGAATTTCAGTTTTCCCCAGTTTCTTCTTTATTCTTTTCAATAATTTAAATCTTAAATTTAAAATAAAAGCTTTGTTATATTAATTAATAATACTGAAGTTTCAAATTCATTAACTTTCTGTTTATTCAAATTCCTTTTCTATACTCAAGATTTATTTATTAGAATCTTAAAGTTATTTTATTTCTTTTACAATTCATTTTTAAATTTATTCCAATTTCTATAATTATTTTACCTACAAATTTCACTTCTTTTATTTTCATTCCCAAAACACAAATTATATATACTTGGTAATTCATTATTGCCCGATTTTAACAACCAAGCCATAACATTCAATATTTCAAACATAATTCATTACAGGATATCAAATACTCAGAACAGAGAATATTAAATAATTAAATAAAATTGAGGGGTCCAGCTGGATCCCTCCAACCTGTTCTCCCTGCATCCACAGACGTTAGCATCACATAATATGCCAATTTCAAATTATACTATACTATATCACATCAATCAATTCAACCATACAATGAATTATTTAATTTAATGATTTAAATCTAAATTTAACTGAGTGAGATTAACTCACCTTTAATTTTCATTCGCAATCCACTTCAATATTGCCTTGGATTTCCAGATGTTTGACCTTGAATAAACAATTCACAATTTATCACTATTTTAATTATCAAACAATTATCACCGTTTACATATTTAATTTTAACTTATAATTTGATTTAACTAATTTCCTTTTGAAATCTTTAGTATCTAAAATAATTAAACAAACAGATTAAACAATTTAATCACTACAATACATTTTAAAATTAAATCAATTGATGATTTAACCATCTTATTTGTCATTTTTTAAAAAATAAATAAATTGTGAGTTTAGAATTATGCACATATTTTTCTCTTTAATAAATAACAAAAATAAGAATTTATTTTACTGTTCCAAATATATATATATGGCTCATTCTATTTTAAACAAAACTGCATTGAAATCAAAATAAATTTTTTAAAACTCGCTGTGTACTTCCTTCTTGTATATGTAACATTTATTAGATTAAATTAAGAATGAAAATAATACCACACTAACAACTCTCTTGCGAGCATCTCAAACTGACAGCACCTCCTCCCCAGATCGAAATGCCTTCCTCCAACGATCGATGCACCTTGACACCTCGTTCTCAAACTCAACACCAAGTCGCGACATACCCTCCGATACACCAACACCCACGATGCTTTCATCGATCTCGAAACTACCCTCTTTACCATCTCGAGACACGTGCGTGTGAAAAATATCACCATCCAACGATCGAATCGCGCTTCCAGTTCGCTGCCTCAAATCACGCGCGGGCATCCGCTAATCGATTTAAGCCCAACCCCAAATTTTCGTTCGACTCTCACCACTGAAGCCCTAAATGCGACGGAGTGATCGCTTGCAGGTGCCAGGCGCACGCGATTTGAATCGAAATCGAACTCGATTTCGATGCATATTTTTTTTTATAATCTGCGTTAAAGGGGAAGCTTAATCTGAACGATGATGGCTTCGGCCATTATTTGAAAGTTTTCGATCTGAGGAATTTAGGGCTTCGGCCATTTTTTTATGCTTTGATTTCGTTAAAGCTGTATAGAGGAGAAAGAACGAGTAGCCCTTCAAATATTACTTCTGAAAGTGGCGTGTGGGGAAAGCTTGCGTGAAGTAAATATCGAGCTACAGTAATTCGAAATGATAGGAAAGCGGCCGATGGAATGAATTTGACTAACCGAAATATTATATTTAAATTCCGAATCGGCTATCATCAATTAAATTTCCAACGCGTTTTCTTACCGTACGCTCATACAACAATTTCGATTACTACGAAATTTGAAATTCGATAATAAAACAATATTACGGATCCAATGGAACCGGTTTCGTCAAATTCCGAGACGGTACCTCGGAAGGCTATTTTTAAATTCAATTTAAACGATTCAAATTTCGAAACCAAACAAAACACTTCCAAAGTCAATTTTAACACTTTTACTATTTACCATATTATCGATATAAATTTTATAAGCCATTAAATTATTTTTAACAGGCGTAAAACTCCAGATTCAATTATTTACCCAACTTCAAATTATTTAATTTAATAATTAAGTATCAAATAAATTGTGATATTCGTAGTTCAAGTTAAATGTTGCTCTATTGAATATTTTAAATCAATTAAATATTCCGATTTTAAATGTTTAAAAATTCCGGGTCGTCACAAACCACATCGACCGTGCCCCCTGCAACTCTAGAACCGCATCACATGCAGGAGGCCATCAAAAAAGAAGCGACCATCACAACAACCACTGCACCAACTTACGGAGCACAGGGGAGCACACTTACTTTTGATCAACAGACGACGGAGGAACTTCTCGGTCATCATAGTAACACCTTTGCCAATCTACCATACGTTATGGGTGGAGGCGCACCTTTGACTAGCTCCTCAGGCCCAACTACCAACGCTACCTACGAGGTTCAGACAATTCACGAAGAGGAAATAATAGTCGAAATTAACGCTGAAATGGAAGCAGCTGCTCGGGCTAGTAGCTTTGGAGGTGGAATTACGGGCCCTGGTCCAGCCCCATTACAAATGATTTCTCCTGGTGGTATGGTCGTCAACACCAGCGTGCCTCTCCCACCTCCTACTGTTGATCCTGTCCCTCCAACTCCGCCTTCAGGAATCATTCCAATACATGTAAGTTCAGAGGAGGAAGTTAATATAATGCCCCCGACTGGAGATCAGCCGTCAAAAGCAAAGGCTCAAAGAGGAAGCCAAGTGGCAGCTTCAGCGGGTCAATGCCAAAGAAGAAGCCAAGGAAAAAGAAAGAATAGATATGCCTTCTCGAATCATTTTTGGTAGATATATAGGAATCTACTTTTGCTTTCTTATTATAGGCCGTGTATAGATGCGGGTTCGGCCCGTGCTAGTAGGACTTTTGGTATAGTTTTGTACTTAACCTTTTTCTTCCATAGAATGATTGAAATAAAATTTCATTCTGCCTCTAGCTCAACTTATGTTAATTTTTAAAGTGCTTCATCATTTGTACTTTCATTCAATACACTTATGGATTTTAGTCTTTAAATCGGACCCGGGTTTAGTTGCTAAGTTTTGGGGTCACGATGTCGGGTCGCGATCGAGCGCTAAGTCGAATTCTGATATTGCACTGTCTCAATTAGTGGCTGGCACTTAAATTCTGCCCCCAGTTTCGAGGACAAAATAAAAAGATTGCTTAACAGTCGTTGATTGCCTTTAATGTATCGAGCTTAACTTCACCGAAGAAAAATTGAAACAAGACGAGTTCAGGTGGTCAAATCACACTTGCTCGTCTATTGGTGATCGCATACACACTCTAGGGATTGCACTTATAGATCGGTGGTCTATCACACCTTCACAAGGTTTGGAGATACGTTCGTGCTTCAAGGACTTAAGTTATTTTATGAGCGGCCAGTCACACCCATTTGATATTCAGAACTTCGTCCACGCTCTAGAGACTTAGATTGATTCATGGTTGGTTAGTCACATACGGTTTACATTTATCCTCTGACCGCACTCTGAGGACTCAGAGTTGTCGTACGGATGGTCGATTCATATCCGGTCTATGTTTAAACTCCAATCCGCACTCTGGGATTTAGAGTTAGCCGGTGTTTTACTCTAGTCCACGCTCTGGGGACTTAGAGTTAGTAAATGTTTTATATTCCAGTTCGCACTCTGGAAATCTGGAGTTAGTTGGTGGGTGGTCAAATCACACCCACTTGGTTTTTATGTTTAAACTCAAGTTCACACTCCGGTAATCCAGAGTTGGTCGATAGATCATCAGTCACATCGGTTTAGGCTTTAGGATTTCGTTCGCACTTCGAAAATTATGAATCTATTAGGATCATGGATGGTCGATTCACATCCACCCTGAGTTAACATGCAAGGTCGTTAGATGGACGGATCCATCCTCCTCAAACTTGGTTAAGATACAGGCAAAGTCGTTAGGTGGACGGATCCACCCTCTTCGAAATCGCATTTACAAGTTTATACTCCAGTTTGCGCTCTAGGAGTCTGGAATTAGTTAGACGATTGTCATGTATCAATCCCTTTTTTGGCTTGAGTGACCGGTCGCACCATAGTCACTCCCTATTTGAATAAATCCCACCATACGGTTGAAGTTAGCTCTCCGTGCATAGTGATGGTCGTATGACGCATTTCAAAAAATCATAGCTCTGGCTCAAAGAGATTGCATTTTATTGCCAAAATAAGAAAATATGGCAAAATCAGTTGCCTTATTATGAATTCAAATTTCGAAATGCATAAACAAATTGCAAATGAAAAATAGATTGAAAAAATAAACAGAGCCTGTTATGTGTAATGTCGACGTAGACTTTTGCTATACCAGGCATTTGACAGAATGAGACCGTTAACGGTCGATAATTTGAATGTACCATCTCTGAGCTTTTGTTCAATGACATACGGTCCTTCCCACGTTGGTCTCTTATGTGAAGAAGCCTGGTAAATTCTCTTGAGGACGAGATCGCCGAGTTCAAAGGTTTGGGGTCGGACCTTCGCATTGTATATCCGGGCGAGCGACTCGACTTCGATATGCGACTGTCCTCAAATCAGCCTCTTCACACTTCTCATCCAATAAATCCAAAGATTCAGCAAGTAAAATAGCATTCATTTTCGGATCTTAATAAGTCACACGATGAGAAGGTACTTCCATCTCGATTGGAATAACGGCTTTGGAATCATAAGAAAGAGAGAATGGAGTATGGCCGGTCACAGATTTGTGGGTTGTCCGATAAGCCCATAAAGCCATAGGAAGTTCGTCGACCCATTTACCACCGGCCTTTTCTAGTCGTTTCTTCAGAATAGACTTTATAACTTTATTAACAGCTTCAACCTGGCCAATCGCTTGAGGGTGGCAAATATAGAGAACTTCTTCTAGATGTGGAACCGTTGACAGAAATTTTTAAATTCAACATTGTCGAATTGGGTTCCGTTGTCCGTGACAATGGTATGTGGGAGACCAAATCGACAGATAATGTTGCGCACTACAAAGTTGATCACTTTCTAGGTCCTGATTGTAGCAAGGGGTTCAGCTTCCGTCCATTTGGTAAAGTAATCAACTGCAACGATGGTGAACTTTGCACCACCTTTGGCTAGAGGTAGAGAACCAAAAAGGTCAATGCCCCATACTGCAAATGGCCATGGGCTGACATCAGTGTTATTTCTGTGGGTGGGGCTCTAGGAATCTGAGCATCTTTTTGACATCTGTCACATTTTCTAGTATAGTCCAATGCATCACGGTTTACAATCGGCCAATAGTATCCGTATCGGAGCACTTTCTTGGCGAGAGCTTGGCCCTCAGTGTGAACGCTACATACTCCTTCGTGTACATCATGCAATACTCGTTTGATTTCATCATGAGCGGTACACCGGAGTAAAGGAACAGAGTACAGTCCTCTATACATGACTCCATTCTAGATTGTGAACCGCAAAGCTTTCCGAAGAACTTGTATCCTTTCACTCCTACGCTCTGGCAGGATCCCATGCTCGAGATAATTTCTGAACGGAGTCATCCATGACTCCTTATCAGGAATGACCTCAAATGCCCAATCCGTTTCCACCTGATCGATGCTCGGGGAAGATAATGTTTCCACGAGAACGATTCCCATTTTCTGTGCCTCATCGGTACTGGCCAACTTAGCTAATGAATCGGCTTTTTAATTGCGCTCTCGGTGGATGCAATAGATGGCATAACAATTGAACTGATTCAATATCTCTTGGACCCAAGCTAGGTATGCAGCTAGCCTTCGGCCTTTGGCCTGGTACTCTCCCCAAACTTGACACACGACCAACTGCGAGTCACAATAAATCTCCAGGGCAATAATTCTTAAATCTTTAGCTAGTCTCAGTCCAATAAGTAGGAATTCATATGCAGCTTCGTTATTTGTCGCACGAAAATCAAACTTTAAAGCATAGCATATAGATTGACCTTCCAGAGTTTCAAGTATAACCATGGCACCCGAGCAACGGTCATTCAATGTACTGTCAATATGCAGCTTCCAGATATACTTTGGAGATTCACTGGTTTCGAGCAAGTCTTTTGGTATAGTAAATTCAGCCATGGAATATGCTAAGACTTGTCGTTGAATGACTCACCTTGCATTGTAAGTAATGTCAAACTGACTTAACTCGATATTCCACTTGAGTAACCTACCAGACGTCTCAGGCCACGTAAGGACCTGTCCTAATGGCTGGTCGGTGTAAACTGTGATAGTATGAGCCTGGAAATACGAATGGAGCTTCCTTGAGGCAATGATAATACAATAAGCCAACTTCTTCAACTTCGGATAATTTCTCTCTGCTCCTGTTAGTCGTTTACTAATGTAATGTACCAGCCATTGCATCCAATCCTCCTCCCGAATTAAGGCAGCACTGATCGTGTTTTCAGACACCGCCCAGTAGATGTACAGTCTCTCGTGATCAGTAGGTTTTGATAGAATGGGTAGTGTGGAGACATGTTGAACCAGTGCCCAAAATGAATCCTCACATTCCATAGACCATTCAAATTTTCGTTTCCCATTTTTGATCAGGTCGAAGAAGGGAATACATTTGTTAGTGAATTTTGAGAGGAACCTGCTCAGTGCTGCTACTTTCCCGTTGAGGCTCTGGACTTGCTTAATAGTTCTTAGAGTCTCAAGATTTCTGATTGCCCAGATCTTTTTGGGATTAGCTTCGATTCCTCGAGCGTTGATGATAAACCCACGAAATTTTCCGGATGCAACCCCAAAATGGCATTTCAATGGGTTGAGCTTCATTCTATATTCTCAGAGGATGTTAAACATTGATTCTAGGTCCTTGATATGGTCAGTGGAGAATAGCGAATTTACGAGCATATCGTCCACATATACCTCCATGGTTTTTTCGATCTGGTTGGCGAACATTCGATTAACAAATCGCCGGTAAGTTTCATCGATGTTCTTGAGTTCGAATGGCGTAACTTTATAATAGTAAATTCCTAGGTCGGTTACAGAGCTGGTATGTTTCTGCTTAGGTAAGTGCATGGGTATCTAGTTGTAACCAGAATACTCATCCATGAAGGATAAGAGTTCATGTCCAGTTGTTGAGTCTATGAGTTGATCGATCCGAGGGAGTGGAAAACTGTCTTTAGGGCATGCCTTATTCAAGTCTGAGTAATCAATGCACGTTCTCCACTACCTGTTTGGCTTTCGGAAGTGTACAAGATTTGACACCCATTCTGGGTATAATGCATCTCGAATAAACACGTTCGATTTTAGCTTATCTACCTCTTCTTTAAGTGCGACAGATCTCTCTGAATCCATACCACGCCTTTTTTGCTTGACCGGGACATGCCACGGGTCAATATTCAATGTATGGATCGTGATGTCCAGGAAGATTCCACACATATTAGAATGTGTCCAGGCAAACACGTCGAGGTTTGTCTGGAGAAATTCAACCAATTCCTTTTGCATCTATTGTCTTAGCTGAGATCCAATCTTTATCATTTTAGAATCGTCATCACCATCGATCAGAACATATATCATCAGCTCGGTCGGGGAAGCTTGACTGTCTTTACTTTCATCTTCACTTTCGGTATCTCTCGGGTCAAGATCCCTTGGGAATCGGTTGGGGTGCCCAGGTCTAGGCCCAGGCGTTAGCTGTCAATCCTCAACAAAGCGAACGTAGGGAGATTCCTCTATGCCTTTTTCATTTTTTTCCACTGTGCCTCTCACAGCTCTGCAACATAACAGGCTCGTCCAACAGCCGGGTCTCCCTGAATGACTCCAACTCTATTGTTGGTAGGGAATTTTAAAGTTAAACACCAAGGGGCAAAGACAACCCTAAATTCAGCTAGGGCCGGTCGGCCCAAGAAAGCATGGTATGGCGAGCCTATATCTAACACAACAAACTGTAATATTCGGACTCTTCGGTGTTCTCCAATCCCCAATTCCACTGGCAGTTCCAACACTCCAGTGGGTATTGTTGCGCTCCCATTGAAGCCATGGATACGGAATTGACATGGCTTCAAATCTTTGGTTTCCATTTTCATTTATTCATAAGCTCGCTTAAAAAAAGTGTTTACAGAACTTCCACTGTCTACTAAGATCCTCTTCATCCAAGCAGGATCTACTTGAGCTGATATAACAAGTGGATCAATGGTTGGGGCTTCGACCCTTTCGGCATCTCTGTCTCGAAATATGATGTCATCTGTCATCATTTTCTATTGCTTGGCCGAAGCCTCGTCTTCCAAACTACTACAACATTTGAAGCTTGCATGCCTAATAGAATCGGCATACGATTCCATTTCCTTCCAACTTTGGTCTGCTGGATGAGGACCACCACTAATAGTATTTATCACCAACCTCCCGCCGGTACGAGCAGGTTCCTCCTCTCTTACCTGATTTGGTATATGGTTCTGATTTGATGGGACTGCACCTCCTGACTGCAGCGTCCGCACGAACTGCTCTAACTTTCTCTCACGTATCTACTTCTCAATGAGATCCTGCAAATGATGACACACATTTGTGTTATGGCCATAGCTTTCATGGAATCTAAAAAACTTCCCCATCCGAGTCTTTTTCTCCGATGATTGCTTTGAAGCAGGTTTCTTATACTAAATAGCATTGCATGTATGTAAATACACATTTTCCAACGACATATTTAAAGGAATATAATTGTCAAACATTGGATCCTATAATTGTCAAACATTGGATCCCTACGTCGTGGCCCACGATTCTGATCTTGTTTCCTGTTTTGATTTCCATTATCTTTCTATTGATTATGTATGTTCAATTGCACTTTGTCAGAACTCTTCTCGGTTTGTTTAACAACAACATTGCTCTGAATTCCTTCCATACTAGGCCCCGCGTCATCCTGTTTCCTAGACTGTTTCGCATCCTCCCTTCTCAAGAATTGGGTTGCCTTGGAATAGAAACAGTCCAATAACTTAGGAGGTTTTCTGGCTAACCAGTTGCCGAATTCAGAATCAAGATCGATCCCCTTAGTTAATGCCATCAGAATTGATTTATTATTGGGATTACTAATCTCGGCACATGTAGCATGAAACCTCTATAAATAGAGTCTAAATGTCTCTCCATGAGCTTGAGTGACACTAGAAAAGGTATTAACATCCTTCGGCCTTGTGACATGCATGTAGAACTGTTCAATAAACTTTATTGCCAACTGGTCAAAACACGAGATAGAACGAGGCGGTAAATGGGTAAACCACATAGTTGCTATGTCCTCTAGGGAGATCGGGAAACTTTGGCACTTGACCGCATCATCGGCTCGTGCAACGTTCATCAACAATTCATACTTTAAGATACGCTGATTAGGATCAGTGCTCCCTTCATAAACGGGCAGAGTTGGCATCCTGAATCGCCGAGGTGGTTCAGCATAGAGTATATCATCAATAAAATGAGTATGACTCTGGGAGATTCCCTAGTCGTCATTGGTGAGACCTTGACTTTCACGGATCATCTGACAGTTCATCGTTAGAATGTACGGCATCTGGATGTTCTAGGCCTGCTAAGCCAAGGTGTGGTCTGGCTTCATAATGGGAGGATGGGTCGGACACGGTCGACGGTCCATGTCTCACCTCCTTGGTTTTAGGCCTTCTAAGACATAAGGTTCTGGAGTATATTCACGTTGGCGATGGTTCAGATCTGTCCGATTTCGAGCATCTACTCCTAATTTAGTAGCAATGGTGGCAGTGCGGTTGTCCGTAACATGATAAGGAATAGTACCTCCTTGGGAGGAGGGTCCAGTTTGGTGGCTAGTTGACGGACCACCCCTCGGTTGCCTAAGACTCAAGGTGCACTGCTATCCAGTAGCTTATGTATATCTTCCGTCCAGTGATAGGCGCGTGGATCTGTGGTGATAGTCCTAAGAGGCTGAACTCTCGGTGGATGAATAGGAAGTCCGATCCCTCCTAAATCTCCTTTGTCTTTGACAATTCAGTTGGCTGGTCAATTCCACGTTGGCATGAGTTATTGAATAAGCTACTGGCGGCTTTGCGTCAGTTCTTGCATAAGCAATTGAAATTCTTCCTTGGTGACAGGGCCTTGTGGATATGATGGTCCGGCAAATTTCTGATCGGTAGGGGGTAGTTGTGTGGGATTCTGTCTGTCCCGTCCTTCTAGATCTACAACTGTTAAAGTAGTCCTAGTGTTAACCATGATGGACAACGAAGCTTTTCCAGACTTGATGCAAATATGAATAGGATGGAAGAACTTTAAACTTGAAATCTGGACCTTCTTCTTCGATTTACGCAATCCAATATCGATAGTAGATCCAACGAGTAGGTGAAAAACTAGGTTTTCTCAGTGAAAGCACCAAAGTGTTTGTATCAAAATTGGGGACAAAACTCTTCGGATGTGTTTTGAAGAGATAAAGTGAAGAATGTAAATGTAAAATGAGGCAGAATTAACAAACAACCAATAATAAGCAAGAAAAACGCACAGAAACACACGGATTTAGAGTGATTCAGCGTATTGCCTATGTCCACTATGAAATGATTGACTTTTATTAACTTTTTCTTGCTGGTTACAATGAATTACAATAATAAAACTCGAGTACAATAGTGATTTCGACTGAATCTGGACATAGAAGAGCCAAAAGGTACCTTTTCTGTAGGTCCTGGGCTACTATTTATAGGCATAGGCTGCAAATATCTTACTTAAATCTCGAAAGACCTCTTCTCACGTGGGTGGGCCCACATGATCGATCCAATGACATTTGCATTCGATCTATGATCGATAAGAACAAATTTCATATCGATCAATATTTCATCCAATCGAGTCGAGATCGATCATGAACGTTCTTGAGGATGTATGCAAGATCCTGTGAAAATTTGATGGCATTTGGACTTGTAGATATTGAGTTATGATCGATGCAAGTTTCAATTTATTGAAGGCTGCTGAGTTCGCATCGATCCACTTCGTATCGCTCTGTCCGAGCATGTGCTTTCTAGTTGATGTGGCGCTAACTTCTTGGATCGATCCACTTTTCACGCCGAGTGACTGTTTCTATCATTTGAATCATGCTTTATTCGTATCGATCTGAACTTATTCTTCGTATCGACATGGACAACTCCTTTTTTATCGATGCTTGAGAGGCTGCTTCGTATCGATGGAAAGTGGCGTCCTTCGTATCGATCTGTCATGCATTCTTCGTATCGATTATTGGCTGATCGATATGAAATGTGTGGATGGGAGGATCGATACGAAGTGTGTGGAAATGGAATCGATACGAAATGATGAACATTGATGGATAAGAAAGGGAAAGGGCATGATGGATATGAAGAGAGGTGGTATTTGACAGGTACAAAGAAAGCTACCTGGATGGATAAGTGGACTCACTTACTACTGATTGATACGAAACCATGTGCAATTAATGGGTTCGAACATGATCGATGTGAAGAAGGTCTCTCTCTGATTGCTCCATGGATACGAACAAAGCGATCACTTGAGCTGCATCGATTATATCTTGAGCATACAAACTCCGATTGACTTGAAATTTAGAGAGTTGGCTTTCATGGCTTTGCTTGTCGTGTCATGTTAATTGTAGCTCGATCTGGACTTGGGCAAAATTTACCAGTATCCATAGCGAACTTGCGTACGTTCGTTCTTCGGGATGATCTATCTTTGATTTCCAACCAATTCCTTGGCGTCACGGCCTTGCGAAAAGGTGGGATAACACAAAGTGCTTATATATTGACCTTCTTTCTTCTATCTTTTACAATGTTTTTCAACCAGTTATGAAATGATTTAGCTTTATTTTTTTTATAGTAAGGAGTACACATATAGTACTTATAAAACAACAAAGAAACCCCTAAGGTTATCTTTCAAAATCATATTAAAAATTCCCAATAGGCATTTCAAAGTGCATCTATAGCGACCTTTTAGCCTGCTAAATTTTGCAAAATTTATTTAACTAGTTCTATAACTTTCCAAACCAATTCTTTATTATCACATAAACGACTGTACGTGCAGAGCACAAATAAAAATATTATATCACAATGTATTTACAAATCACATTTTAAACAAGTTAAATACAAGGGATTTCAAAGTGCACTTGTAGCGACCTTTCTTGCTTCAGACAGTTTCAAACACACTTCAATGCCACATACAACCAAACCAAACATGTAAATATAAAGTCAAGATCAAGTTACATGTTGTAATGGGTAATAGAAGTGAATGTATTACATACCAAATTTTCATTTTCTTTCCAAAGCAAGGGATCCAAAAGTTAAAACTTGCAGTAGTTCAAAACTCAACTTTATATTCGAACACAACACACACACACACACAACTAGGGGTGTAAATCAGTTGGAATGGATCGGATGGAGGTATGTTCAGAATGTATAAATAAAATCGAACTGGACACAGACCAGACGAGATTTATGTTCGTACAAATTTTTTTGTCCTAGCCCGTGTCCTAAATGAAATCGAACGGACCCGTACATATATTTTTCGGACATGGACTCGAATGGACACAGATGGATATTGCTATTTACATCAAATTTTATATTGTTTAATAGAATTTAATCAAATATATTGGATTGTAAGAAATTTGGATAAATTCAAACGAACTCGGACCGGACAAGATTTTTTGCTCTTACAAATTTTGTTATCCTAGCTCGTGTCCTAAATGAAAATCGAACGAACTCGGACGGACGTATTTCGATCACAAACATAAACGGACATCGAACACTCGTACAAAATCAACAGCCCTACACACAACATATACATTCAATGGTGGTTAAAATCACCCAACTCCATGCTAACATCAAGCACAAGCATTTTAGAACAAAATAACACATCCTACCATAATCAAACGACCAAAGATACCAACTTTTGCACCAAAATGCTCTCAGGCACTCCCCATCATCTTCATTTTCTCATAGCCAAGGTGGGTTCCACGAATTGTGCCAATTTTCTTCAATATTTGGGTTGCTCTACCATGCTCCTATGATGACTTAGAACCTTTTCCAAAGTTTGGAGAAGATTTGAATTCGTTTTCCTTGATTTCCACAATTTAAAGAGGGAAAGAAAAGAATATAGACTTAGATTTTATTCATTATTTTTGGAAAATAATTTTGTTAGGATAGTGAAGTGTTTAACTCCCTCGTTACCACCTCTTATAGTTGGCCAAACTCACCACCATGCTTTTCCAATGTGTAAACTTTCCACCTCACCTGTGACCAAAATACCTTCTTACCTCCAAAATATACTGTCCTAATCCATTTACTAATCTATTCACATTTCACCATTTAGTTAGCTATATTAAGAAAAATATTTTTATTTGCTAATTAATTACAAAAATATATTAGGCAAGCCCAAAATTTTTAAACAATTATTACCGAGAAAAAGTCGTTTATCAACAAAACGATTTCCTCTCACATTACCGATATTCCGCAGAAATATTTAATTTCGTAAAAAATTTTCAAAAACAAGTTTACCTTCATTAGTTGTTAATAAAAGGGGGTTAATAAGATTACAAAATCCATTTCACCACATTTAACCAAGATTCAAATGTCTAAATAATTCAGATATTTAAAGTATTCAAAATTCTGGGTCATTACATTCTCCCCCACTTAAAACATTTCATGCTTGAAATTCCAACATGACTAATTAACAAAAGAAATAAGCACATATGAATACTCAAAATTACTAGAAAACAAAGGTCACGGTTTGCTTAGGTTCAAAATCACTCTCATCCCATATGGATGATGTGACGACCCGCCTTTCATTCCACAGAAAGACACATCATCAATAAGAAAAAAAGAGGTAGATATAGAATAGAAAGAAGAAAGAACTCAAAAAAAAATCAGAATCTCACAGCGGAATCAGAACAAAATATAATACATCAAATAAATATTACATAGTCATTTACATCAGAGTTACACGGATTACAACAACATTTCACATTAGACAGTTATAAGATCTATCCAATCGATTACATTTCAAATACAATAAATAAAGACACCACATCGGAAACAGATAGATATAGCTACGTTAGGACTCCTGGTCCATGCTATCCAATATTAGTCAAAGCTAACCTGAATCTCTTGGCTACTCGTAAAAATTTGAGTACCCAAGAGTTTAAGAAAAAACAGAAATAAACTCCAGGTCAGACATGGGTCTGGTGTGAGTAAACGGTTTAAAGTTGCTTAACTTTGAAAACCTTTGAGAACAAAAGGTATCACGTAAGACTTCCCATACATAAACAAGGGTAAGTTTTTACCTTACGCTAACCAAAACATTTGATAGAAATCCAGTGATATTATAATAGGGTCTAGGGTTTTCAAATAAATATGAAATAGCTGAAATTGTTACATGATTAAATTCCAGCATACTAGCCACAAAGAGGGTAATACAATCAAAACCGTAAAGGCACATAGGAAGAATGGGTTTCCATAAATGGCAGGGCTACTGGGGTACCGCCCATCCCACTACGTGGCTTAGATTACCGTACCGAGGATCACTCCCGACCCCCTGCAACACAAGGCCGGAACCATCCTTACTGAACAGTCCCGAACAAGACAACCCCGCAATTGGCTATAGACCAACTGCTTACACAGTCGAATAAAAAGGACATCTAGACAGGGGAAACTCTTGTCCTACTTGAGCGCGACTCACTTAGCCTTGCTGCATCTCCCCTGTTTTAGCCATTCCCGGTTGATGAGGCTTGAGGCTACGATTACCTTTATAGAACACATCTATCTTAGAATGCTCATTGTCCACCTGACGATGTTCTGAAAGCATTCAATCCATACAAGTTCATTCCAGGTTTGAACGAAACCGAAGGCATTATCTTGTTACACTCATTTTGGAATCACCCTCAGAGTTAACGACGATAACCCTTGCACTCTGAAATTCCATCTCGAACCTGAAAGCACTATTTCCATTGTACTCGTATTGGAATCACCCTTAGAGTTTTTAACGACAAATAGTTCTTACACCTCAAGTCTTTAACTTGAACTTCACTTGAATTCACGACCTAACGTTTAACTTGGATCGATGTGGTTTTTGGATAATCAAGTTTGATACCCGATCCCGTCTCATCGAAATCCAAACGTATCTTAAAGGCCAAGTTGTTTTAAAGGTTTAAACAATTTAATTTAATTCAATATATTGAATTCACACAGCATTTAACATAGATAAATATCACACATTTATCATCGATATATCTAATATCACATCACAGAATATCACAGCATATCATCCAATAGATATCGTCCAATAAATATCATCCAGTAGATATCATCCAATAGATATCATCTAATCCAGACATTCTACGCAAACCGTCATCCGTAAACAGGAATTATTAATCCATGTTATAATTAATTTAATCACCTTAAATTAAATTAATTACTTAAGAATCAATCACCTAATCATTCTTTAACCAATCATTAATTAATTACAAACAAATTAATCAATCAATCCTTGACTACCTTATCAATCAATTAATTAATCTCTATCACAGATTAATTATCCTTTAATTATCAATTAATAACCTTCAATTATTAATTAATCTCCTTCAATACAAAGTAATCAATCCTTAATTTCTTTTATAATCAATTAATTGACCTTTAATTAAATGATTAATTATCCATTAACTATTGATTAACAACCTTAATTATTAATCAATATCTCTTAATACAAATTAATTAATCCATAATTAATCTTATAATTAATTAATTAATCATTAATTAACTAATTAACTATCCCTTAATTATTAATTAATAAAACTTAATTATTAATTAACAACCTTAATTACAAATTAATTAATCCTTAATCACTAATTGATTAAACAGTTAATCAACTCTTAATTGCCTTTGATTAATCTTTAGTTACCTTTGATTAGTCCTAAATTAATTAATCTTTTATCATAGATTAATCGTCCTGTAAGTATTAATTAATAAAGCCTAATTAGTAATTGATAAAACTTAATTACACATTAAGTACTTCTTAGTTATTAAGTAACCTCTAATTACTTAATTAACAACTCTCTAATTACAAAATCAATCAAATCTTAATTACTTGTTTAATTCATTCTTAATTACTTAATTACTCAATTAATTAATCTCTGATCATTAATTAACAATCTTTAACTAATAATCCTTAATTATAATTATTAACCTTTAATTAATTAATTAATAATCCTTAATTAACTATTAATTAAACCAAATAATTACTCTTGATTAATCACTTAATTAACCCTTTAAAATTAATTAAATTAATTAATTATACTTAATTTCTTAATTAATTTAATTAATCCCAAGACATCAAACTTTCATTATTTTAAGATAAAACATTATATTATAAATACCTTTATTACCATTAATATTTTTAAAACATTTTAACATTATAATTATTCTTTACTTAATTACATCATTAATTATGTTTTAGAATAAATAATCATTTAACTTGAAAATTTTAAAGTTAACAAAACTTAACTTCTTTTAAGTAACTTAAACATTATCAAGTAAAAGTTCTTAAAAACTAACTTCAATTTGTATTTTAAACTTGCCTTTATAAAAATATTAACTTTCATTTTAAATCAAGTTTAAAATCACTTTAAATTATAAAATATTTAAATTTAACAAAATTTCAAATTTTCTTAATCAATTGTTAAAGAAAACAATTATAAAAAGAGTAAGTTTAAATAGAAAGTTTAAACTAGATTTAAATTTAAATTTTCAAAAACAATTTGATTTTAAAACATTTTAAAAACTGCACATTACCTTTACTTCGGGTCAAACCCGAAGTCCCCTCGGGTCCAACCCTGAGCAAACCTCCCTTCTACCCATTTTTTTAAAACATAGTCTAAATTTTAAGTTTTAAAACTTACAAGTCTAAACACTCACATAATTACTCGAGTTCGAACTCGAGTCATATTCCCAAAAACATGATTCCATCTTTGAGCCAAATCCCATTCGAAACATCAGACACCCAAAGTATCACCGTGCACTTGCACAGTCGTCTTTGACGACGATGACCATCGCCATAGCCTCAGACACACCGACCATCTCCTATACATCAATTCCCGATCCTCCAAACACATACACATGCCTCAATTCAAAATCGAGCTAGGCAATTGAATCTGGAATCCCAAATCCTCATCAGAAATACCTCAAACTCTCATCTCCGACCACCGGAGCTGCTGTACTTCCGGCCATGACAACTCTGACCATCCATGAACCCATCCCCAAAGTTTCAAGAACTCGATACGCCAGAGAGGAATCAGTGATCAAAACTTCCAGCTCGGCCGAAACTAGGGTTAAAAACTTTATCGCCTCTCCGCCGACGCCACTGTGGATTATCCGCCTCCTTGACATTTTTCCTAGACTTCCTGTACCTTCCCCTATCTCTAGCCCAAATCACGATCATCTCAGACCCTCTGGCCACCATAAACTTCCCCAAAACCACTTTCCAGTCAATACTGAAATGCTCATCTATTCTACTTCTAAAAATCTTGATTTTTATTTTAAAAATCCTCATTTTCAAAATAGATTCAAGTTATGATCATGAACCAGAAATCCATGGTGATGGATTTTATCATACATTTAAATTTCTTCGGTTCTTTCATGTTTCCAGGAACATTTCAAACTATTTTACTTGAAACTAATTTTAAACTTTAATTTAGGAATAAACAAACATAAAATGTTTGAATCTCTAAGCCTAATAAAGACCAGGTGAGTAGGTTTTGAATTTTTGATCAAAAATTTTAATTTTTCAGAACCAAGATCAAAGATGATTCAATATAACAGACATGCACACTTACAAACATTTATATCATAGAGATAACTCATATATATATGCACAACCAAGCATTTTTCATCTTAAACTTCGCAGGCAAACATAAGTATATTTACTTAGATTTTAATTTAATTTGTTTACTCACCAGATTTTTAAGAATGCAGAGGCCGGAAGCTTTAAATTGCCGAGGCTTTTAAAACTGGAAAGCTTTTGAAAACCGTAATGATTCAAACACTTGAAACCACTCTGATAATGTAAGATTTGATACTCCAGGCTTTGCATTTTGAACGTTTACAGGCTTGAGAGGATTGCTTAACATTGTACTTTCAGGTTGCTTTGCAAATCTCAAGCTTGAAAGATGGCTATAGACTTGCATTAGAAAATCTGCTACAGGCTTTCAGATTTTGAAAAATGTTGCAGGTTTTTTTGATTTTTGGTTTGAAGCTTAGAAACTTGTTCTGGAGTATGTTTACAGGCCTGAGTTACAAGGCTTAACACTCCAGGCTTGAGAAAGAATACATGGTTTACTTTATATTTTTTGTACTTTGAGTTTGGGAATGGTTACAGGTTTGGCTCAAAATTTATGGGTTGAAACTTGCTTTGATAAAATGTTACTGGCTGAAAACAAGGTGGTTAACAGGGTTTTGATTTGAGGAGTTTACAGGCCTGGTTATTTATGTGAAGAGAAAAAGTTTACAGGTTTGAGGAGGAAACAGTTTACAGTGTTTTGATATTTGATCTGAGGAGTGTTTGATTCAAGAATTTCCTGATTTTGAGAAGAGTTTTTAGGTTTGTAGATTTTTTACTTATTTGTTTTCAATTTTGATTCTTGATCATTTTCTGGTTTTTAGTTAGTTGAACAAGATTGAGTTTTTGATGTTGAGAAGATAAGAAAAAAACGAGAAAAAGAAGATATATGTTTATATAAAATGAAAATTAGGATTTATTTTAGAAAACAAAAATAAATTTGACACTTATTTACAATTGCCAACACTTGTCATTACCATTATTAATTAACTTACATGTGTATTTATAAGCTTTAATAAATCAACACTTGTAATCTTTCATTTTTATTTATTTTTAAAAGATATTAAAAGCTTTTTAAATAAATTTTCCTAATTAATAAATACATTTGTAAATTAATAAATGTTTTTCTAAATTTTTATAAATAAAACCTTTTAAAGAAAATAAAGTGTAAAGCAATTATAATTTAAATAAATCATATAAATATATTTATTCCATTTTTAAATGATAATATAAAACTTTTTGTATTTATTTACCATTTAATAAACTCTTTCCAAATTTTATATAAATAATATTCTTTAAGGAAAAAACAAACCTTATTTTTAATAAAAAGTTATTCATATATTTTATATCCAAAATAATTTCCAAGATATATATCTATTTAAATTCAAATTTAAATCTAAATTCAAATTCAAATTCAAATTCAAATTCAATTTGAAATAAAATTTAATATAAATTCAAATATTCATTAATTTTAAACGAACAAAAAATAAATTTTAATTTAATAGCTTTATTTAAGAAAAAATTTGCAAAACAACACTAATTAAATTTGAAAATAATTATTCCATTTAAAAATCTATTTATAACTATATTTAAAATCAATCATATTATTAATCATTTTGGTTATTTATATTTGAAAATAACAATTTTATCAATTTTAATTAATTTAATAAGTAGATTATCACATTTTAAATTCCTTGAAATTCTGGGATATAACATTCCTCCCCCCTTAAAAGAATTTCGTCCCAGAAATTTAAAACAGAGATAATCCAATTTTTTTTATTTTATTTCAATAATCCAAGCATCCATATCAAACATACACTATCAATTAAAACAAACAATTTCATCCAAACAACCAATTTATTTGAACAAACAATTCATTTGAACAAACATCGCTAGCTATCTGGATATAGATCCCTATAAGCCTATCTAAAACTACTCAGAGTTTCCCAAGACAAACTCTGAAATCCTAGCTCCACAGAACCTTAACTAGCTATACTACTAAGATCCAGAGCTTCCTCTCACTCCGATCCATAAATCTAAACCAGATATCAGACCACACTAAAAACCAGCTCAACTACCAAATCCTTCTGAACTGTAGATCCCAACTAAGATGGATCATTCACGTATTTCCTCAGATGAGATACGTGAAAACACTATGAATTCCAGCCATCCAAACTGGAAATTCAATCCTGTAGACCACAATCACTAATCTCCTCAAGCACTAGGAATAGACCAACACATCTTAGAGCAAATTTTCCTATCTTTCCGAATCTGATAACTCCTTTAAATCGGGAAACTTTGACAAAGACTAAATCCTTTGATTTCAAATTCCAATTTTCCTTGTCTCATGTCCACAAATCCTTCGGACGATCCTGCGCTTCTCTCGAACTTCTCTAGATAAGCTTCACCTTCGCAGATGCCTCTCGGATCAAACTGGACCAAGAACCAGGCAATCTCTCGACTCTACCCAATAGAATGGGAATCTACTAGGTCTTCATACAAAACTCCATAGGGTGCTATCTAGATATTCGCCTGATAACTATATGAGAATTCCACAAAATATAGATGGTCCTTCCAAAATCCACCAAAATCCAAACACAAACCCTCAGCACAACCTCAAAAATTCAATTCAACCTTTCCATCTGACCATCGATCTGGTAATGATAGGCTGAACTCAAACTCAAACTCGAACCCAAAGCTGATAGAAAAGTCTTCCAAAATACGCTGGAGAAGATAGGATCACAGTCGCTAACAATGCTGACTAAAACACCAAGCAGTTGGACAAACCTCTTCAAGAAAACACATCCAAAGATGCTGCAATACGGGTTGCCTTGACCGGAATAAAATAGACGCTCTTGGTTAACCGGTCTACAATTACCCATATTCCATTTCCCTCTTTGGTCCTTGGCAAAACCATCGATGAAATCCAAAGAAATCACTTCCCACTTCCACTTAAGAACTTACAAAGGCTGCAACAAACCTGTGGTCTTCTGCTGATCACCTTCACCTGCTGTCAGATTGCACATCCACTGTATAATCTTTTCAATTAATCCCAAACTATTAATTAACTATCTTTTATTTTATTTTATTGTTTTCATTAAATAAATCAATTACTCCTTTATTAATCATCTTAATCAATCTCTTGATCAATTCCGCAAAGTGATTATATTTTTATTAATTACATTTATTAATTACTTAAAAACTATCCAATAATTACTCTGAATTACTTACACTTGATTAATTAGGTTAAAACTTAATAAATTAATTAATTCAACCCTTTGATTACTAAATTCAATGATTAGAGTTTAAAACTATTTAAAACCCAAATATTTTCCAGTCAAACAACAATCAATTCACGAATCATCCAAAACCAAAGTCACCCGATCATTAGTTCACAGTGCATATCAAATAAATTCAATCATTCAACCAAATATTTAAATTTAACCATTTAACTTTAAATAGAAATCCAACAGAGTGAGATTTACTCACCTTTACTTTTATTTGCAATTCCATCCAATCTTGACTTGTTCTCTTCCCGATTTTCGACCTTGTATATGCATTATAAGGATTATTAATATTTAAACATATGAAAAAATATTTATTATTTATTTATTTGATTTAAACTAATAATTTGGTAACTAATATAATTTAGATTTAATTGAACAAATAAATCTTCACTATTTCAGGATTAAACCCATAAGTGAAGTGTGAATAGGTATATTTACTTTTCTTTGGATCTACACATATCAGAATAGCCTATAGACATTTAAAATCAAAAATCTATCCTTTATAGATCCTGCAACATTTTTAAAGTCATTTTTTTTTATTTTTTTATTTTAAAACAAATCCTATTTCCCTAATCTGCAAACATAAAAATTTAACGAAGAAGAATACCTTACTGCCCACTCCATCACGCCACCATCTGAAATCTCGGGAACAACTCCACACTGCTGCCTGAACTTTACTGTCGACTTCGATCCCCTAGCTCGAACCCTAAACCCCCAACTTGCCTCGCCTCGCAATCCAAGCCCACAGTCGCTTTGCCGCCATTGCGAATCGCCGTCTCCACCTCCCTCCGTTCTGCTTCGCGCATGCGTGTACGCGAACCCATTATCATGGCCCAACCCTATATCGTGAACCTCCCTCTCGCATCCCCTTTTCCATCGCCATGCTCGAGTTCGCCGAACACAGTCGAAGTCAAACCGCCTCCAACTATTATCACGCGACATCCTCGAACCCACGTGAGTAGCCCTCTCCCCGCGACTTCCCTTCGCGCCCTCTTCCCCTTGCGCGACTCGCGTCTGCCATTCTCTTTTTTTTTTCAATTAAATAAAGATGCGATGATTTGAAAAATTAGGTAGGGTCGGCTTCGGCCATTAGATTTGTTCCCCTTTTTTTTTTATAGCTAAATCGATTTCTGTTTAAGGTTGGAGAGAAAGAACAGGGATAATGTATAGGGTTGGAGAAGCTTCCTGAAAACTATGGGGTAAAAATATCTTTGATTATTTATTATATTATATTGTAAAACTCCCCAAAACGTCTCGGTAATTGCCATTTAAAATTTTAAACTCCTCTTAAGCAATGTCGTTAGGTGATTACAAGGTTTTATCTGCGTTCCAAACACGATGGAACATGTTTCGGAGGCTAATTTTATCGTATGCGCGAGTTACGGAAGTAAACGATCAATTTTAAATTAAATCGATTAAAATAGTTCTAAGCGTTTTGAGCTGTCAGGGTCAAACGACAACTCCGATTGCTATGAAACTTGAAATCTGATAATAACTAACTATTACGGATCCAATGGAACTGGTTTCATCGAATTCCGAGGCTGTGCCTCGGAAGGCTCGGTATCATCCTATTATCTCCAGTATCATCATTATAGATTTTATACGCCTTCAAATTATTTTTAACAGGCTTAGAAATTTCAGATTCAATAATTTACCCAATTTCAATCATAAATATCAACATTTAAACTATATAGTTCAATGATTTAATTATCAAGTAAATATTTATATCTTGAATTCAAGTTAAAATTAACTTTTAAATATTTAAAATCAGTTGATAATTCTAATTTAAATTGTTAAAAATTCCGGGTCGTCACATTCCTCCCCCCCTAAAAGAATTTCGTCCCCGAAATTACTAGTTAGGAAGAATGGTCCAATACCCGTTTACCTTTCCCAAAACTCACAATCAACATCCTACCAACTATCCTTTATTAAGGACCCACAAACACCTTAACCACTTTCTAAAATTATCTATAATTTCAAACAATATCATTTTTGCTCAATCATCTACATTTCAATTTAAAATCAAATTTTGAATTATCAAAATTTTCTCAAAATTTTTCTAACTCTCTAAATTTCCGAAAATTTTTGCCAGCGTCTTCTTTGCGCGGCTAGCTCGGTACTACTACAAAAGGCCTCTATGGGCTCCCAAATTCCAAAAGAAAACCAAAAGCCAAGTGGCTACATCAAAAACTGTGACGCCCCACCTCTATACCCACCCTAGCCAAGGGCACTACGGTGTAATGCCGTCAACTAGCACGGAGAATAAGGCCGTTGAGGAGCGACCATCTGTATAATTGCTTTGTGCGAGTACCGATATGCCAGATAAGATGTAACTTGCATTTCTTTTCAAGAGGACATCCGACATACCGACACAAACTCAAGGCTACAACACAGTGGCTATTATGTCTTCGGAGACAAATATAGAAATAAACATAACAAAAATCAGTCACAGATAATTCATATCATAAAGGTGGAAATATATATGAATATATATAACACATAAAAGTGTTCATCAGAGTAGTAGTCAAGAAGATCCACAATAATACAAAAGAATAGTAACACGTGCTATACAAATGAATACAACTATGAGTCCATATCTCAAGTGTATACAACAAAATAAACTACTAATCTAAGTAGTTAGCCAAAAGTCAGAGAAATCAATCCCAAGTGAGAAGTCAAGCTGAAGCACCTGTAACATCTCGGTCTGACCCGAGTATTATTTAATAAGAAAATAATAAACGGATCAGTCTAACTATAAATATCAGATGAAACGACATAGAATAAGAGATATGACTAAACACATAATAATCACAATGCCAAGCTGTGAAATATATAAGTAATTGAAAATCAACAAGAGATTAATCAATATCACAAAATCTACACAAGAATCAAAGAAATGTCATACTCCTTATTTCGTTCACCAAACCATAAATATTGACGATTATATCAATGTCAATCACAAAAGTCAATGACACACAAATTCACCAATGCACAAATATTGATAAAACTTATTAATGGAAATCACGAAAATTGGTGAAACACAAATTCTAGAAATCATCTCAAGAAATCCAGAAATCACAAAAGGGGGAAGGCCTATCAAAAACGGGAGCATAAAGCTCACCAACACGTGTATCGCAAACGGAACGCTAATTCCATGGTTGCTAACCATCACAAATTGAGCCAAAGCTCCACAAACGGCCCGAAGACCATGGGTTGCTACCCCACCATTTGAGTCGAAACTCCACAAAACGGGGTTTAGTCTCCCTCGTGGACAAAGAGACATCGCACATCGCTAGTCTAGATCACAAAAATGATCATCATGGTCATCAAGAAGTGTCAATTACACTAAGCTAGTAAATATATAAATTTAGCTTCATGTCCCATAACCACTAGCTTAACTTAAATATTTACGAACAAATTGTAGATCTCCACTAGAAAATTGTCATACGAGATTCAATCGAACAAGTCCAAGAATTAACCGACGAAGTAAACGCAAGCGTTTCATACCACTCCTTTTACTAGGTCGTTTAATTAGATTTCTCATACGAGTGAGATAAAGGCTTGTATATACTAATAGATTGGTAAACGGTTTAAGAAACGAGCTTTGTAATAAAATAGTGTTGAAATCATTTTGATGAAATAATTTTGATATTTACTACTAGTATTCAAAACCTTTATATTTTTAAAGTGACAAATCACAAAGAAGATTGTAGGAACAATCAATCACTAAAATTCACATTCGAAGAAGTGAATAAAATCCAAAGAAATCGATAAAGGATCCATCGAAATGGATATTCAAAAATCCCTAAAAAGGAGTCATCAAGGTCATAATACATGATAACAACAAATAGGAAACAACACGAATCGATTAAAGTTGGAAATTCAAACAACTAGGCAAAAAAAACATAGTTGGCAGATAGGAGCAGGTCGGTTAACCGGACATCCGAGTCGGTTGACCGAACCAGAGGTTGGAAGTGCTCGGGCACCAGGTCGGTCGACCGGCCTAGGGTCTCGGTCGGCCGAAGCCTGTAACTAGCACTTCCAAAACAGAGGCAGGAAGTGCCTGGGTAGCAGGTCGGTCGACCAGACCCTGAGCTCAGTCGGCCGAACCTGTATACTTGCACTTCCTACCCTATTTCAAAAGAGGTGCAAACTCCCTCATTTTGCAAACCGTCGAGCAACGACACTAAGGGTTTACGCCAATCGACTACCCGGCCATAGATGCTCTTTGGTTCATCACCAAAAACATGATCAAAACATCAAAGTTATGATTTTTAAAGAATTGAACCCAAAACAACAAAAATTGGAATATTCACAAAAGCAATCCAAATCAAAATCAAATGCACATGAATAAGTGTTAGGAATTCATACCTAACAATCGAAGATAAATATAGACTAAGATGTGAGATAAAAATCTCACCTTTGAACCCAAATGATTTAAGAAGAAGCTTGAAAGCAAAGGAGAATCAACCACTCTTCAAATCCAACACAAGAAGCTTGATTCTAAGCAATGGGTTCTTCTATTAGTTTGGAGCTAGAGTTTGATTTGCAAAAGAAAACTAGGGCTTGGATTTTTAATTTCCTCTTCCACTCTCCATTAATATAAAAGCTTGAGTATTAGGAAATGAGGAATGAAGTAATGAAGAGGAGAAGGGGTTGGGACTGAACACATAAGTGGGGTTATTAGGCTCAGCCCAAACCAAAGCCCTAAGTAAAAAGTAGCAAAAATCAACTTACTCCAAACATACCCAAGCTTATACTCAAAAAGGTCGCAAACGGCATTTTAAACTCAATGGGAGTGGTCCCGAGTCCTAATTCGACCGTATGCAAAAAGTAGCTTTTCGGACTAAATTCCGAGTATCGATAAAATATTTAAATAAAATATTTAAATATAAAATCGACAAATATGCGGGTTGTTACAGACTCCCCTCCTTAGAGAAATTGCGTCCTCGCAATATTTAAGAAGAAAAATAAAGTAACAACCATAAAAGCATATTCAACACAAAAGAAATTTGAAATAAAAGGTTCATCTTAAAGAGCACGGGAAAGTAAGTCCGGATGTGATCGCTTGATGAACTCTCTAGACTCCCAAGAACAATCCTTAGGATTTGAAGACCATTGAACTTTCACAAGCGGAACATCCTTATTTCGAAGTCGTTTGACTTCCGAAGCAATAATACGAACAGGATGCTGCTCATAAGTTAAATTAGGCGAAACTTTAATTTCTTCCACAACACCGGGCTCAAGAATAGAATCGGAATCTCGAAGGCACTTCCGTAATTGAGAAATGTGAAACACGTCATGCATGGCCGAAAACTGAGCCGGTAATGATAGGCGATAAGCCATGGAACCAATACGTTCAGTGATAGGAAATGACCCAATATATCAAGGCGCTAACTTTCTCGATTGACTGAAACGTACAACACCTTTCATAGGTGACACACGAATGAACACAAGATCTCCCACATAAAACTCTAACTTCCTTCTCTGGTTATCGGCATAGGATTTTTGTCTACTCTGGGCTTCTTTCATCCTATGTCGAATAAGTTCAATCTTTTCTGTGGAATCACGAATAAAATCTGGACCTAAAACCAGCTTCTCACCGGCCTCAAGCCAACAAGAAGGAGATCGGCATGGCCTTCCATAGAGTGCCTCGAAAGGTGCCATACCAATACTAGATTGGAAGCTATTATTATAGGAAAACTCAACAAGAGAAATATGATCTTCCCAACTTCCACCAAAATCAAGCACACAAGCACGGAGAAGATCTTCAAGAGTTTGATTCACACGCTCGGTTTGTCCATCAGACTGGGGATGATAAGCGGTGCTAAAATTAAGCTTCGTTCCCAAAGTTTTTTGAAGACTCTTCCAAAATCCACTAGTAAATAATGGATCACGATCACTAACTACAGAAGTAGGAACTCCATGCAATCTAACAATTTCTTTAACAAAGAGTTTGGCCAAAGGAGGAACGGTTCGGTTAGATCGAACGGGAATAAAATGGGCGGATTTAGTAAGCCTATCAACGATCACCCATAAGCTATCATGACCCAAACGAGAACGGGGAATGCCATCGATAAAATCCATGGAAATTTGATCCCACTTCCTAATTGGAATTTCTAAAGGTTGCAATAACCCACCGGGCCTTTGATATTCGGCCTTAATGAGTTGGCAAGTCATGCAACACTTAACAAAGTTAGAAATATCAGATTTCATTCCCTTCCAATAATAAAGCCGCTTCATATCCGCGTACATTTTTCTACTTCCAGGATGAATGGTAAATTTAGAATGATGTGAATCTTCTAAAATATCTTTACGAAGATCACTAATATTTGGTACGATAAGTCTACCAAATTTCCGAATGCCGCCACGAGAATCGATATCAAAGTCTTTTAAACCTTCAATATCAATTTTATCCTTAATATTTTGGCCAAGAAGAGCCAATTCAGGATCTAGCCCTTGAGCTTCAAGAATGCGGTCCAAAAAAGAAGGATGAGCCTCAAGGCTACATAAAACAAGAGATGAGCATAAATCGGAAACACGGTCTCGAATTTCGCAAGTGGATAAAATTTCGAGATCGTTCCATTCGGATATCATCATAGAAACAACAGCTTGTTGTTTTCGGCTAAAAGCATCGACGACACGATTACCCTTACCGGGAGTATAAAGGATATCAAGATCATAAGGAGCAAGGAACTCGAGCCAACGTTGTTGACGCAAATTAAGTTCCTTTTGAGAGAATAAATACTTCAAGGACTTATGATCAGTATAAAGAATAAATTTCTCTCCCAAAAGATAATGACGCCAAATTCGAAGGACGAAAACAATAGCCGCGAGTTCTAAATCATGTGTGGCATACCTAGTCTCGGCAGGCTTTAATTGCCTAGAAGCATAAGCAATAACACGTTCTTTTTGCATAAGAATGACACCCAAACCAACGCGACTGGCATCGGTATAAACAACGAAATCTTGATTCCCCTCGGGAATAACAAGAATAGGAGCATCAGAAAGAAGTTCTTTTAATTTCTGAAAAGAAGTTTCACATTTGTCCGACCAAATGTATTTAACACCTTTCTTCGTTAAACTAGTGAGAGGCACGACAATCTTAGAAAAGTCTTTGATAAAACGGCGGTAATAACCTGCCAATCCAAGGAAACTACGAATCTCTGTCACACTCTTCGGTCTCTTCCAATCTTGAATCGCTTCAATCTTTGAAGGATCAACGGAAATTCCGGATTCGGAAATAATATGACCGAGAAACTTCACACGAGATTGCCAAAAGTGGCATTTAGAAAACTTTGCCTTTAAATGATTACTCCTAAGAGTTTCCAACACAATCCGAAGATGCTTCTCATGTTCCTCCTCGGTTTTTTAATACACAAGAATATCATCAATAAAGATGAGAACAAATCGATCGAGAAAATCTTTGAAAACTCGATTCATAAGGTCAACGAAATAAGCTAGAGCATTCGTTAAACCAAATGGCATAACAAGCCATTCATAAGATCCATAACGCGTACGGAACGATGTCAAAGGAATGCTATCCTCTGCGATACGAAGCTGGTGAAAACCGATAGCCAAGTCCAATTGCGAAAAGACTCTAGCACCACTAAGTTTATCGAATAGATCATCAATCCGAGGTAAAGGGTATTTATTCTTGATAGTAAGATCATTAAGCTTGCGGTGTCAACGCAAAGCCTAAGCGTACCATCAGATTTCTTCACGAAAATAGCCGAAGCTCCCCAAGGCGAGGAACTAGAGCGAATAAATTGCTTCGTCTCCAAATCGGATAATTGTTTCCGCATCTCCTCATTTTCTTTATTGGATTTACGATAAGGAGGACGGGTGATAGGTTGAGCTCCAGGGATAAGATTAATTCTGAATTCAATTGCTCGCTTAGGTGGTAATCCTAAAACGGGCTCAAATATGTCGGAAAATTCACGAACAACATGAATAAGAGAAATAATATCTTCCTCATCATCATTATCGTCATTACGAGGATTTAAAGAATATAAAGATGCAACCAAGCTGGAATCCGAATCTTTAAGATTAATAGAAATCTGCTTAACAGATTGAGGATGTCGAAGATGAATAGTCCGCTCAGGACATAGGATATGAGCTTCATAACGGTTAAGCTAATCCATTCCCAAAATCATTCCAAAGCCTAAATAACGCATGACATGCAAATCGGCTAGGAAAGGAAAATCACACAAAATAATCTCCACATCTTTACAAAGCAAACTAAGAGTTGCGGATCCACCAACCGGATTCGCAATTCTCAAAGAAGTCATTAAAGCAACAACATCCAAAGAAAAAGTATCAACAAGTTCTTTCGATATAAAAGAATGGGACGCACCCGTATCACAAAGAACTCGAATAGGATGATCACGAAATAAAATAATACGATCAAGAATAGAATGAGAAATACCTTGGCCACGAGATGTGTTTACAGGGGCTTGAGCAACATTTAACTTTCCCTCCTTCCTTCCCTGAAGCTTGGGGCATGAAGATATAACATGGCCGGGACCTTTGCAGTAGCGACAAGAGAGGGACTTTGGGCACTTGTTTGCGTAATGGTCATTCGAACCACAATTATAGCATTCCCCATGACCAAAGGAAGAAGTCTTTGCCACAGGGGTTGCTTGCTTCCCTTTCTTATTGGGATAAGGGCCTTTGAATTTGTTTGGCCTCTTCTTGTTGTTGAAGTTTGGTTTGGAACCCACCACTTCAACATCATTCTCCCTATCCGCCTCTTCAAGACGAAGAGCGATATCAATGAGTTGGTCGAAAAAAACTTCTAATTTTAGAAGTAATGGCTTCTTGTGATTTTTGTTTAAGCCATAAACGAACCTCTAATTTTTCTTCAATGGGGTGTTGATATATTCAACCCCGTATTTGGAGAGAGATTCAAAAGATGCGACATAATCTGTCACGGAAGATTCACCTTGAACAAGGTTTATAAAACGGCGAGCCAAAGTCACCTTCTCAGCTTCTGGTACGAATTTTAACTCGAAGCGCTCTCGGAATTTCTCCCAGGTGAGATCCGCTTCATTAATCTCAGAAATAAGAAGTTCGTACCAGTCCAATGCTCTTTCTTGGAGCATACTAGAAGCCACCTGAACTCGGTGAAGATCAATGAGGTTCATGCGCGAAAAGATTCCATCGCATGTCCTTAACCAAGCCTGGACTTCAATAATAGTTTTAGAACCTTTAAATGGCTTCCCACCCAAATTAGTGTAGTCGTTGCACAGGCGTGCAAATCCAGATTTAGGGTGAGTAGGTTCCGGATTGGAACCAGCTGCTTGAGCTTTCGTAACAAGGTCAAGAAGTTGCTGGGTAGTCATAAAAACTCCATCTTGGGGAGTAGCACTAGATTGACCGGCGCTGGGACGGCCAGGTCTAACCATTTCTCTTCCCTTAGAAAGAAATAAAGAAGAAGAAAAAAGTTATTCACAAAATGAATATCAAGCAATCTTGATAGATAAAACAAGGAATCATAAAGAAAATAGGATGAATCGGTAAGAAGACTCGAATTAAATCCTAAGGCACGACTCCTAAGAAGGACTTAGGACTATGATCCTTGTTAAATTATTCTACATTGTTTCGAAGTTTGGCTCTGATACCAAGCTGTGACGCCCCACCTCTATACCCACGCTAGCCAAGGACACTACGGTGTAATGCCGTCAACTAGCACGGAGAATAAGGCCGTTGAGGAGCGACCATCTGTATAATTGCTTTGTGCGAGTACCGATATGCCAGATAAGATGTAACTTGCATTTCTTTTCAAGAGGACATCCGACATACCGACACAAACTCAAGGCTACAACACAGTGGCTATTATGTCTTCGGAGACAAATATAGAAATAAACATAACAAAAATCAGTCACAGATAATTCATATCATAAAGGTGGAAATATATATGAATATATATAACACATAAAAGTGTTCATCAGAGTAGTAGTCAAGAAGATCCACAATAATACAAAAGAATAGTAACACGTGCTATACAAATGAATACAACTATGAGTCCATATCTCAAGTGTATACAACAAAATAAACTACTAATCTAAGTAGTTAGCCAAAAGTCAGAGAAATCAATCCCAAGTGAGAAGTCAAGCTGAAGCACCTGTAACATCTCGGTCTGACCCGAGTATTATTTAATAAGAAAATAATAAACGGATCAGTCTAACTATAAATATCAGATGAAACGACATAGAATAAGAGATATGACTAAACACATAATAATCACAATGCCAAGCTGTGAAATATATAAGTAATTGAAAATCAACAAGAGATTAATCAATATCACAAAATCTACACAAGAATCAAAGAAATGTCATACTCCTTATTTCGTTCACCAAACCATAAATATTGACGATTATATCAATGTCAATCACAAAAGTCAATGACACACAAATTCACCAATGCACAAATATTGATAAAACTTATTAATGGAAATCACGAAAATTGGTGAAACACAAATTCTAGAAATCATCTCAAGAAATCCAGAAATCACAAAAGGGGGAAGGCCTATCACAAACGGGAGCATAAAGCTCACCAACACGTGTATCGCAAACGGAACGCTAATTCCATGGTTGCTAACCATCACAAATTGAGCCGAAGCTCCCCAAACGGTCCGAAGACCATGGGTTGCTACCCCACCAATTTGAGTCGAAACTCCAAAAAACGGGGTTTAGTCTCCCTCGCGGACGAAGAGACATCGCACATCGCTAGTCTAAATCACAAAAATGATCGTCATGATCATCAAGAAGTGTCAATTACACTAAGCTAGTAAATATATAAATTTAGCTTCATATCCCATAACCGCTAGCTTAACTTAAATATTTACGAACAAATTGTAGATCTCCACTAGAAAATTGTCACACGAGATTCAATCGAACAAGTCCAAGAATTAACCGACGAAGTAAACGCAAGCGTTTCATACCACTCGTTTTACTAGGTCGTTTAATTAGATTTCTCATACGAGTGAGGTAAAGGCTTGTATATACTAATAGATTGGAAAACGGTTTAAGAAACGAGCTTTGTAATAAAATAGTGTTGAAATCGTTTTGATGAAAGAATTTTGATATTTACTACTAGTATTCAAAACCTTTATATTTTTAAAGTGACAAATCACAAAGAAGATTGTAGGAACAATCAATCACTAAAATTCACATTCGAAGAAGTGAATAAAATCCAAAGAAATCGATAAAGGATCCATCGAAATGGATATTCAAAAATCCCTAAAAAGGAGCCATCAAGGTCATAATACATGATAACAACAAATAGGAAACAACACGATCGATTAAAGTTGGAAATTCAAACAACTAGGCAAAAAAAACATAGTTGGCAGATAGGAGCAGGTCGGTCAACCGGACTCCCGGAGTCGGTTGACCGAACCAGAGGTTGGAAGTGCTCAGGCACCAGGTCGGTCGACCGGCCCAGGGGCTCGGTCGGCCGAAGCCTGTAACCAACACTTCCAAAACAGAAGCAGGAAGTGCCTGGGTAGCAGGTCGGTCGACCGGACCCTGAGCTCGGTCGGCCGTACCTGTATACTTGCACTTCCTACCTTATTTCAAAAGATGTGCAAACTCCCTCAATTTGCAAACCGTCGAGCAACGGCACTAAGGGTTTACGCCAATCGACTACCCGGCCATAGAAGCTCTTTGGTTCATCACCAAAAACATGATCAAAACATCAAAGTTATGATTTTTAAAGAATTGAACCCAAAACACCAAAAAATGGAATATTCACAAAAGCAATCCAAATCAAAATCAAATGCACATGAATAAGTGTTAGGAATTCATACCTAACAATCGAAGATAAATATAGACTAAGATGTGAGATAAAAATCTCACCTTTGAACCCAAACGATTGAAGAAGAAGCTTGAAAGCAAAGGAGAATCAACCACTCTTCAAATCCAACACAAGAAGCTTGATTCTAAGCAATGCGTTCTTCTGTTAGTTTGGAGCTAGAGTTTGATTTGCAAAAGAAAACTAGGGCTTGGAGTTTTAATTTCCTCTTCCACTCTCCATTAATATAAAAGCTTGAGTATTAGAAAATGAGGAATGAAGTAATTAAGAGGAGAAGGGGTTGGGACTGAATATATAAGTGGGGTTATTGGGCTCAGCCCAAACCAAAGCCCTAAGTAAAAAGTAGCAAAAATCAACTTACTCCAAACATACTGAAGCTTATACTCAAAAAGGTTGCAAACGACATTTTAAACTCAATGGGAGTGGTTCCGAGTCCTAATTCGACCGTATGCAAAAAGTAGCTTTTCGGACTAAATTCCGAGTATCGATAAAATATTTAAATAAAATATTTAAATATAAAATCGACAAATATGCGGGTTGTTACAAAAACCCAATCCAATATCATCTAGAAATTTAAATACGTACCTTTTTGTCGGGCAATTCAAATTTATTTTTTGGGACCAAATCCAACTTTCTTTTTCCATTAATACCTGCATATCTTATTTAGCAACAATATTCAATCGTAATCTCTTTGATCATTGTATACATTTTCCTATATAAGTTTCATACCCACTTTCATACGAATTCAATTTATTTTAAATTTTGCATATTGAATTTTATCTTTCAAGTATAACTGATTCATATTAGTTTCATTTACTAATTTACGATTTGAAATTGTTTTGTCGTTAATGAAAGTTTTCCAAAAATTTCGAAAAATTTTCTAACTCCCAAAATTTTGAAATTTTTTTGGCAGAGTCTCCTTTGTACGGAGGAGCTTTTGCAATTTGACAGGAGATATAAATATGTATACATCGACCCACACGGTCGGAAAAAGCAAAAACAGTTCATATTTCCTATTTTTATTGCGTAGGCATACCTTATTTAGCATTTTAAGCAAGCAGCTTATTAATTTAAGCAATTAGCGCAATCCAAATCCAGCCAAACAGCCTTCAGGTACCTGTACTTACTCAATTTAAATATGTAAGTGCCATATAAGAAAATCTATTTGCATCGCACTTATTTTTACTGGCTAAACACAAGCATCTCACTTATATTCAACAGCTAATCACATATATATCATAAGCAACAAGCACCAAAACGCTTCCCATAAGCTATTTATGTAATCTTAAAGCTAATTCAATTGCTTTCAATCAATTCATAGGCCATTTCATTTAGTTTCAATGGTTTGCAACTCAATTTCTCACATCCAATTGATTTTAAATCCAAACAAGCTCATATTCAATTTAGTTGATTTCAAAATCAATTTATTTAATCTCTATCAGCCCATAGAATTTTTATTACTTTTATTTACGTCATACGACGATTCATTCTATACCAATTCGTCAATATTCGCTTAATAGAGTATTTATTTAGTTAATTTATAACTACTTCAAATTACTTTTCAACTCATCCTATAATTAATTACACTTCATTTCTAATTTATTCACCAACCATTCATTGCATTTTATTTCATTTCCGCAATTGTTCCATTCAAAACAATTTGTTAAGCTTGGCACATTTCATTCTTGTATACTACTAGCCATTCCCAAATTTTTTCAATCCAAGCTTTTATTTAATGGGTTTTCACTCTTATTCTTCCATAAATTTTAAACTTAAGTTAATTTACTTTAATTTAATCCAACATCAAACTTAAGTTTACTTCTACTTGATTCTCATTTAATCAACTTCCATAAAATTCAGTTAGTCCATTAATTTTAAATTTTAATTTTAATTCACCTTCTCAATTTCTAAAATAATATCCAAGCACATACTTAACTCATTTATACTTCAAATTAATATGCCACCGAACTTAAGTTCAGTTTGATAATTCAATTCCAATCACAACTTTGATTTAGTTTTCATTCTATCGGACTTCGTCCAATTATTAATTAACCCATTCTAAAATTTTCATTTACTTACTTAGTTCATTTTTGAATTTATTTTATTAATATAAGGCCATTCTCAATTTATTTCTATTCACTTGTGTTTTGTTTTGCACTCAAACCATTTCTATTTTTTATTCACTTTCATTTCATATGACAACACTTCTCTTATCTCCAATTTACTGGCAAATTTCATTAGATATTATTCAAATCGCACTTGAATTTTATTTGTAATTCAAACCATCTCATTTTCAATCCAACTCTATTTTATTTTTATTTTACAACATCTCTTCTTATTTATTTCATTATCAAATCCAAGTCGAATTCTATTTACAATTTGAATTCATCGTCAAATTCCATTATTAACTTACCATTTATTTTATTTCTCCAAGTTAAATTTTATTAACGTACTCAATCAAACAATTATTTAACCAATTAGCTTGTTTCCAACTTCTAAATCAATATTCGATTTAATTACAAAATCACTTCACTAAATTCTAGTTTGGATTTCCTTTTTATTTCCCCAAAATTCCAACACTTTTTATTTAAAATTTTAGCAATGCTTTTGAATTCACATCATACTAATAAAATAGCTCTTTATAAAAAAATAAAATACTTTTTATAACTCGATGTCTCAACCAGTCCATCCTTGTTCTCACAGAAATTCAATCATACGTTGATCAGGCGTAGGACTGAAAATCTATAAGTACTTGGTAAACCCGCAATCAACACCCAGTGAAAATACCTTTGAAAATAATTTTATTGAAAATATTGAAATCTTTTGAAATAGAGGAAATGTCTTTAGTGAGGATGCTCTGAAAATCATCACTCCCATCCATGGTCATAGTTACATTCCAGGGTTACGTTGCCATCACAGCAAAAGTCCATGTAACTGCAGGCTCTCCGCGGCCTCTGATTTTCGCTGTCGAAATGAAATCTCTCCACTTCTACATAGGTCACAGTCTGCCGATATAAAATCAAACACAGACTGTTGGCTCTCAGCAGCACACACGACTTTCGCTATGTTATACCATAGGTTGCAGTTACATCCTGGGTTACGTTGCCATCGCAGCAAAAGTCCATGTAACTGTTGGCTCTCAGCGGCACACACGACTTACGCTGTGGTATACTCAACTCATGATCCTCAGGAACTAGTTTTGTCCGAACTCCTCACAGGATCAACTTTAGAATCCCCCTTGGGGCTCAAGGCAGCACCACCCGGTGGCACTCCTGAGAAGTTCATTTCAAGGAAGCGCCTTTTTCCCCAGATCCATCGTCAAAATATTTTATACTATACACATATAGTATCTTCAAATCATACATCTAGTATGATCTTTATCAAAGCTCCTTTACAAAAAATCAATTATCCCAAAATCGATAATTTCCAAAATAGGCTTTCCAAATTCCTATATTGATTTTACCCAAAAATCAAAAGCCTTTCCAAATCCAAAGGTTCCCAAAACCCTTTCCAAAATCCTCATAAGATCCTTTATATATATACAGATATATATAATTTTTAAAACTTTGGATCATTTCCAACTTGTATAAAACTCCTTTTATTCTTCAAACACTTTTCAAAAATCCTTTCTTCCGGCAATAGATTTAACAAGGGGAGTTTCATCTTACATATAACAAAGATATATAACTTTGTTTATTCGAAATCAAACATTCCAATTTGATTACCTTTTTTTCAATATTAATTTCTTTTCCATTCACTTATCCACCTTTACATTAATCCTCATTTGGATTATCACTTCAATTCCTATCTCAGTTGGGTATTAAATCAATAACAGTTTGAACTCCGACCGGTTTATATTTAGAAAATAGCTTGAAAATTTGGAAAATAGATAAGTAGTTGAAAAATAATTATTAGTTTACAAAATAGCTATAAAATAGGTAACTAACTGTAAAATAGTCGGAAAATAGTTGAATAGTTTCAGGAGTTTCAAATAATTACAAAATAATTGTAAATTAGAAATTAGTTTGTGAAATAGTTGAAAAATAGTAATTAGTTTAGAAACAGTTGAAAAATGGTTAAATAGCTCCAAAAATAATGGTAAACAATTATAGTTAGCTTTAAAAAAGAAGGGTTGTATATATTTAATAGCTTAGAAGAATAAGTTTATATTAAAAAAATTTATATTAAAAATAGTCAAGAGTCAACTGTTCACTTCCCCAACAATCCAATGTAAATTATCACTTTCATTTAAATTGATCCAATTCCAATTTGAATAACTCCAATTTCTATTGAAATTTATTCACCCAATTCAAGTTGAATCAACCTTGATTCCCTTTCCAATTTAAGTCAAATCCCATATGATTTTAATCCTGTCCAACTTTATTTATAATTTCATATTATTCCAAATCAAATTTGAATTATTATCAATTTAACCCATTTCAAATTCAAATTTATTTCAACATAATCCAATTCAATTTTTCCCATTTAAATTCTTAAACTTATTCATCTTCAACCACCAATCCAATTAATTCAAACCAAATTCGATTTTGAACTACTTCAATCTAAATCTTGAATTTAAACTATCTCGAATTATATAAATTCGAGTTAAATTCTCTAAGGTTGGTTTAACCTTTTAAACCAAAGTAACTTTTATTTTAAGGTTTTTTTAATCTATTTAATTTCTAAGTCCAATTCTCAAATTTTCAATTTAAATTATTTTTATTTATGTATTTCAAGGTTCAATACAATTTTATTTGTTTTCAAAATTTAATTTAATATTCAGTTTTATCTTCCAGTTTGAAGACAGTTCTTAAACAAGTTTATTTTACAATTCAATTATTCAAACCTATTTTATTTTACTTATACAATTCCATTCTTAATTTAAAGAGTTTTATTAAAAATAGGATGATATCATCCAATTTATTTTAAAACGTCCATCCATTTCAATTTTTAAATCTCAAACCCGTTTTGAGATCACACAAATTTCCAGTTCTGGTTGCTTTTCTACACCTATTTAACTTTCCAAAGTTAAATTTTCAATTTACTTATTCCAATCAACCTTACTCAAATTGAATTCCCGCTTCAAACTTCAAAATTCTTTCCCTCTTATAAGTTCAGAACTTATATTACTTTGGGTTTTTACATCACACTTTAGGGAAAAAATCAAAACTCGACCTCTTAGAGCTTATTTTAAATTTTCTCTGATATCATGTATATACATATATACATTTTTTTCTTGGCCCTCCCAGCCATGATTTAAAATTTTAAACCACCCTTGGTTTTGAACCCAAATCAAACTTCAAACAACCCATTCTTTGCAACAAGTCCCAGTTATCCAAATATTGCTCATTTATTATTTTCTAAAACTTTGAAAGAAAATTTTCAAATTCCGGGACCCGGTCTAGAATTCCACTTTCAATCCATTAAATTTAATTTGGTTGTACTTTTATTTCTACTTAGTTTAATTCCAATTCAAGACTTCAATTTGGTTGTATTGTATTACTTCTTAGTTTTCATTTCAATAAATTTAGCAACCAATCACTTTAATATTTATTAGAAGGAAATATTGCTTTATATATCAAAATATATTTTATATAAAATCATTTAAAATCTTTTTATAAGAAAATAACAAGTACGCGCTCATATATATTTATATACTCAACTCATTCTAGAGTACTACAGACTCTATTAAATGAGTAATCCCCACCATAGCCAAGGTTCTCGCTTAACCTTTCAGCTCCGATACCAAATGTAACGACCCGGAATTTTCGATCCCGAAAATTCCAGATAGTTATGAAAAAGAAGAAAGAGATAGAAGAAGAAGAACAGAAACACCAAACATCTCACATTCGCAGTGGATAATAATAAATAATAATAGTTTACAAAAGAATACTATATCTGCCGATTACATTGAATATACATCAGAGTTTCACATTATATACAGTCAATGAATATTTACAATTATCATGTCTCAGACTATCGATAATATAAATACAGCGGAAATACTCTATACGATATTGCCATCCAGCTCGCCTCATGAGCTCCAGAACGTCCTAACCTGAAAATCTGTAATACTCGGTCTGACCCGAGCATTACATCAAATTAACACCCGGGTCAGGCTGGAAACCAGTGTGAGTAAACCCAACTAACATAGAATACCAACGCAATCAACTTATATAAACCCGGGGTAACATATGTCGATTTAGCAAATTCGCAATTTGCTATAGACAACATTTATTTCACATATCAATTTCTAGGCACCAAACTTAGATAAAATAATCCAATTCACTTAGTCGTTTTATTCCAGCCTATTGATTTCTCACATCAATTTAAAAAAATTCGAAGTGGTTTCGGGTATTTCCTAATATCAGAACCCAGTCTCTTTGAGTCTCATGTCATCCTAACCCAACTTATCCACATGAAATACACCACATTTCATATCAGAGAAATCAACTCATTCAAAACATCAAATACCATTCAATAACCCATACACAAAGCTCAATCGCATACAAGCTAATTCAATTTATCCTAATTGAATTCCAACCTCAATTACTTAGATTTCTTCATTAATTTATTACCAAACCAATTAATTACTCAACTCTTCCAAATTCATTCATTTTAATTAATCACCCTGGATTAATTACCTTTCAATTTCATTCTAGTAATTATCTTTAATTAATTTCACGACATTCATTAGCCTTAACCAAAATCAGTAAGTAATCTTAGTTATTCATAATTTAATTTACTATATTAGTTACGTGAATCCTTAATTACTTGTATTAATTAATTTCTCACAAATCCCTTATTATGGATTGATTCATCTTAATTAATAAATCTTTGATTACATCATTGATTTTATAAATTAAAGATTTTCAATTATATTTTAATTTATCCTAATCAAATTCAATTATCTTACTTCAAACCACCGTATAATCTTTTCAAATAATCCCAAACTATTAATTAACTATATTTTATTTTATTTTATTCTTTTTCCATTAAATAAATCAATTACTCCTTTATTAATCATCTTAATCAATCTATTGATCAATTCCGCAAAGTGATTATATTTTTATTAATTACATTTAGTAATTACTTAACAACTATCCAATAATTATTCTGAATTACTTACACTTGATTAATTAGGTTAAAACTTAATAAATTAATTAATTCAACCCTTTGATTACTAAATTCAATGATTAGAGTTTAAAACTATTTAAAACCCAAATATTTTCGAGTCAAACAACAATCAATTCACGAATCATCCAAAACCAAAGTCACCCGATCATTAGTTCACAGTGCATATCAAATAAATTCAATCATTCAACCAAATATTTAAATTTAACCATTTAAATTTAAATAGAAATCCAACAAAGTGAGATTTACTCACCTTTACTTTTATTTGCAATTCCATCCAATCCTGACTTATTCTCTTCCTGATTTTCGACCTTGTATAAGCATTATATGGATTATTAATATTTGAACTTATGGACAAATATTTATTATTTATTTATTTGATTTAAACTAATAATTTGGTAATTAATATAGTTTAGATTTAATTAAACAAATAAATCTTCACTATTTCAAGATTAAACCCATAAGTGAAGTGTGAATAGGTATATTTACTATTCTTTGGATCTACACATATCAGAATAGCCTATAGACATTTAAAATAAAAAAATCTATCCTTTATAGATCCTGCAACATTTTTAAAGTACTATATTTTTTTTTAATATTTTTTTATATTTTAAAACAAATCCTATTTCCCTAATCTGCAAACATAAAAATTTAACGAAGAAGAATACCTTACTGCCCACTCCATCACGCCACCATCTGAAATCTTGGGAACAACTCCACACTGCTGCCTGAACTTTACTGTCGACTTCGACTTCGATCCCCTAGCTCGAACCCTAAACCCCCAACTTGCCTCGCCTCGCAATCCAAGCCCACCGTCGCTTTGCCGCCATCGCGAATCGCCGTCTCCACCTCCCTCCGTTCTGCTTCGCGCGTGCGTGTACACGAACCCATCATCACGGCCCAACCCTATATCGTGAACCTCCCTCTCGCATCCCCTTTTCCATCGCCATGCTCGAGTTCGTCGAACACAGTCGAAGTCTAATCGCCTCCAACTATTATCACGCGACATCCTCGAACCTACGTGAGTAGCCCTCGCCCCATGACTTCCCTTCGCACTCTTTTCCCCTTGCGCGACTCGCGTCTGCTATTCTTTTCTTTTTTTTTAAATTAAACAAAGACGCGATGATTTGAAAAATTAGGTAGGGTCGGCTTCGGCTATTAGATTTGTTCCCTTTTCTTTTTTTTTATTGCTAAATCGATTTCTGTTTAAGGCTGGAGAGAAATATCAGGGATAATGTATAGGGTTGGAGAAGCTTCCTGAAAACTATGGGGTAAAAATATCTTTGATTATTTATTATATTATATTATAAAACTCCCCAAAACGTCTCGTTAATTTCCATTTAAAATTTCGAACTCCTCTTAAGCAATGTCGTTAGGTGATTACAAGGTTTTACCCGCGTTCCAAACACGATGGAACATGTTTCGGATGCTAATTTTATCGTATGCGCGAGTTACGGAAGTAAACGATCAATTTTAAATTAAATCGATTAAAATAGTTCTAAGCGTTTTGAGCTGTCAGGGTCAAACGACAACTCCGATTGCTACGAAACTTGAAATCTGATAATAACTAACTATTACGGATCCAATGGAACATGTTTCGTCGAATTCCGAGACTGTGCCTCAGAAGGCTATTTTGAAATTCAATTTAAACGATATATTTTTAAAATTGAACAAATTACCTTTAAATTGAATTTCAATCATCCTATTATCTCCAGTATCATCATTATAGATTTTATACGCCTTCAAATTATTTTTAACAGGCTTAGAAATTTCAGATTCAACAATTTACCCAATTTCAATCATAAATATCAACATTTAAACTATATAATTCAATGATTTAATTATCAAGTAAATATTGATATCTTGAATTCAAGTTAAAATTAACTTTTAAATATTTAAAATCAATTGATAATTCCAATTTAAATTGTTAAAAATTCCGGGTCGTCACATTTGGGTGCCACTGAGGAAGAGGAGGAATAAAATGAATTTACGTATAGACAAATGAGAATTAGGGAGGCTAGGGTTTATAGCAGGATATTTATAAAGAAAGTTGAAATAGAATAAATAGATCGGGTTGAATACGCGCTAATGACAAAGTAGCCCAAAAAGCCCGTTCTATCCCCGAAATGAAATTGGGTAAACCCATGTATCAAATAGGTGTTTTAAACTATTTTAAACACGACGGAACAAGTTTCAAGTTCAAATTCCATCGTATGAAGAAGTTATGCTAAAATCAATATTTTTCAAATTGATTTCAATTTAATCGATTTCAAGGCGTTTCAAGCCCATACGATCAAACGACAAGTCCGATCGCTGCGAAACTTGAAATCCTATAATGATTCACCGATACGGATCCGATGAAACTGGTTTCGTCGAAATCCGAGTTAGTGGCCAAAATGGCTATTTTTATATTAATTAAATAAATTAAAAATTAGTCAGTTTAATCGAATTTTCAATTTAAATTTGATAATTGACGATATTTATCATTTTAAATTTTCCAAATCATTTACACTGATTTAAATAAATTTAAATGTAAAATTAGGGTTGATTATTTCATCAATTCCAACGTTAACCTCACTTTTAATAATTAATTTCATTATTTTCAAAATTATAAATTAAATTCCAAAAATTCTATTAAATTAAATAAATCAAAGATTATTCCATTCATAAATTTCAAATAGATGGATTTAATATTGGATTCAAATTCTATTATTTTAATATTCTTAGATTTCATTTAAATCTCTATTAACAAAATTATTTAGATGTTTAAATTCATTTATTTTCAATTTAATAAATCTAGTTATTTATAATTACTTACAATACATTGCTTTCAACCCGATTTCAATCCTTCCATTCTCTATTAAACCTTTCTATAATCATGGTTAATATCTATTTTACATTCATTACATCAATGCTCTCATTCCATCCTTTATTTATTGACTATCATATTTCCATTTACCATATTTTGGTCAATTTCACACGTTATTTGAAATTAAAGTCTCAATTAAACTTATCTATTTTGATTTCATTCCTATATTACATCGCTTATTGTTTTTACAAATAATTACATTTCAATCATCCTATTTCCTTCATATCTGGTGACTATTGCCTTAAATTCGCATTTATATACATTAAGGTTCATTCAATTCTAATTGAATCCCATCTTAATTATTTCAATAATTACTATTCTTACTTCCAATTTCAATAATTCAGAAATTACCATTTTTATTTTCAATAATCCCAGTTAATAGCCTTTCAATTCTATTATTACACTATTTATTACTTTACATAATAAAATAACATTTAAACTCATCAATGTAATACCAAATTTCACTTTAAGTCCAATAAATTTCCAAATCAAAGTTTATACGTATTCCAAACAACTATTATACCTTCTCCCATAACATTGGTTTTATTAAATGACCATTGATTAATATTTAATTTCCTTAATTTAATCCAATGCTTACATTTTTTTCTTCATATATTTGATTTGTAGCTCCGTATACGTCTTTATTAATTACATTGATTTGCATTAATTCCATTCCATAAATCTACATCCAATTACTACCTTAAAATAAGTTTACGTTTCTATTAATTTCCATTCACACTTCCGTTATTTTATATTACAATCATTAAAGTAACGTTTATCATCAACACAAACATTATGAATACTTATCAACCTGCATCATCCTTATTACATTAATTTACGTTTTATCCCATTATAAATTAATGCGCACATTAATTAATTCATATCACTTCCGTATATAAATTTTGTAACCAAGTTATAACATTTACATTTTTTTCTTATTTTAGTTAATTACCAAATATTCTTATTTACACTCAATTATAACTTTGCAATCTTAACAAATCCATAAATTGTCAATTGCCTAATATATACATTAATTACTATTAAATGTTCTCCATAAATTTATTTACTTGGTTTCAAACTTTTTATTCATCAATTACTGCCCTATAAATAAACTTACGTTTCTATTCAATTTACATTCTTTCCAATTAATTGCAATATAAAATTTTAAATTGTTGATTTTAATTTCAAATTGCTACATCTAATTTCTAACATTCGTTCCAATACAAATTATAAGATTATTTTCTTTTCCTTCTAAATTTAACTAAAATTTTATTAATTTAACTCATTTTAATCATCGAATTTTACACGTCGCTACACTCTTCCCTACTCAAAACTTTTCGTCCCAGAAAAGGAAAAAGAAAGGAAAAGAAGAATTGAGAAATCAATATATCTTATTTAAAATATTAATTTTATAAACAATTAAATTTACAAAGTTAGTTACTTTAAGTAAAATATACAAATTTACAATTATTATATCTTTTTATACTTAAATCGATAAAGTTTGGAAAATATTTTCAAAAATTTTCTGGGTCCAAAATTTATGAAAAATTTCGGCAGAGTCTCCTTTGTACAGGAAGGCTCGGGAGAAAATATAATATCAAATATAACAATATACAACATATATTTACCAGAATAATATATATCCCAACCCAGGAAAACAATATAATAACGCTACAAACCGTAATCCGAAAATGTACCTATTAGTCGGGCAGTTACCGCTTATTTTATGGAACCAAAAGCAGTAGCAATTGCTTCCATAACCCGCATTTTCCTTATATAATAAAAAAGGTTAACAATTTGAAATATTATTTTTGTTTCATCCACTAACAAACAAAGCAATGTCAAACACAACAATCACTAGCAATCACAACATACAACCATCGTACAGAATCAACATAATCAATCATTCATTCATATCAAACAAAACAAATAGTTGTCCAGGTTCAACTTTAAATTGCACAGAATGGAAAATAAACTACTTAGTGCACCATTTACTCAACAGTCTTAGATGGAACTAAATAGATTATTTGTTCATCCAAACAATTTTAGAGTATCTTTGCCTAAACAGCTATAAGTCAAGCAAACAATAATTTCAGAAAATAGATCAATTTTATTCTTAATAAATTCATTTCATACATTTGTTGTTTGATTTCCTTTTCATTCATTATTTATTTTATATATTTCTATTCATTACCTACCAATTCATTTTCATCTATCTATATAATGCCAATTTCTATTTATTGCATTACATTTATTTATTCATATAATTCATATTCAATCAAATTTCTTAGTAGGTAAAATTTTCTTAACTTAAGTTTATAGTCATTTTTCAGTATTCATCTTTTATTCTTGTTTTATTCAGAGGTAACTTCAACTTATTACTTAAGTTTTAATTACTATCTTATAATACGTAATCTCTATCAAAATTTATAAAGCCAAATTTTTATTGAACCCTTCATTATTTAAGTATTACTTGTATAATTTTCTACTACATTTATTATTAACATTTCAAACTTTTAAATCTTTTGGTAAGTTATATATATGCTTTTTAAGAATGAAATTGAAGATCATATAATTTATCTTATTTCTTTTTAAAATTTATTCAATGTTCAATAATTATATCCTTTGTATTATAGGTTAAAATTTCAACTTTCTTGTTATTTCATTTATAACCAATCCTTTAATTTCTTTTTATTTATAACTTAGCATTAAATCTCTTATTTCCTTTAGAGGTTTCAATTATTAATTACTTACGTTCAAATTCACTACAATAACTGAAACTATTAATTAATGGAAACTTAAGAATTTAAATACCGGGTTAATTTCAAATCATTTTAAAATAATAGATAAATGTATATACTTACAATTTATATATCTAATTATATTTAAACAATTTAAAATTTATATTTGTTTATCCAAATAAACCTGCAGTAAAACTACTACAGTGGCCTTCCCACTTTGAAACTTGAAAATGAATGTCGATGATGCATGCACTCATCACCGATTTCCAGCGATAGAGAGGGGAGTACAGAACTTATTCCTTTTCCAAATTTCTTTTAAAACATTTCTTTCAAATTATATTGAAATATTTATATAAGAAATACTTCTAAAATATTATTATTATATTCCAAAATCATTTGAAAGAAATTTTCAAAACCCCGGAACTTAAGTTCTAAAATTTCCAATTTGATTTATTTTATTTTCAATCTTCTTTCACTGTTATTTATAAATTTCATTACCTAACAACCAATATATTGCAACCAAATACATATATCATTTAAAAATTTATTTTATATATAGAAAATACAGTAGGCAAAATTATTTCATTCACCTATATTAAAACCAAATATTATGTTGGTCTGTCCTATTAAGTGTTTAGAAATCCCTATTGATGTCATAGTGTCCTATGCACCAACCAGAATTTATAAATACAAAACGGAACAGATTACGCTCTCTCATATATACGCTCAATGACTCATCATAGGGTATTACTACCCTATTAATAAAGAGTCAAACCCCATAAAGCTAAGGTTTATCGCTAAACCAAAGCTCTGATACCAGATGTAGCATCCCGCCTTTTCGCACGCTTTAAATCGACGATAAACCACACACGTCAGACTTAAACCATACAGAAGGGCGGATTGTTATGGGGTAAATAAGAAAAACCAAGAAAGAAATAAAACAAAACAGAATCTTACAGCGGAAGGATAAAATATAATAATCAAATATACAGTTCATGAAGATGTTTGCAAAATATTAAATTTTACTTATACAATATATATCAGAGTTGCACATACAAACGAATAATAATAGATGCAGCGGAATACAGTGTATAGTGGAACAATATAATATAATAATAATGATGATGAAATCTTCATCTTCGTCCTCCAGGAATAAAGTTTTTGATCCTGAAATTCTCGGACAGACCCGAGTGAATTGAAAAACAAAACACTCGAGTCGGAACTAAAAGATCTTATGTAAGTTACATTATCAGGAATAAACATGAGTACATCAACTTAAGAGATGCTCGGGATTCACATCTCCTAAGGATCGGTTAAACTATTTACTATGTAGTATATTTCACTATTATAATAGTGTCTAAATGTAAAATAAACTTACTTTTTTCTTAGCATTAAGGGGTTACCCATATAGCCCTTAACACGTAATAGTCCTAGTAGTCCATCCAATATCATGGTCCCTCCTGATTCGGAAGCCACCAGAGGATACCACACGGGCTACGGGAGAAATCCAAATTCGTACAAGGCGCGATAAGGTAGGTGACACGACACAACTAGGCAATTCCAGGGTAGATATACCAATTACGCTTCCAGGTCGGTGGTAACGCGTAGCCGCAGCTACCGTCCACCTCGAGCTACACCCCCAAATCAAAGAAATCAAAAGTGGCCATCGAATAAATCCAAAAGTCAGAGTGTAATATCGAAGGGATGTGTCCGATCAAAGGTGCTATCTCATTAACCCATCGATCGCTCCTGTTTTAGCCACCTTATGCCAACTCACGGGAGTTGGGTCCACGTATTTACCTCAAAGGAAACACGGCCACCATCCTACTTCATTCTGGAATCTCCACCGCGTACACGGTTGTTTAAGTGGTTTTTGGGGTTGGCAGAGAGTATGACAACTTCCGATCCCGGTCTCTTTAACAACCAAACGTTATTATAACACCGCGGCCATTTAAAAATAATTTTACTTTCAAAACCAGAATATAATATATATTTCAAACCCATATAAATACGATATCATTTCTATTTTAAAAATCCAAATTAATATGATATCATTTTTATTTCAATTATATCCTTTTCCAAAATCATAGCATTTTCAAATCTATATACCTTAAACCCTATAGCTTTGAAACATAATTTTTAATACTTAAAGGGTTTAAATATTAAATTACTTTATATAATAGAATAGCTTCTTTAACTTCACCAATAAATTTCCAAATACCGATTTGAATCTCCAAATACACCATTCCAAATTTCATATATTTCAAAGCTTAAATATTCAATATTTCAAAACTAAATTTTTTATAATTCCAAATATATCAAATTCAATTACTATTATTTAGATTTGAAATGCTTACTAAATAAATCCAATACCATTTAAGTAAAACTTTTAACTTCAAATAACAGGATATTTTTTCTATTTAATTAACTTGATAATATTCATTTAAATCTACTTGATATTCTTTTAAGTCCTCTAGACCAAAATCAAGTTATAAAATCATACCTTTTAAAATCTCAAATTTTATTTAAATTTAAAATCAACTTTATTCTAGGATAATTCTTAAATACTTTAATTCAATCAGATTCATATTTATCTTCTAACCTCAACTTTATTTAAGTCATTATAAACTCTATCCATACATTTAAATAAATACTTAACCGTATTATATCTTAATAAAATTAAACTTTTGTTTTTAAACTTCTTTTATCCTTTAAACCAAATTTATGCATAGCTTAAATTCAAGAATTTAACTGTATGTATATAAAATAATATTTATAGAATATTAAAGATTAATATTTATTAAACCATATATTTCTTTCCGAACCATAGAAAATCGTTTCAAAATAATTTTATATATATAGACCACGGTGTCTGTATATAATTTTCCACCCTATGGTCAAGTGATACAGATATTTATCATTTTAATCCGTAATTTAATAATAAAAATTACGGTTATATATCATTTCAAACCGCAATCCCGAATGAGATGAAAATGCATAATAACTTGTAGTTTATATAATATAAAATACATCATCCATTCATCCAATATCAACCATCAACCATTTATCGCAATCATCATCAAATTCAAACAATAGCATCAATATAGAACGGATAATAAACGACATGTATTAATTAGCAGTTTATATTTAAAAATAAATTAAATAACTGTTTGACTGGCAGTTTATATGCAACGAACAATTAATTAACAATTTAATTGGCAGTTTAAATGCAATGAATAAATTAAATAGCAATTTAATTTAAATAAATGAAATTAACTGAGATGATGATTAAAGATATGCCAAACAACCATAAATAACTTTAAAATCACATCATATATCAATTTAACAAACATAAGAAATTTTAGATGCTGTGAGTGGGTTAAAACACTCACCTTTTGAATTTAAATTGAATTTAAATCCAATTTAAACCCAAAAATTGGACAGCCTCAGAATTCGTCCAAACCAACGTCAAAATATCCGAAATTTCAGTACGATCCTAACAAAAAAAATTACCTGTGAAACGGAATCCGTATGTAAGAGTTATCATCATTAAACGATTTGAAAATTGAAATAAAGAATAAATAAAAAAATGAATTAACAACTACCACTATTGCCACGTCAACACGGATCTCGCCACGCGACAGTGACTCACGCGACATCTATAGGTTCGAACGAAACCCTACCTTAGCCGCCATCGCTTTCTTCAATTTTATCGGCCATCACGCACGTCTCCAAGAAGATCAAGCGATGCCATCGCCTCAGGCCGCCCCTGCTGGTGGTTGCGCGACCCTCCTCGTCACCCCTAAACGGCCCGCTGCCGCGATCTAGATCTCCAAATTCAGGTGAAAACCCCCACCTATACCACGAATGAACCGTACTGATCTCCTCCATTCGACGTCCTCTTCGATGCTGCACTACCTGATCGTCGTAAGATCGACGATCTACCGTCAAATCCGATAACCCTCAACAAACGGCTGGCAGTTATTCATTAAGTTTTGGACACATGGAAACTCAAATCGAAAAACGAATTACACCAGAAGATTAAGCACTTCGAGAGCTTCAACATATATTTTTTCTGAATTTTTTCGAGGAGGTTGAATTTTATGCTTTGGATTTGATTTGCAATTGGATCTCGAAATGTAGAATTTTGGGTGCCATTGAGGAAGAGAAGGAATATAATGAATTTACGCATAGACAAATGAGAATTAGGGAGGCTAGGGTTTATATCAGGATATTTATAAAGAAAGTTGAAATAGAATAAATGGATCCAGTTGAATACGTGCTAACGACAAAGTGGCCCAAAAAGCCCGTTCTGTCCCTGGAACGAAATTGGGTAAACCCATATATCAAAATAGGTGTTTTAAAATATTTTAAACACGATGGAACAAGTTTCTAGTTCAAATTCCATCGGATGAAGAAGTTATGCTAAAATCAATATTTTTCAAATTGATTTCAATTTAATCGATTTCAAGGCATTTTAAGCCCATATGATCAAACGACAAGTCCGATCGCTACGAAACGTGAAATCCTACAATTATTCACCGATACGGATCCGATGAAACTGGTTTCGTTCAAATCCGAGTCAGTGGCCGAAATGGCTATTTTTATATTAATTAAATAAATTAAAAATTAGTCAATTTAATCAAATTTTCAATTTAAATTCGATAGTTGACAATTCTTATCATTTTAAATTTTCCAAATCATTTACACTGATTTAAATAAATTTAAATGTCAAATTAGAGTTGATTAATTCATCAATTCCAACGTTAACCTCACTTTTAATAATTAATTTCATTATATTAAAAATTATAAATTAAATTCCAATAATTCTATTAAATTAAATAAATCAATCATTATTCAATTCATAAATTTCAAATAGATGGATTTAATATTGGATTCAAAATCTATTACTTTAATATTCTTAGATTTCATTTAAATCTCTATTAACGAAATTATTTAGATGTTTAAATTCATTTATTTTCAATTTAATAAATCCTGTTATTTATAATTACTTACAATACATTGCTTTAAACCTGATTTCAATCCTTCCATTCTCTATTAAACCTTTCTATAATCATAGTTAATATCTATTTTACATTCATTACATTAATGCTTTCATTCCATCCTTTATTTATTGACTATCATATTTCCATTTACTATATTTTGGTCAATTTCACACGTTATTTGAAATTAAAGTCTCAATTAAACTTATCTATTTTGATTTCATTCCTATATTATATCACTTATTGTTTTTACAAATAACTACATTACAATTCATCCTATTTCCTTCATATCTGGTGACTATTGCCTTAAATTCTCATTTATATACATTAAGGTTCATTAAATTCTAATTGAATCCCATCTTAATTATTTCAATAATTACTATTCTTACTTCCAATTTCAATGATTCAGAAATTACCAATTTTATTTTCAATAATCCCAGTTAATAGCCTTTCCATTCTATTATTACACTATTTATTACTTTACATAATAAAATAACATTTAAACTCATCAATGTAATACCAAATTTCACTTTAAATCCAATTGATTTCCAAATCAAAGTTTATACGTATTCCAAAAAACTATTATACCTACTCCCAGAACATTGGTTTTATTAAATGACCATTGATTGATATTTAATTTCCTTAATTTAATCCAATGCTTACATTTTGTTTTCCTATATTCGATTTGTAGCTCTGTATACGTCTTCATTAATTACATTGATTTGCATTAACTCCATTCCATAAATCTACATCCAATTACTACCTAAAAAAAGTTTACGTTTCTATTAATTTCCATTCACACTTCCGTTATTTTATATTACAATCATTAAAGTAACGTTTATCATCAACACAAACATTATGAATATTTATCAACCTGCATCATCCTTATTACACTAATTTACGTTTTATCCCATTATAAATTAATGCGCACATTAATTAATTCATATCCACTCCTGTATATAAATTTTGTAACCAAGTTATAACATTTACATTTTTTTGCTTATTTTAATTAATTACCAAATATTCCTATTTACACTCAATTATAACTTTGCAATCTTAACAAATCCATAAATTGTCAATTGCCTAATATATATATTAATTACTATTAAATGTTCTCCATAAATTTATTTACTTGGTTTCAAACTTTTTATTCATCAATTACTGCCCTATAAATAAACTTACATATATTCAATTTACATTCTTTCTAATTAATTGCAATATAAAATTTTAAATTGTTGATTTTAATTTCAAATTGCTACATCTAATTTCTAACATTCATTCCAATATAAATTATTAGATTTTTATCTTTTCCTTCAAAATTTGACCAAAATTTTATTAATTTAACTCATTTTAATCATCGAATTTTACGGGTCGTTACAATAGAAATTAATATTAATTTTCATATTCAACCTTTACCATCCATCGGATAATTGTGGAATCACCTTTTAAATTCACATGGATAGTATAGGTTCCCTCCTCGAAATTTTACTACCAAGTATAAGAAGATTATTTCTACACAATCCAAGTTGTATTAAATTTGTAAATTTGAATCTTTTATGCTTGCCTCGTTTCCCACATTTCGACCTGATCTATTCTTAGCCTAGGAAAGAGGCCAGATGAGCTAAGGCACCAGTTGCTTCTGAACATCTCCTTAGCTTAAGCACTCCACATTCAGATCTCATGAATAGAAAAATCTAGTCTACTCATCGGTTTTTAGAGCCAAGATTAAATCATTAATTTATAACAACTTTTCATTTAATTATTTATTTAGAATCCTTTAAAAGTAATCTTAAAACTTCTAAATCATCTTTAAAATAATTGATTATTTTTTTTAAAACATTTTCAAAAGGTTTGGGAAAGAATAATTATTGACGCCAAAAATGGGCATCAACACCCAATAAAATCCAGTAGAGATCCAATGAAGAATGAAATTAAAACAAAGCAAAAATCATAAAGGAATACATAGATTTTTATAGCGGTTTAACAGTCTTGGCCTACATCCACTTCATATTTTTATTGATTTTCCATTGATTATGATTACAAGAATGTTTGGATCAGCTAGGATCCATTAATATAAAAGTGAAGGATAAAAATGGCAGAGCCCCGGTAAAGAAAGCAGGATCCCTTTCCTAATGCAATGCCTATTGTATTTATAAAGGATGATGTGCATAGATCAGACTGAAATTTTGGTAGAAGGTTCGGGAGACCAAGACGAGACTACCCAAAAATTTATAGTCCCATCGAGGCCCACATTAGGGATCGGTACCGATCCCTATTAGTGCATTCAAATGGGTTGCAATCTCTATGAGGGAAGTCCTATAATGTTAGCTACTTGCTCCCCTAATTTCGTGCAATTTTGATGTACGCTTTGTGAGATATCGCATTTTCCATGAAGTAGTGTTGCTTGAATTTTGATTTCTGCCGATCCCTCTAACTTCCTCCAATTGGAATGAGATCCCTAGAGGTGTTCCAGATGTTGTAGTAACTTGTACTCAAAGTTTCATATTGATAGCATCTGTAAATTTTGAATTACCGATCGATCATTGCGGAAAAATTGAGTTGTGGAATCAATACGATATGATCCACAATGTTGAATATGGATCGTACCCGATCCATCTTTAGGGAGTAGTGAGCTTTCATGATTTTGCTTCATATTATAATCTATCCTTGATTTTTGGACCCTACAATTATAACTCTAGGCTACTGGCTTTGATGATAGTTGAGTCTAACTTGTCCACTCAGTTTGGATACAGCCGGGTCAAAATGCCGGATAACATTTGCTCCCTAAAGTACATCTTGTTGCGTACATGATCTGCTTTGAATCGAAGCAAGTTAGAGTCGCCGAAAAATATCCATCTAGTTTCCTGAATAGTCGCCATCCTTCCATTGAATCATCTTCCCAAAGTATTGTTCTCTCTGTGATCGTCATGATACTTGGTCGATTTCCAATAGTATAAATTCTGGATTGTATTCCATCAGTTATTATCTATGCCGGTTCTATGGAGCTAGTAAGCTCTGGCTATTTGATCTAGTCTTTTCTTTAATAACTCTAAGTGAAAATTCAATTTCTGTTGATTTCATGAAATTGAATTTTCTGAATATACACATGCACGCTCAGGTACATGTTCTTGTCATTGGCTCCCAGATGCGTTTGTACGCTCACGAGTTGTCATCAATTCCTTCTAGTTTAATTGTAATCGGATTTCAATTCCTTGTTTATATATTATTTTTTAATTAAATAGGGGGTGTAATAAGTCATCTGATGAGAGGAGACATCAAGTTATATGAGAATGATGGCTTCAGAGCTGTAAGCAAGGGTGAATGAAGTATGGCTTGTCGTAGACTTATGGGTGGTTCTGTATGTCCATAATTCTGATGTGAGTTCGTCGATCCACTTGCCTCTATCCATTTCCAAACACTTCTTCAGAATGGACTTTATGATTTTGTTAATAGCTTCGACTTGTCCATTAGCTTGAGGGTGAGCAAATGCCGCAAATCTCTTTTGAACATGATGCCGTTGGTAGAAGTTTTTTGATTTAAAGCTGTCAAATTGGGTTCCATTATCAGTTACAATGGTTCATGGAAGGCCAAAACGATAGATGATGTTACGGACAATGAAGTTGATTTATTTTTTGTTATGATCGCGGCTAAAGGTTCAACTTTAACCATTTGGTGAAGTAATCCACTGCTATGATGGCGTATTTCACACGACCTTTAGAAATCGGCAAGAGCAGATGATGTCAATACCCCAAGTGGAAAACGTCTATGTATTGACCATTTGAGTAATTTCCATCGGTGGGGCTCTCGAAATTTTTACAAATATCTAGCACTTGTCGCATTGTCTAGTGTAATCAATTGCATCTCGATTGACAGTTGGCCAATAATACCCGTAGCGGAGTATTTTCTTTGTCAAGGTTTGCCCCTTGGTGTGATTGCTGCATTCTTCTTCATGGACTTCTCTTAAGCCTCGTTTGATTTCATTATGGGTGATACACCAAAGCAGGGGAATGAAGAAAGCCCTTTCTATACATGTTGTTTTTCATTCCTCCGTTCAGGAAGAAATCCTCAATTAGATAGTCTTTGATATGAGTCATCCTTGACTCTTTTTCTGGCTTCGTCTCCAAGATCTAGTCGATCTTCATCTGTCAATGCTTGGAATATTAAGTACTTCAACCGAAATAAAGTCTATTTGCTGCACATCCCAAGAGCTAACCAACTTGGCCAGTAACTCGACCTTTTCATTTTGTTCTTTAAGGATGCGTGTAATGGTGTAATACTCGAAGTCAGCTAGTAGCTCTTAGACCCGGCCGAGATAAGGATCAAGACATTGCCCTCTAGTAAGATAATCTTCCCTAACTTGGAGTACTATTAAACAGGAATCACAAAAGATATATAAAGTTTCCACTCCCAATTCTTTAGCAAGTTCGAGGCTGTCGATCAAGACTTCATACTTAGCTTCAATATTTGTTGCAGGAAGTCCAGTTTCAGGGCGTAGCAGATTGACGTTCCTCGAGAGTCATTAGCATAACTCTGGTACTAGAATATCGATCATTGGATGCTTCATTCGTATATATTTTCCATCAGTAGGTCGGTTCTCCATTGCTCTCGGATAGTCGTCTTATGTAGTGAATTCAAATATAAAGTATGCTAATGTATGTCCTTAGATAGATCTTTGAGGGAAATAAGTGATATCGAATTGGCTTAGTTTGATATTCCATTTGAGCGAATTGCCAAACATCTAAGGTTGCTGTAGGACATGTGGTAATGGCCGTCGGTGTAGACGGTTATGGAGTGAGCCTGGAAGTAATTGCGAATCTTTCGTGATGCAATCAATAGGAAGTACACAAGCTTTTCCAGTTTTGGATACTTTCTGTCAGCACTTGTCAATCGCTTGATAACATAATATACATTCCACTGGATTTGATTCTCTTCAACACTGTGGCACTTAAGGCGTGTACCGACACTGCCAAATAGAAGTATAAGTCTTCACGATCCAGTGGCTTGGATAGGATGGGAGGTCTCTCTAACTGATCTACTATATCTTGAAATGCATCTATGCAATCCTACATCCATTCAAAGTTCCTTTTCCCTCTCCCGATCCAGTCGAAGAAAGGAATACACTTGTAGATGGCCCGGGATATGAGGTGGCTTAGAGCGGCAATCTTCTCATTTAAGCTTTGTACCTTCTTAATTATCTTAGATACATAGATGTTCCAAATTTCTTGAATCTTCTCGAGATCAGTTTTGATTCCACGAGAATTGACAATGAAACCCCAAAATTTCCTTGATGCAGATTCGAAAGAGTATTTCAAGAGATTTAGTTTAATTCAATATTTTCATAGAACATTGAACATCTCTGCTAAGTCGTTGATGTGTTTTTTTGATCGTCGTGACTTCATGAGCATATCATCTACATATACTGCTGTAGATCACCTGATCTGGCATTGAACATCCTGTTGACTAGTCTCTGGTATGGTAGCTTCAGCATTATTTAGTTCAAATGACATCGCAACATAACGATATAGCCCTAGATCGGTAATGAAGTTGGTATGCTACTAGTCGAGGACATGCATCGGATTCTGGTTGTATTTGGAGTACACATCCATAAATGAAAGTAGTTTAATTCCAGTAGTTGAGCCTACCAGTTGGTCAACCTTGAAAGTGGAAAGCTACCTTTCAGGCATGATTTGTTCAAGTAAGAGTAGCTGACGCATGTCCGCTATTTTCCATTAGCTTTTCTCACAAGAACTAGATTGGATACCCATTTCGAGTAAAGGGCATCATGGGTAAACCTATTGTTTTTGAATTCATCCACCTCCTCTTTAAGTGTAGAAATTCCCTCTGGATCCATGCCGCGTTGCTTTGGTTTCACCGCAACATGCCTTAGGTTAATATCCAATGCATGGCTCATCGTAGTTGGTGAGATCACACACATGTTAGAGTGGGTCAAAGCGAAAATATCAAGATTTACTTAGAGAAAACCAGCTAATTCCTTCATCATCATTGCACCGTGCTATGATCCGATCTTCTGGACCATGATGGGCCGTCATGGCTAACCGTATGTCGATCGTTAGCTCAACGGGCGCAGCTTGGATTCTTTTGGCTCCTTTTCTTTATCTTTGTGGTCTATATCTTTATAGAGCCAATTGTGCTATTGTTGCTTGATATTGGCCTTATGTTGCGAGCTGGAAAATGCTTAAATGTATTTTCCTAAGCTACGGGATCTATTTTGATCCCTTGTTTAAGTTGAACTTAGCAGTTTTTATTTAATATGAACATATTAGACCATATGAACTCAAAATCAAACAATGGGACATGCCATGTATGAATTGCATACTTGAACTAGCATATGGCTTTGAACCAGAAGTTTACCACTTCAGACTTGAATAGATTAGCATATTTGTTCTTGTACGGATTGTGACATGTGGCCTGAGTGAACTTGAATATGAATGTCAGGTTCCTATATGCCGATAGCCGATCCTTAAGTTCAAACATAACTTTTTTGCAACAATCAATGTGAAATCCAGTTGGAGCAGTCAATGATGACCGTCACTCCGGTCGAATCCTAAAGTATTTTCATAAGCTGTTGAGTCTGATAGCGATGGGTTTTAGATGTTTTAGCGATTATCTGCGATAGTTGAAGATTAGGCTAAAAAGTGCGTTGAATTAAACACCAAGTAGGGTTTAGTATTGTGTGTTCGCGTAATGTGCTTTCCATTCGATATACTCATGATATGTTACTCGTTGTTTGGGTTAGAGTGATGGTCAGCTGTTGATGAGCTTGGGCAATGATTTTACAATTCTATCTTTAGGAATCCTTTTAGTCGTAGCCTCGAGTTATCGTAAACACCTGTATGAGTCACAATATTGAGCTATCGCTGTCAGTCTTTGGGTGATCACACTTCCACCCATTTCTCAAGTTGATAAATGTACTGCATGGACGGTTGAGTCTTGTCCTATTCGTGTTTATACTCCTACCCAAGTTCTAATGACTTAGAGTTGATCGATGAATGATCGGTTCATAATCATTTTTTTCGCTCGTGCCCCCAAGTCAGGGGCATATTCAATAAGTAGGAAGGTAAGTAATGTCCAATTAATGATTGATGCTCTCCCTATCATAACAAGGGCAATGATCAGTGTGTGGACGGTTGAGTCACGTCCATTTCGTATTGCTCTTCTAGTCAGATCATGGTAACAGTCAATGACTGAATGGTTGCGTCATATTCATTTGAAGCTAGATAGTCAGTTGAGCCCATTTTGATTCATATTCTCAGGGCAATTGGGTCATGCTCTTCCGGTCTTATACTCCTCCCCACGAATCGAAGAAGTTTGTTGGAGAAATAATGATCAAGTCACACTCATTTATGGTTTATTCTTCAATCCATGCTCTGGTGATCGAAGTTATTCAATGGACATTCGGGTCATATCCATTTGTGGTTGGTGCGGATCGATATTGATCCTCGATCTGATGGTACGATATAGTTGGTCACCCGTAACTTCAGATGTCATTCCAAATGGTTTTGTATTAAGGCCTCCTTGCAATCATTACCTAAAGTTGCAAAGATCACCTAGCCGGAGCTATAGTAAGATGTCGTACTCAGCTTGTAATAGTTTGTACTCTCGTTCTCATTCTTGGGTTATCAGAATTAATTCGTCGACGGTTGAATTTCATCTGTAGTAAGTTCATACTCCTACTATTGAGTTCAGGTTGAAGTTTATGGAATATTGAGTGGTTGAACTGCACTTACCTATTTGTTTATACTCATATCCGCACTTTGGAAACAAGAGTTTGTTAGCGTGTGGTCGAACCACACCCAATTTTTGTTTATACTACAATCCGCATCGGGGACCAGAGTTATTTGCTGGACGATCGAAACACGCCCATGTCTTGGTTTAGAACTTGGGCTTGCCAATGTCCAGGCAAGGCTTGGATAGCTCGCCCTACCTCAGGTGCAAACAAGGTCATGGATGGACGTATCACATCCTCTATGGATTGGACGGTCTAACTATGCCCAATTCAGGCTTGTGCTATTAAAATGACCCTGCATCCAAGACATGAGTCGATGCGTGGACGGTCATACCATGTCCACTTCCATTTGGATCCTATTTTTGTCGAGCCTTGGGAGTAAGATGAGTGTTCTGAAGAATTTTGAGCTCGAGCAGGGGAAGAGATGGCCAAATCGCATCCACATTGAGTAGTGTGTTTGCCCCCAAGTAAAGGGCAAGAGTTGATGAGCGGACGGTCAAACCATGTCCACCTTTTGTATTTAATACTCCATCTATGCTCTAGGGACCAGATTTTTATGATGGTTGGTCAGTCACACCCGTTTGATATTTATACTTACGTTTCACGCTTTAGGAACCAGAGTTGATCAATGGAAGGTCAAACCATATCCATCATTTTGTGTTTAACTCTGGTCCACACTCTAGGGACCAGATTTTTATGATGGGTGATCAGTCGCACCTTTTTGCTATTGATACTCTGGGAATCAGAGTTGATCGATGGACGGTCGAACCACGTCCATCTTTTTGTGTTTATACTCCAGTCCACTCTGAGGACCAGAGTTTTATGATGGATGGTTAGTCATACCCATTTGATGTTTATACTTCAATACGCGCTCTAGGGACCAGAGTAGATCAATGGATGGTCGAACCATGCCCATCTTTTTAGGTTTATACTCTAGTACGCTCTTTGGAGATTAGAGTTTTATGATGGGTGGTCATTCGCACCCGTTTGATGTTTGTACTCTAGTTCGTGCTCTTGGAACCAGAGTTGATCGATGGATGGTCAAACCACATCCTTTTTTGTGTTTATACTCCGATCCACACTCCGAGAACCAGAGTTTTATCATGGGTGGTCAATCACACCTGTTTGATGTTTATACTCCAGTCCATGCTTTAGGGACCAGAGTTGGTCAATGGACGATCAAACCATGTCTGTCTTTTTCCTTTATACTCCTGTTGACAAGTCGAGGGAGAGAGTTTTCTAATGGACGATCAAGTGACATCCACCTCAAGTTGCAGTTGTGCCCACGTGTTGAGGGCAATAATTGGTGAGTAGGCAGTCAGTCATGCTTATTTTAAGTTGGGCTTTCGAACTGTCTCCTGTATCCAGGCCAGGAGTTAATGTATAAACAATCAAATCGCATCCAGTTTAGTTGGACCTCGATCGTGTTGAGCTTTGGGAGAGGCATAAGTATTTTGGCGAATTTCAAGTATGAGCTAGGAGTGGATGGTTGGGTTGCATCCACTCCAAGTCTTTCTTTAGTCTCCAAGTCAAGTGTGGAAGTTGATGAGTGGATGGTTAGCCGTGTCCACTTTATATTAGGTTCTGACCTTGTCGAACTCTGAGTGAGGCATAGATGTTCTACGGAATTGAAGCATATAGTAGGAAGCTGATGGTCGAGTCACATACACTTTCCATTTTGAGTCCTTTCCTTAAGGGGCATACGGTACCTAATGAGCGGTCGAATCATGCTTGTCTTGTGATGCTTCGAAGGTCCGATCATGGTCCATCGAAGATGGTTGGTACCCAACTCTAGATACTCGGTTACCTGCATTGTATGAAAGTAGTTTAATTCAACTTGGTCGTAGTTCACAACATAATTGAAATAGAAATTGAAATAAAATAATTCAAAGAAGATCGAAATAAATCTCATTGATAAGTGAAGCAACATGGTCTGTTCACTATTCCACTTTGCCCCTAGCTCCTTTCAGTGGGATGCTGATCTTTAACGGTCTAATTGATAATCAAAGTTCTTTATTGACAGGCATCAGATGTTCCTTGCCTGTCATTTTGTAGGGCTTGCACATATTTTTAAAGCTTTCCTTTCTAGATCAGCTTTTATATCACATCTTGAAGGTGTCTGCAATCATCGGTGTTATGACCGTATGTATCTTAAAATATAAACTCGGATTTCTTTTGGGTCTCGGTGGACTCTCTTGAGGCTAGTTTCCAATACTACTTCGAGTCATGTTTCTCAAAGTAAATGTTTTTGATTGAATCGTTCAAAGGAGTATGCGATTTGGATTTTGGGATTCTTGGTCATCTCCTTGGATCCGAGTTCTCCTCTAAGGCCTTAATGCTGCCCTCGCTTTGACTTCCTTCGGCTAGTGGATTTGTATTGTTCTTCTATCTAGTAAGTCTTGCCTCCTCCTTATCTAGGCACTGGTTCGCTTTGTAATAGAAGTGATGCAAGGTCTAAGGAGGCTCTCTAACTAACCAGTCGCTGAAATCCAACTTGGGGTTGATTCCCCTTATCAATGCCATTAGTTTGATATCCTTGCCGGGACTGCTTACTTCAATGATGGCGATGTTGAATCTATGAAAGAAATCTTTAAGAATCTCGCTTAGTGCTTGGATTAGGTTGGATAATGACATCGCATCCTTAGGGCGAGCTGCATGAATTCTGAATTGCTCGGCAAACTTCTGAGCCAATTAGTCGAACGAGGAGATATACCTGCGTGATAATCGCGTAAACCATATGATCGCTACTCCTTTAAGGAATATATGAAAGCATCTACATTTGATGGCATCTGTCGCTCTAACAAAATTAATGTACCACTCATATTTCATGAGATGCTCTTGGAGGTCTGTATTTGCAGGGTACGCCGACATGGTTGGTATGTTGAATCTCCTTGGATATTCAGCTCATAGAACGGCTTTACTAAATGGGTTATGATGGAGGGAGATGCTCTGATCAACGGCAGACTAGTCTTGGCTCTCTCTCACAAGCCGTCATACCATAGCTGCCAAGTTAGGTGTTTGGAAGGTGGTAAGTTGAGGGCAGTCGCAATCTACCTTGGGAGCTTGACCCGGTAATCGATCCTAGTTTGTGTCATATCGTCTTGGTATTCCAGCTTTTGGGAGCACCATTTGCGTAGCAATTTCTTACCCATTCCTTGGTTGCAATTCAGTAGCTGCCGCTTAATCCCCTATGCCCCGATAAGTTGTAGGGTGTAAGGAAAGTAGATAGAATATACTGTTTTTAAGTTGATTTTCGAATCCAGAATGTAGAGGCATCAACACCCAATAGAATCTAGTAGAGATCAAACAAAAAATGAAATTAAAACAAAGCAAAAATCATAAAGGAACACACAGATTTAAATTGGTTCAGCAATCTTGGCCTACATCTACTTCATATTTTTGTTGATTTTCCACTTGATTATGATTACATGAATGTTTGGACCAGCTAGGATCCATTAATACAAAAGTGAAAAATAAAAATGGCAGAGCCTCGGTAGAGAAAGAAAGATCCCTTTTCTAATTCCATGTTTGTTGTATTTATAGGGGAAGACGTGCATGGATCGGTTGAAATTTTAGAAGAAGGTTCGAGAGACCAACCTGAGGCTACCCAAAAATTTGTCGGCCCATCGGGTCCCACAATAGTGATCAGTACCGATCCCTATTAGTGCATCCAAATGGGCTGCGGTCCTAGTGAGGGAAGCCCCATGAAGTTAGCTACTTGCCCCCTAAATTTCTTGCAATTCCAATATACGGTTTGTGAGGTATTGCATTTTTCGTAAAGCAGTGTTGCTTGAATTCTGGTTTCTGTCGATCCCTCCAACTTCCTCCAATTACTCCAAGTTTCATGTTGATAGCATTTGTAGATTTTGATTTACCGACCGATCATTGCTGCAAAATTGAGCTGTGGAATCGAAACGATATGATCGCTAGTGTTGAATATGGATGGTACCTGATCCATCTTCGGGGAGTAGCAAGCTTTCATACTTCTGCTTCATATTATCGTATATGCTTGATTTTTAGACCCCGCAATCATCGCTCTAGGCTACTAGTCTTGATGATAGTTGGGTCTAAATTGTCCACTTAGTTCGGATATAGAAGGCTCAAAATGCCAGATAATAATAATTAAGTTCAAATCAAAATATCAAAAGTTATTAAAAACCGCTACAAAAAGTGCTACGAATAGTACTTTAAGGCTTATTTATTCAACCAACTTTTCTATCATCTAGAAATCCATTTTTTTTACTTAAATCTCTTTTAAAATATTCTGATATATATAGAATTTATTCTATATTTTTAAAGAATTAGAAATATTCATTTTAAAGAATTTACCGTTTTGATTTTCGAACTGCCAAAGCGTGAGTATTTTGAAAACTTGGTTTGCTCATATTTCAAAATCTACAAAATGAAATCTCGATCTCTTTCTTTTGCTTGAAAACTATGATTATAAGAGTTTGAAAAATTTTTATTCCAAAGAATTTCGACTCCGATTCCATAGTATAAACGGATTTAAACTATAACGGCGTGAAATCGCGAACTTCCGTTAGGCGACGCGTCTATTTTTGACTAAATTTTCATAACTTGTTGAAACTTCTCCAAATTGAGTTTTAGTATTTATAAAACATTTATAAAGTATTTTAAACCATTTTAAAGAGGTTTAACGATCTCATATATACCATTTTACTTATTATAGGGAAGTGGCTTCCTTTGTGATATTCGACGTGTATTAAACATGAACTATTAACAGATCCAAACAAACATATTATCATATCCAAACATGGTTCATAGTCATCACAACCAAGCATTGGCAAACATATATATCATCTAGAATATCATAATATAATTAGAGTTTCTAACCTTAGATTCAATCGAACTAACTTTAAAAGGACTATAGCTCCATTATTCGAAATTTTTTGCTTGCTAAGCTTGCTGTTAGCACCAAAATTAGCCACTAACACCCTCAGAAAGATTGTGTAGAGAGATTAATAAAGAAAGTAAATTAAAATAGAGAATAATATATGATTTCAATGCAGTGAACAAGAACACCAAATTTATAGTGGTTTGGCGTAACTGCCTACGTCCACTTTGAAGTTGATTTCTACTTATTTCCTTGATAGTTGATTACAGATACAATCCGTTTCTAATTGCTTGAATATAATTGCAAAGTAAAAGTTTAAGTCTTGAGTGAGTGTTGAATGCGGCAGAGTTTCCCCAGTGTTCCCAAAAAACTCATCCTTTTCACTGTGCTCCTGCCTCTCTATTTATGGACGAAGGTGGGTTGGACTTCCCTGGTGGGCCTAGTAGCTGAATATCTCGGCCCAAATGGAGTAAGCTCTGCGCGCCGACCCGAACATGCCAAACGGCCAAATGCCGAACCATCATCTTCATGCCGAACAAGGCGGTGTCGTGTGGGAAGAGTAGGCCGAGCAACAATCAAAGCAGGTCGAGATTGAAAGAATGTCGAACAATCTTTGGCTACCGAACGCTCTCGGGAGGCCGAACAATCTTTAGATGCCAAACGAAACTTATGCCGAGCGTCCTTGGTATGCCAAATTTCCTTGGTATGCCGATCATTCGTGGATGCCGAACGATATACAACACCGAATCGTTTCCCACTGCCAAACGCTTCTGGATGTCGAGCGCTCCTTCATACCGAGCGTTTCTTTGATGCCGAACGCTTCTGGATGCCGAGCGCTCCTTCATGCCGAGTGTTTCTCTGATGCCGAATGCTTCTCTACTGCCAAATGATTCCTTGTACCGTACATTCAGAATGCTGAACGATACATATATTGCCGAGTAGTGTGCCAATGCTGAGTACTTACTTTCCTGGTCAAACCCCCAGGAAACACTTGCCCCCCAAAGTGTATCGCGTGACCGAACGTGATCCGCTTTGAACTACGAGTCCTTTGTGCTTCGTTCGTACCTTGGACCATTACTCTTGGAGGCTGTTTTCTTGTGAGTACTAGGTGAGATGGTGTGTGCCGAACGTAACGTGAATGCTGAACGATATAACCGAAGCCGAACATCCCGTGTACGTCGAACGAAATGAAAGCCGACGCCGAACGATGCTGCTTTGACCGGTTCTACCGGTCATTGTCGCTTCGACTTCTTCTTCTTCCCTATAAAGGTCAGCACGTTCCTTCTTCTTCTCTTTCCACTTTTTTACCTCCGCTACCTTGTACTTGCTAACCTCGCCAGTTCACAGCCTCCAAAGATTTAACAATCCTTTCCAAGTCTTGATCTACTAACTAGGTATCGATTCTTCTATCTAAATCCTTTCCATAACTAAAATGTTTTTATGCGATATTTTTAGAGTTTTTAGATTTAAATAATGAGGAAGAAAGGAGGAGTGACTAGAGACGAGTGTACAAGGGAGCTGTTGGAAGATGTATTGTGGTTCGGCACGATTTCCTTATGCCGAACGAGATTGGAGGAAAAAAGAATAGAGGAGGAGTAGGAGGCGGTTAGGATGCCGAACGGCATGGTCTGACATGACCCGTCGAACGATCTATCCTTGTTGTTCGGCATGGATGGAGGAAGAGAGGAAAAAATGAAACCGTAGTTAAGGACGGAGTGCTGAGCGTTGGGGCTCGGCGTAACTTTTTGGTTCGGCATGACTCATCACATGCCGAGTAGTGGGATGGAGGGTTAGGGAGGTAGTATGAAATAGGTAGGATGCCGAATGTTACTTTGGCCAAGCAGAACTTAGGCCAGTTGTTACTTGGGCTGAATGATAGATTTGCCGAATGATAGCTTGTTCGGTCGACAGTTAGGCCGAACAATCATGACTGCCGACCCATATCTCAGCCGAACAATACTCAAGCCGAACAATCATAAATGCCGAACCATATTTTATAGGCCGAACAATTATGAATGCCAAACCACTTTTTAGCCGAGTAGAACTTAGGCCGAACGATCATTTGCCTTGCCTAATCATATAAAAAAACACGGACAGAGACTCCAGCATATTATCATATCAAACTGATCCGGACTGATAACTTAAATCGACAAGAACATATAAAAGCTTTCAACTCATAGTGCCAATGTCCGAGTCCAAAATTGAAAGCATCGCAAGGATGGTTTTCGGAGACGGTCAGCGATGACGTCTTCGAAGGTGACAGTTCTAAGCTCGACTTTATATCATTAATTCTATGACTTATAATATCTCTGCACTTACACACGAAAGATCGCACTAGTTCACACACACACAGGGGAACTCTTGTGTTGTTAATTCTGACGTCGATTGTTTTTCAAGTATAGTTCAATTAGGTACTCTGCAGGTTTCAATTTCCATCAAAGATGTCTAAGAAATCAAGCTCCGCCGCAATCTTAGATAGGCCCGGGCCGTCTTCTAAACAAGGGGTCGTAGATACTTCTAACCCGTCGACTTCCTCCGCTCATAACTTAGCTCTCGATGTTATGGTGGCATCAATTCTCTTGGATAACCCTGTTGACTCACTTTCTTCGAAGATCAATGAAGTTGCACTCTAGGGAATATGCTCTATCCATGGGATCCCTTTCGACGACGTTTGGTTCCCTCGGGGCACGATCGTCCACACTTGCCCCTAGTTGGATACACAGCGTGTAATAAATTCATGTGCTGGGTTGGTAGCGTGCCACCGTTCAGTTTATTTCTTCGGGATGTGCTGCAATACATTGACATTGCCCCGTCGCAACTGCACCCGAATGGCCACGAATTTATCTACGGTACCTACATCCTCTTCATGACCGTCCTGTCTAGACCCCCAACTCTGGGCGACATCAGATATATTTATATGAACAAGAAGCGGGGAGATAGCCCCTCTTACATGTTTCTCGAGCCATATCGCAAATGCCAAATCTTAACTAGGGCGTGGAGTAAATTTGCCCGGTACAAACAGGAATGGTTCTATGTGCGTTGCCCTCTCGTTTCTCGAGGAGATGGGTGGAAGAAAGTAAGTCTTTTCTCCGGGCTGATATTCATACTTGGGCAAAGTCATGCCTTTTCTAATTCTTTCTTCATCTTCTCAGGTGTCAATCCACGCCCTGACGGTCGCGGGTACTCTGAAGCCATCGAAGCCATCAGAGCTCTTCCTGCCGAGGAACGGGACATCCGAACTCTCATTTCAAATGAGTCACTATTGAGGTTCGGACTGTTAGCAGAAGGTCGTCAGATAAGCCTTCCTGAGGGCATCTCCAAACCCAGGGCCGCATCCGGTAAAGGGAAAAAATTAGCTGAGTCGTCAGCACGTCATACTCCTGATGCACTAGAAGAGGGGGAAACTCAAGGGAATGAAACACCCGAAGCACAAGGTGAGAACTTGGGTCCCACTCATGATCCGATGGTCGAAGTGCATGACATCAAAATGTCATCTTCCCCCTCAAAGAGGAAAAAGGGATTGACGTACAAGATTAGGAAGGAGAAGGTTGGCGGAACTTCAAAAGTTACGCTCATTCCAATGGAGAAAGAGGCTTCTTCACAGCACGTAGAAAGTTCCTTAAAGGGCCTATCGAACCTCTCCATTCTCGATGATCTGCTCAATTACGACTTTGACGATCAGGAAGCATTTCAACTTCGCTCGGCCATCAGAGGCGATGCGGGCGCTCTAGCCCAAAGTCAGGGTGAGGAAACTCCCATTAGTAAAGCAATTGGTCCGTAGGGGGGGAAACATTAGGACACACACAAACACTTGCACTTCAATTTGCACTTAGATTTTCATCGTCATGCCACTCTTTGCTAATTCGTTGTTATTTAAATTCTATGCAGGTGACACGGGTCGTTCACACGGATTCGATCGCCTTCATGGTTCGTCTATCTTTTATCAACCTGGACGGGACTCGGGTTTCGAAAGACGTCGAGACAGGGATGACAACGATGATAAAGATTATCATTCCCGAGACTCGTCATCTCGAAAGAAAACTTACTATCAGCCCAAGTACCACCAACATCCCTCTTCTCATTCGAAGCCTAGCAAAGACAAGCGCGGCCACAAGGGGTCGCAATCTGCTATCCCGCAAGATCAACACTCCGACTCCTCTTCCACTCAACAGTCCCGAGATCCTCACAGGAAGGCTGAACTTTCTAAGCCATCTCCTCCTGCACCTGCAACAGACCCAACCGTGTCGGAGAGGCTGGACGAGCTTAAGGATAAATTTCTAAAATTCTGCTTTGATGGCCTGAAATTCCTCCCGACAATTCATCCTATTCCCAGACATGTCAAGCAGAGCGCCATCGCCTGTAGCAACAACGTCTATGTTCAACATTACGCGTTTGTTCATTTGGCTGAAAACTTTCTGAAGTCTCCATGGAGCGCCAACACGAGATCGATCGCCTGAAGCTTGAGGCCATCCACGACAGAGATATCATTAAGGTTTAGGATAAAGAGCTTGCATCTTATAGATCTCAGCTTCAGGCCACTCGATAGAGCGTTCAAGACACTGCCGAAGCCGTGACTCGTCTGGAACCGACACATAAAAAGGAGATCGACGAGGCGGTACAATGCTATGGGGCCTTAGCATTAGAGAAGGACTCAGTCCAAAAAGAGAGGGATGCATTCAGCCCCTGAGTCAAGGAGCTTGAAGAGCAGCTCCGCAGAGAAAAGGAAGAGAAAATGGATGCCCAAGAAGAGTCACATTGATACTGTGACGAAATCGTTGCTACTCGACTCTTAAAAGAAAACTTGAGGCCGAGCTTTCCCAAGTCGAGGCGATAAAGAGTGAAGCCCGTGAAGAGGGCAAGAAGATAGCGTATGCGGACATCGACTCCCGTCTTGAGGCGGCTAGAGAAGAAGGTAGGGAAGAGTTCAAAAGCATGTTTGACCCGCTAATCGTTGAGTTCAATTCCTGTGTCCTCATGCATCGAGACTTGACTTTTCTGGGCGAGGGCTATCTTGAATCTTTAGCCGAGGCATGGGAGGCCTTGATAAAAATCAGGAAGGCCGAGCACGGTACTGAAGAGATTGATGAGGAGGCCTTAATAAAAGAATTTCTCAAGGGAAATAAGCCTTCGGACTTGTCTGAAGCTAAAGCTATTTATGGAAAAGGCTCCCCCTCAAAGAAAGGGAAAGAAGTTATTATCGGTCTGTCCGGGGTCGTGCCTCCAGCTCATGTGCCTACTTAATCGGCCGATCGGCCGATACTCGATCCATTTGAGCAGCATATCGGTTATAATCCGGAAAACCCCGGCCTTGGCGTCCATATTATGTCCCCCATTCCAAAAGGTGAGACCCCCTTGACGGCTGAGAGTCTACCGAAGCCTGGTAGATAACCCTTCACTTTAAGATTTCAAAACTCGTCATTCTTTATGAAGGACTATAGTATTCTAATGCTTGTTTTTCATGATTTTGCGCAAGCCGTTCTGATCCCAGGCCTACTTCGAGGAGCGATGTCGCCAAGGAGGTGGAGGAAAAGATAGGTGAGGCCACTCAGGCAGGAGAGGCTCCCGGGCCAGATGCTCAAGTGATTGGAGTGCTGGATGAAGACAAATCTGAGACTTCTTTTCCCATCGAGGGGAGTTATGAAGTAGAGATTACAGGCGCCTCCGAACACACATATGAGTTGAGTATGAAGGAGTGGCTTGAGAAGGAGAAGAGAGAGACAGCCAAGATCAAGGTCGAGCCTCGAGTTGTGGACCCAGACGATCCCTTGAACAAGCCGTTGAAGGTCATTCTCCCTGGAAGGTCCAAGCCCATGGATGTTCCCCGTACTTCTTCAGCTGATACCCCTCCATCAAAGAAGAGACCAAGGGTAAACGCATAGGGGAGGAGCCGTTCGAGAAGACAACGGAGGTGAAGAAGCCGAAGAAGCACAAGAAGTGACCATTACTCTTGTTTCAACAAGAGTTATTTTAAGTTATGTAATTATTTTCATCTACTTCCGAAGTCTTTGTAAATAGATTGTCGACTCCGAACTTTGGAGGGCTTGTAGTAGAAACTTTTTCTGAATAAAGCTTAGTTCCTTTTTCTGTCTTTCAAAAGGCTCTTGCCGTTCAATTTTTGTATGATTGTGATTTAAATCCAAGCTGTTGTGAATAACATGGACATCACGGTTCACCTTCATATAGCTCGGAGATTCTTCGAGAGTTGTTCATTTTTCCTTCCATGCTTCAAGCACTTAGAATATTTTTTAGTCCGCACATCGGGGACTTAGAGTACACCAGTCCGTGCTCTGGGGACTTGGAGATTTGAGTCGTTTATACTCGAGTCTGCGCTCTGGGGACCTAGAGTACTCTAATCCGCACTCCGGGGTCTGGGAGACTTTGAGTCGTTTATACTCGAGTCCGCGCTCTGGAGACTTAGAGTACTCGAGTCCGCACTTCGGGGACTTGGAGATTTTGAGTCGTTTATACTCGAGTCCGCGCTCCGGGGACTTAGAGGACTCCAGTCTGCACTCCAGGGACTTGGAGATTTTGAGTCGTTTATACTCGAGTCCGCGCTCCGAGGACTTAGAGTACTCTAGTCCGCATTCCGGGGACTTGGAGATTTTGAGTCATTTATACTCGAGTCTGTGCTCCGGGGACTTAGAGTACTCCAGTCCGCACTCTGGAGACTTGGAGATTTTCAGACGTTTATACTCGAGTCCATGCTCCGGGGACTTAGAGTACTCCAGTCCGCACTCTGGGAACTTGGAGAATTTGAGACGTTTATACTCGAGTCCACGCTTGGGGACTTAGAGTGCTCCAGTCCGCACTCCGGGGACTTGGAGATTTTGAGTCGTTTATACTCGAGTCCGCACTCCGGGAACTTAGAGTGCTCCAGTCCGCACTCCGAGGACTTGGAGTTTTTGAGTCGTTTATACTCGAGTCCTCGCTCCGGGGACTTAGAGTGCTCCAGTCCACACTCCGGGGACTTGGAGATTTTGAGTCGTTTATATTCGAGTCCGTGCTCCAGGGACTTAGAGTACTCCAATCTGCACTCTGTGGACTTGGAGATTTTGAGTCGTTTATACCCGAGTCCGCGCCCTAGGGACTTAGTGTACTCCAGTCCGCACTCTGAGGACTTGGAGATTTTGAGTCGTTTGCATGTGTTCGTACGTCAGCCAGAATAATATAATTTCATTTGCCTGTCAGAGGATCATCACACGCAGAAACATTAGTAATCCACGGAAAAGATGGCTTCAAGCCTTTATTAATGAAAGCAAGCTAAATTGTCTTACTACATGACAAGAACTAGAAATAAAAGCGTGTTGGAAACAAATGCAACTAATACATGAAAGAAATAGACTAAGTATAATAATGCCACAAGTGCTCATTGTTCCATGCTCGGGGGAGTGTCGCACCATCGACGGTCGCTAGCTTGAAAGTTCCTTCTCCAAGCTTCAGTTCGATAACATATGGACCTTCCTATGTGGGACTCATATGAGATGGGATCGGAAAAACTCGTTTCAAAACGAGGTCTCCCACACCAAAAATTCCTAGTCGGACCTTTTCGTTATAATATTTGGCGACTTTATCTTTGTATGCGGCCGCTCTCAAATTGGCCTCTTCGCGTTTTTCGTCAATGAATTCCAACGATTCCAATAAAAGATTCTGGTTCGACTCGGGGTCATAATAATTTACCCGATGTGATGGAACTTTAAGTTCCATGGGTATGATAGCTTCCGTTCCATATGCCAATGTGAATGGAGTGTGACCGGTCGCGGTCTTGTGGGTGGTCCTGTAGGCCTAAAGTGCCGTTGGAAGTTCATCCACCCACTTGCCTCTAGCCTTTTCAAGACGCTTTTTTAATATGGACTTGATTATCTTATTTACAGCTTCCACTTGTCTGTTGGCTTTCGGGTGAGCAACCGCTGCAAACTTCTTCTCAATGTCATATTTCTGACAAAATTCTTTGAACTCCTTGCTTTCGAATTGAGTCCCATTGTCTGTAATGATGGTCCGTGGAAGGCCGAAATGGCATATGATATTTCTACGAAGAAATTAATAACCTTCTTGGTGGTTATTGTGGCCAGAGGCTCTGCTTATGCCCATTTGGTGAAGTAGTCGACCGCAACTATTGCATATTTCGCTCCACCTTTGGCTATGGGAAAAGAACCAACTAGTTCAATTCCCCACATTGCAAATGGCCAGGGACTAACCATTTGCGTGAGTTCCGTTGGCGGAGCTCTCGAGATTTTCGCATATATCTGGCATTTATCACATCTTCTCACATAGTCTGTAGCATCCCGATTCACAGTTGGCCAGTATTATCCATAACGGAGGACCTTCTTTGCTAATGTCTGCCCTCCAGTATGGTCGCCGCACTCTCCTTCATGGACTTCCTTCAGGACTCATTTTATCTCATCATGGGCAATGCATCGGAGTAATGGGGTCGAGAATCCCCTCCGATTGATTATTCCATCCTGTATTACATAACGAGAAGCCTTACGAAGGACTTGTCGTCTTTTGCTCCTTCTTTCGGGTAAGATCTCGAATAGCAAGTACTGCTTGACTGGGGTCATCTATGATTCCTTCTCGATTTCTGTTGCTAACATGAAATCTACCTCCATCATATCTATACTTGGATCATGGAGGGTCTCAACAGGAAACAATCCCATTTGCTGTGCATCGCCGTGCTTGCGAATTTTGCCAATGAATCGGCTGCTCTGTTTTGCTCACGCGGGACATGTGAGATATCATAATACTTGAGATTCGCTAGCAGCTCGTGAACTCGAACCAAATATGGGGCAAGTCTCTGCCCCCTTGCTTGGTAGTCTCCTCGCACTTGGTACACCACCAGCTGCGAGTCGCTGAAGAGTTCAACCAATTTTACTCCCAGTTCTTTGATAAGTTTTAAGCCAATGATCAACGCTTCATATTCGGCTTCGTTATTCGTTGTAGTGAATTCGAGCTTCAAAGCGTAGCAAACTGATCGGTTCTCAGGAGTTTCAAGAACTATGCCAACCCCCGAACAATGGTCGTTGGATGCCCCATCGATGTACATCTTCCATCGAACGGGAAGTATGACATTGTGGTCGTTTGATTCGTCTGACATAGTAAACTCAGCGATGAAGTCAGCTAGTGCTTGTCCTTGTATGGCCCTTCGCGGCAGGTAGGCAATATCGAACTGACTTAACTCAATATTCTATTTTAACATCCTTTCGGAAGTTTCCTGTCATTGGAGTATCTACCGCAAAGGTTGATCAGTGTAAATACTGATTGAGTGTGCCTGAAAATACGGACGAAGCTTGCGTGATGCAATCACTAAGTAATAGTCTAGTTTTTCAATCCTTGGATAATTTCTTTCTACCCCCGTCATGCGTTTACTAACATAGTAAACTGGCTTTTGAACCCGGTCTTCCTCGCGAACCAAGGATGTACTGATAGCATGCTGGGACACAGCCAAGTATACGTACAACATTTCGTGATCTATTGGTTTCGACAATACCGTGGGACTTTCTATGTGCCTTACAAGAGATCGGAATGCTTCCTTACAGTCGGATGTCCATTCGAAATTCCTCTTTCCTTTCTTTGTAACATTGAAGAAAGGAATACACTTATCTATGGCCCTGGATATGAATCGGCTCAGCACGGCCACCTTTCCATTCAAGCTTTGCACTTGTTTTATGGTTCTGGGCACTTGTATATCTCGGATAGCCTGAATCTTCTTCGGGTTAGCCTCGATTCCCCACGCATTCATAATGAAACCCAAAAACTTTCCTGACGCTACACCGAATGAACACTTCAAAGGATTGATCTTCATTCCATAATGCCTGAGTATGTTAAACATCTCCGCTAAGTCTCGGATGTGGTCATTTGACTGTCGTGACTTCACGAGCCTGTAATCCACATAGACTTCCATCGTTCTAACAATCTGATCTTTGAACATTCGATTCACCAGACGCTGATAAGTTGCTCCTGCATTCTTCAATCCACTGGGCATCACTACATAGCAATACAACCCAACGTTTGTGACAAAACTGGTATGTTCTTGATCTGGGAAGTGCATCGAGATTTGATTATATCCAAAGTATGCATCCGTAAATGATAGTAACTCATGTCCGGTAGTTGAATCGACCAGCTGGTCAATCCTAAGCAACGGGAAACTATCCTCCGGGCATGCTTTGTTTAAATCAGAATAATTAACACAAGTTCTCCATTTTCCATTCACTTTCTTCACTAGCACCGGGTTAGATACCCAATCAGGATAGAGGGCGTCGCAGACGAACCTATTGGCTTTGAGTTTGTCCACCTCCTCTTTGAGAGCCGCAGACCTCTCTGGGTCCATATCTCTCCTTTTCTGTTTTATGGGAACGTACCTTGGGTCTATGTTCAACATATGACTCACAACTGTTGGAGAAATCCTGCACATATCAGAGTGTGTCCAAGCGAAGACATCAAGATTCGCTCGGAGGAAGTCAGTGAGGTTCTCGGCCACCACGGGGTCGAGTTGTGATCCAATTTTTAGAATTCGTGATGGGTCATCCCGGCTGACTAGGATGTCAATTGTGAGTTCAGTCGGTGCTGCATTTGTTTCTCTGGATCCCCCATCATCATCTCTCGGATCTATGTCTCTATAGATCCGAGTATGTTGCCTGAGCCAAGGCTCAGGCGCTACTTGTCAATCATCAGAATTTTGGATGCGGACGGAGCTGTCCGCAACCTTTCCTTTCTCTCTACGCCGAGCCTCTCTCAGCTCAGCCACATAGCATGCATGTCCAATCTCTTGATCGCCGTGTACCACTCCAACACCTCTGTCTGTCATAAATTTTAACGTCAGACACCAAGGGGTCGATGCTGCCCTAAATTCTGCCAGGGCTGGACATCCTAGAAATATGTTATATAAAGAGTCAACATCCAACACTATGAATGGTAGGATTCGCACCATCCTACGCTCACCTTGCCCTAGTTCAACTGGTAGTTCCAAATATCCCACCGCATCAGTTGCTACACCGTTAAAGCCATAGATTCTGGCTTTAGATGGTTTCAAATCCTTAGTCTCCAGCTTCATATGGTCGTATGCCTTCTTGAAGATGATGTTAACGGAACTTCCGCAATCAATTAGAATTCTCTTCACAAACGCCGGCCCGATCGTCGTAGATATGACCATCGGGTCGATGGTAGGAGCCTCTACCTTATTCACATCTCTGCTCCTGAATACAATATCATCATCCATCGTGCGCTGCTGCTTCTTTGTAGGAGTCCCATCCTCCACATTCGAACAACATTCATATTCCGCATGTCTTAAAGAGTTAGCATATCGCTCCATCTCCTGCCAATTCTTATTCGTAGGATGAGGTCCGCCAGCAAATGTGTTGATAACCAATCTACCCACGGTTCGAGCAGGTTGTTCTGGTTGGCGTGGAGCTGTCCCGCGTCCGGGGTCCGATGTCTCTCGTCTTCCTTCTTGCGGGTCTTTGACAAACTCTTGCAGCTTCTTCTGTCTAATTAACTTCTCTATAGCATTATGGAGGTGTCTGCACTCCTCTGTGTTGTGCCCATAAGACTCGCGAAAGCGGCAATACTTCCCAGTTCTCTTCTGTTCCTCTGTTGATTCCTTTGGGCGTGGTTTTCTATATTGAAAAGTTTTGTAAGTTGACAAATAGATGTTCTCAAGAGATGCGTTGAGCGGGGTGTATTCATTGTAGGTCGGGATCCTTGACTTCCATTTCCCCATCTATCTTTTCTTTCCGGGATTTCCACCTCCGGATCCTTTAGTCTGCCCAGGCTTGTTTTGGGCGTTGACTTGAGCTTTCCCGAATTATCGCCGGTTTGCTTCATGGCGACGTTACTTTTCACAGTCTCCTGAGCAGGCCCTGGTGCCTTATCTCGTCTTGTCCATCGAGCTTCCTTCCTTCTTATGAACCGATGAGCTTTCGAATTAAAATGCTCCATCGTGGCTGGGGGCTTTCCTACCAACCAATCTCCAAATTTAGAGTCTGGATCCACTCCGCGCATGACCGCCATCAAAATTGCATGGTCGTTTGGATTGCTCACTTCGGTAGCCGCAACATGAAATCTCTGCATGTATGCTTTCAACGACTCTCCCGGAGCTTGGATGACGCTTGATAAGGACATCACATCCTTTGGACGAGTGGTGTGTATCCTGAATTGTTCTATGAATTTCATTGCCAATTCGTCAAAGTTGGATATAGATCGCGGGGGAAGTCGAGTAAACCACATGGTGGCAATTCCGGACAGAGTGAGAAGCACCTACACTTGGTTGCATCATTAGCTCTTGCAGAATCCATCATCCATCCGTACCTCATCACATGCTGCTTGGGATTAGTCTTCCCTTCGTAGGCTCGGATAGTCGGCATATTGAACTTCTTGGGGTACTCAGCCTACAGGATACCATCCGTAAAGGGAGTATGGCTTCTGGTCACTCCCCAATCTTCATTGGTCAAGCCTCATCAACTTCCTGACCATAGCTGTTAAGTCCGGAGTTTGTATGGAGGATGGAAGGTTGGGCTCCGTTCCACGGGACCGTGCGGGTTAATGCCCCGCCTGATTCGGGTCTTGGAGATTCGGGTGTCCGGTCTCTTCGCGGGCTTGATTCCCAGCGCCTGCCTGTGCACCTTCATCCTTACGGCATCTACGCCTAGGAGGTTCGTCAGCTGAGGTTGAACTACCAAATTCAGAATAAGGGGCATGGTTACCTCCATCATTCTGACGCTGCTGCTGAGCGAGCCGAGTCATGAGGTTAGTGTTGGCTTGAATCTGCTTAGCAAGTTGCCTTCTACTTTCCTTAAGTTCTCTTATCAAGTCGTTGAACTCTATTCGGGAAATGACTTCCTCTTGTTTTTGGGTGGAGGGCCCTGCACCTCTAGTTGCTTGCTGATTTCTAGGTCCAACTTGTTGTACGCTAGCAGTCTCGTAGGCATCTGCGTTGTGGGTGGTCGATCTGGTTCGTCATCTTCCTATGGTAGAGTTGTTGGCTGTAACTCCGAATAGAATCAACAGATGCCCGGTGAATGATCTTGGATCTCCTCTAGGGGATTTATGCAATCCAGTAGCTACAAAAGCAGATCCTAACAGCCTGAGAATTCAATTCTCGGTGAAAGCACCAAAATGTTAGCAACGAAATTGGTCACTAACACCCTCGGAAAGATTGTGTAGAGAGATTAATGAAGAAAGTAAATTAAAACATAGAACAATATATGAATTTCAATGCAGAGAACAAGAACACCAAATTTATAGTGGTTCGGCGTAAGTGCCTACATCCACTTTGAAGTTGATTTCTATTGATTTCCTTGATAGTTGATTACAGATACAATCCATTTCTAATTACTTGAATACAATTGCAAAGTAAAAGATTAAGTCTTGAGTGAGTGTTGAATGCGGCAGAGTTTCCCAGTGTTCCCAAAAAAACTCATCCTTTTCACTGTGCCCCTGCCTCTCTATTTATAGATGAAGGTGGGTTGGACTTCCCTGGTGGGCCTAGTAGCTGAATATCTCGGCCCAAATGGAGCAAGCTCTGCGCGCCGACCCGAACATGTCGAATGGCCAAATGCCGAACCATCATCTTCATGCCGAATGAGGCGGTGTTGTGTGGGAAGAGTAGGCCGAGTAACAATCGAAGTCGGTCGAGATTGAAAGAATGCTGAAGAGTCTTTGGCTGTCGAACGTTCTTGGGAGGCCGAACAATCTTTAGATGCCGAATGAAACTTATGCCGAGCATCCTTGGTATGCCGAACGTCCTTGGTATGCCGATCGTTCATGGATGCCGAACGATATACAATACTGAATCGTTTCCCACTGCCGAACGCTTCTGGATGCCGAGCGCTCCTTCATGCCGAGCGTTTCTCTGATGCCGAACGCTTCTAGATGCCAAGTGCTCCTTCATGCCGAGCGTTTCTCTGATGTCGAACGCTTCTGGACTATCGAATGATACCATGTGCCGAGCGTTCAGAATGACGAACGATACATATATTGTCGAGCAGTGTGCCAATGCAGAGTACTTAGTTTCCTGGTCAAACCCCCAGGAAACACTTACATTCAAGATCCTAAATGGGCTCAGCCTTAATCTTTGATGCTCATGGCCTTGCTTGGAAGAGAGGAAAGGCTTGGCCTTTGAATGGTAGATGGTGTGGCTATAGGTTTAGAGGAGGAAAAGAAGGAGATTTGCTTTGGTTTAGAGGTGTTTAGTTTATATATATATATATATATATATATATATATATATTATTTTAATTACTTTTTTCCATAATTTTATTTATTAATTTCCTAAGGTAGAAGCCATTAAAGTGGAGAGGAGAAGTGAAGAAAGCTCAGGAATTTATAAGCAAATGAAGTGAAGATGGATGGTGGTATTTAAAGGCAAAGAAGTGATAAAAAAAATACCATGATATTTATGTGTATACACATCATAATTTCCTTACCTCCACTCCCTCCTACTACCTCAGCACTCACCGTCGAAGCACCCCCATGCGTGTATCCATATCTTTGTACTTTGAGTGTAAGAGGTCGACTTTGGGTTTATAGAAATATCATGAACTTTATATATAATATCATGATATTCTCCTTTTACTTTTTATTATTTATTTGTGTGTGTATGTATGTATGTATGTATGTATGTATGTATATATATATATATATATATGTACATTCATGTACGTATGAATTTGGTCATATATATGTACATGTATATATGGATATGGATATCTTAAATGATTCACAACGTTGCACAACTTTTCTACATTGAATCGTTACGGATTCCAATTTCGATTTTCGATCATATTTTCACTTCATACTTAATATATGTATATAATGTTTGACAATAATACTTCTATCATTATACAATAATTAAAAGGGATTATTAATAATTAAAATAATTATTAGATCATTTAAACTCAATTTAAATTCAAAAATTAATTATTCGAAAATTGATATATCATTGACAATGACATAAAGACATTTTATTTTCAAAAATAAAATAAATAATTTTATTACATATTCTCACTCATATAGATAAAAGAATGTATGTATCCTACTCTATGCACGATAATAGAGGGTCTAAGAGCTATTTATCGAAAAAACGATTGTTGGCCATTTTATCAATATTTTCCAAAGTGTATATTTTATAAATATTTATTCAAAATAAGATTACCAATATTTTTTATTGTTCGAAATACCATTATTAATGTCAAAAATCATTTATTTGAATATTTTTAAATTTAAACATTATTTTCCAAACTGATAAGTTCATGGATCATTACATTAATCAAATTATATCACAAATTAGATTTGTGTAAATCTATCTAAGGCATGTATTTATAACAGACATGACTACGTTCTTATATGTATAATACAATCATTTCATTCTAGGGCCTCACTTGCTCTATCTCTAATGAGTTATAACAACCTGAAGCCAATGTGTTTCGCTAACCTTCAGTTTTGATACCATATTGTAACAACCAGCATTTTCGACCCCTAAACGTCGACACTAATACATTCATGGCATTAATGTGACGAACCCCCAAGTGCCAAAAAGACAAATTGTTGGTTTAAAAAGAGAAATAAAAGAGAAAAGGACTAAGATAGAAGTGAACAAAACATCTACCCATAAAGCGATAATATATATTATCAAAAAGATATTACAAAGAGCTACTCTAAGATACATGGCATTTTAGAGTTATAATCCTAAGTACTGCCATCATCCCGGATAGTTATAACATCCAGTCCTCACAAATGCTAATATATACATTATAATAGTGTAGCGGAAGTAAGAATACTATGGTACGTGAAAACATCTAGCTTGACTCCTTGAGCTCCAATGAATATCCAATGAATACCTGTCTTTCTCAAACTGCTCGAAAGAGCACCCGATGATCTAAAGGAAAAATAAACCACATGTTATATATAAGTTTGGTATGAGAAACTCAAGGAACACGTTTCCTACAAAAGAACTAAACCATTTAATAAGTACATGTAGTGGTATAATAGATAATGTATGGGGTGTAGAATATAAATATGAAAATAACCTCACTGCTTGCATCTTACAACACAACAATATTAGGTATACAATCAAAATGCTAAGATACATTTGCATATGGATTTCCATACAGCCGCACACAGTATGTCAAGGAGACCTCTTAACAAAGGTTAGAAACTATCTTCTAAGCATCGTATATCTCTAGATAGAATTTACCAATAAGGTAAACATAGCTAGACCATGCCTACATATGATTTCGAATATAGCTAAACTTATTAGCTATGTAGCTTACTTTGTTTTCAGCCATTTCCGATGGTGAAGTCATGTTTAGCATCCCAACACACAATTTTCATCACTCAAACAGATCTCAAATCTCTCCAATGACTCCAAAATCTCAATGCATAAGCCACCATCACTTGAACAGTTCACGAATCTCTCCATGGATTCCAGTCTAAGTCATCCGATAAATGCTATCTACGCCCTCTCCCTTCGAACAATCCTCAAGATATACAGTACCTTGCAAGCATCATTTGAAATTTTAAAGCTGATCTCTCCATTGGACTTAACCTTAGGATAAACAATTCAACTCTATAATATTTCACTCTATAACTGCTTACAGAACAATGAACTTGTATATCAGTTTTGAAATAGTTGCAGTTTTGGGTCATCTCATATAAGTGCACTCCTTGCGGTTTTGGGTCATCTCATATAAGTGCACTCCTCTGCTTATCGGACCCTTCAAAAAACAAATTGATGAATTCTCGATTAACTTAACTAAGGTTCTATTAGAAAGGAATAGACAATGCATAAGGGTAGAGATCATCTCTTATCCAGATGAGTTTCCTTATCTAAGTCCTAGAAGAGCAAGATGAGTTTGTACATAAGTATAATATGGCCAAGAGGATAACCGTATCTTATAAATATTGTGTTTCTTTTAGATATTTCCTAAGTTAGTTTCTGTTAACTTTAATAGCAATGAAAATGATTGTATATGGAAATCAGTTTTCGCATACTTATCCCTTTTTTTGACCTTCCTAATTATGTTATCCCTGGGTCAAGAGTGAAGCTCGATATGTCAGAGCATTATTTAGTTCTAAGCCCTACCCAAACATCATTCTTAACTCTCATAGATAGAACAAATCTACTTTGTCGGCTTTTAGCGCCAAATACAGAAGTAAATACTTCTCATAGACAAGTAAACACATAAAGCACGATTAAGTCACATAAGCGACTTCAAATCCCTTTTTTATTTAATTAATTCTTTTATCAATTAAACCTTTTTTATCTAATAAAATTCACTTGTTAAATAAAAATTCTTTTAGAAGTAAGCAAACTATATATAGGATCCTCTTAGGGGATCTTGAGTATGTACGTTCCAAATGCAAGAGACATTTTTTATGAATGAGTTCTTCCCAAGGGATCTTAAACCGTAAAAAACCATGATGGTTTTAGTAGTTTCCTCTTTTTACATGTATGTATATTTAAATTACCTTATAAAAGGTATATACATGTATACGATAACACCTTGTAATTTGGCATTAATTATTTAACTAGTTAGTTAATAATTAGGCTTTCAAAAGGAATTTGTATAAAAGATGGAATTTGACCATGAAACTTGCATTATTATGTTCATGGTGAAATTCTAAGCAACTTTCAATTTAGAATTTTGCGATCGGAGTCCAAACGTTCCACTTTAGATCTGGAGATTTGGATCGCTTTTAAAAGGTGAGCATGAAATTTTATAGATCGTTATAATATGAAAATTATCCCGTTGGTGTTTATTTGATTTTTATGCCTAATTGGATAATTTTATTTGAGTTATAGGCAACGAATTGAATATGATATGAATATAATAAATATCGCCTACATGTTCTTGTTTATGAATTGATTTAGCATTGTATATAACTTGATATGAAAACAGTCCTAAAAGTATGAATTTAGAAAATTGATTTGAATGAAATTTATTCCAAATCTTAACTAGGATGTATAATAATGTTATAAATTTGGATTATTACCCAAAGCTTGTTAGAATGTAACTTTTCGGTATTTGGAATTGTCGGAATTTAGATCAGTTTAATATTTGTAAATTAGTTTGATTTCTTTCCCTTTTGGAAAGATACAACATTTGATTTAATAAGGAATATATGCAACTATAAAGGGAAAGAGATGTGTAACGTATAAATTCATTATTGTTTACACTGTCTATTTCAGTAATAAAAAGAAATGATTATTCCTTCTAATTTCAAATGATGTAATCTTTTATATTTTAATGTTAAATCTTTGTCTTTGACTATATTTATGAAAATTATAGCGGATAATATTTTTAAATATGATTACAACAAATTTACATGGAAAAGTATATTCTAGTGAAGGTATATAACAAGAACATATTTGATAAAAGTAAATATTTGTACGTAGTTACCGTACTTATAATAATTCAATAAAAAGCTAATACGATGCTTGCCCATAATATTCACGTTTAAGTTAATTAACTAACGGGAAAAGAATTTAAAAGGTTGTATTTCCAATAAATGGTAATGAATATGGGAGTATCAATAATTTGGTAGGGTAAAAGGATTAACGGGACTGATAAAACTGGAATAGATATAAAAGGTTACTAATTTGAAATTAGTAAACATACATAAATGTCTTAGAAATTGTCTATTAGGATTTTATGGACAAACTGACATTTAGGAGCATTAAGCGGGGATTTATGGGTAGTTAAATATTTAAGGTAAATCCTATTGCCTTAAATAAAATAATAATTAGTAAGCTAAGTCTGGTAATATAAATAAGGACATATGATGGTTAAGACTTAGTAGGTTAGTGATGCGAGGTCAGTAGATTCACTCGATGGAAGACCGCCCTTCACTTTGAGGCTATCAGCAGTCAGGTGTACTTGCTACTGATGTGAGATATAACTAATCCAAGGACCCATGATGATGTGAGAGATTGGGCTGGCTTTTTTATTAAAATGTATTAAATGGCCCAAATTTGGAATTAGAAGCAGTTATAGATATATCCATAGGGGTTTGCTTCTGGTTTGAGGTCTTAAGTAGCTGAAGGGTTGGCCTCTCTCTTAAATAAAAGTATTAAGTAACCTAGTGAGATTATAAATAAATAAATAAGGATGTCTCTAAAAAGGTTTTACTTCAGTGTTGATGTCTTACGTGGATGAAGGATCCACCTCCCTACCGAAAGAAGTAACCTAACACGATGTCATATTTATAATTAAAGAGTGACAGTGGATATCTTTGAAAGGGTTTGCTTTAGGTTTGGGGTCTTAAATGACTGTAGGGTCCTCCTCTTTTCAATAAAAGAAGCACTAAGTAGCTCAATAAGATTCCTAAGCAATGACAGCTAGCACGCTTCTGGAAATAGGTCTTAAATGATGGGACCTGCCTTAATTAAGGTCCTAAATGACCAGAGTCTACCTATTTTCTACTTGGAAGTATTATGGCTTGGGTACAGTCTCTTACATTACTGAGGTCGTAATAACAATAGTACCATGTAGGAGCATGCCTTGGGGATAGGTCTAAATGATGGGTTTTTCCTTAGTTAAGATCTTAAATGACCAGAGTCTACCCATTTTCTAATGAAAGGTATTAAGTCGCCTGGATACTGTTTATTACATGGCTATGATTTTATCGGCGATTAGTTGTTGAACATTAAATGTCGAAAGACTTAAATCGTGGTTTGAGGTTTTGTAGCTAGGACCCACCAACATTTGACAACATTGTTAGGAAACCACTTTAGGAATAGGTCTTAAATGATGGAGTATAACTTGATTAAGGTCTTAAAAGGCAGAGTTTGCCTATTTCTCTTTTTAATAGTATTGTAAAAGCCCGCTTCTTATTTAGAAGTAGTAAGTAGCTAATGGGTTTGGAAATATTGGGTGGTTGATATGGCTTCATTGCTATTCATAACTTAGGAAAGGGTAAGTAAGTAGTCATGTGTACAATGCAAGGTTAAATTTGAATTTCTAACCTTAATGAACATAATAATTAAATGGAAACCAATCGGTATAAGTTTATGTATTGGATAGTCTATATGTTTTTCCAATCAACAGAATGTTGTTCTGACCCCCTTCTCATTACAGCCCATAGGATAGAAATAAAGGAACAGGGTATCGGAGTTAGATGTGCTTTTTTGTTAGAGAGTTTTCTTTCTCTCATGCTTGATGCTGATGTGACAATCTGCTCCAACAAATACCATCAATTCTAATGTAGTAGCCATATTCAGTATTCTTATCTTATTATTGTTTCCGCTGTGAGTTCAGATTTCTTTCAATCTCTCGTAATGCTCATGCTTATTTGCAGATACAAAATCCATCGATATGTGTTTTGATGGACTTGGTTTTTGATTTTTGTCAAAATTTAGGCCCATGGCGGTACGAGTTGTGACATTTTGAATTAGAGCATACGTTAGTGGATCAGAGGGATTAGGATAAATTGAGAGAACGTATTCGTACCTTCCTATCTAGTAATATTATATTTTTAGGCCAGATTCTGAGAGTTCCGACTATAGAAGTAGTTGTAGTCCCACTCCAAATGAATGGGAAAAAGCAATAATGAGTTGGAAATATCTTAGAGTTATGATTTTCATGCTATCTTCGAAGTAACCTAAGGAGTGCTAACAATGCGTAAAGCACTGTTGAAAAAGAGCATGAGTATGACATATGGCTGAATCTCGGAGAATAAAGGTGTTCTACTTGATGTTTGACGTTCTAGCTATCTTGTGATTTTGGATTTTGGGTTCCACTCGGACACACACAATTATTCCAGATGGACCGGAATTAGAGTTTGTATGTCACAATTATCCAAAAGTAAGTTGTGCTAGGGTGCATTTCATTGATCACCTCTTTGATGGCAAATCGGATTTTTATTTGTACAATTAATGCCAGTTACTTAGTCTAATAACTATGAGAATTTTTTTATAAAGTATATTTTGGAAATGCCCTAAATTTTGAAAAAGGTTTTCAAAGGTTTATTTTTCCAAATATTTATTTTGGAAATTTTGTTTCGAGAAAGTTTTGAAATTTTAATTTTCAAAGAAACACGTATACCACTAAGTTGGCCGTGTTAATAAATTTTTGGTTTATAAAAGTTTAATTCTTTAAACCCTTAAATATTTACGTGTATACATCAATAAAGGCTTAATTTTGATTTTTGTCAAGAAAATAGTTTTCAATTTGGGAAATCTGTGTTTTAAAAATGTTTTTGGAAACCTTGAAATATATATATAAATTTGGCTTTTAAAGGAAGTTTTGTTATAAAATGGTTTCTGTTATTTAGAAACGTATAAAAATGCATATATTTAGTTCAGTGATTTTTCAATTTATAAGATCGAGATTTTTACATTTTCTCTCTTTAAAGTACAAACAAAATAGGAATTACATTTAATTTTTTTTGGCATATGTAGTTTGAAGTGTTGTACCCACCGACTACTGGAAGAAATAGTTCCGTTCGAAGTAGGCAGGAAATAACAGTTGGAATATTTTCAGGTTTTTTGGAATTGTTGTTAGTCGCAGTATTTTTTTCGAGACTACAATGAATTGTTGGAGCATGGTTTGTGACTAGGCGGTAGGCTTTGACACCATCGTAATGAGGATAGCAACTTTTGGATCGTTTCGAATTAAAGGCGACGACGCGAAACGATTATTATTATTTAATCCGACCCTAATTGGGTCCGTCTGGTTGACCACCTAGCGATAAACCTATAGCGGTCTACCAGCTAATGAGTTTTGGCATAACTTGAACCTGGAACGGGACTATAAAGTCGCATTCAAATTTCCACAATTGCCTTATTTGTTCTTCCTTCCTCATCAAGCCAAACCCAATATCCATCATCCTTCTCAGCCAATATCAGCCTCTTTCTTCCATTCCTCTCCTAGGGCCCTGGGCGATGTCATTTCCCCCTAGAAGCAGCTCCCTCGCCTCCCGCTTTTGCTGGTTTTGCGCGTTAGATCATGCCCTACCACCACTCTAGATCTAAACCTTGTTTTCTTCCTTCGACCACTTCTTAGACCAAATCACCTTTCTGCACTGCCAGTTTTTCCTCGCACCATTATGATCTCAACCCTCAAGAGGCCATTTGGTTGGACCGGAATGAGCAGAAGGTTTCATCGCTTTTGGGCTGGAAGAGCTATTCGTCGCGGTAGGATTTGCACCGATCCTATGCTTTGAGACTTTTGAGTGGGAATATTACCTATGCCGCATCTGCCTTTTCAATGTTCTATTGGTACAGAATTTAGAAGGAGGCAACAGTTTGATTCGTTGGAAGGTAAAGGATGTCTTGATTGAGCAGACTAATGGTTATCCCACTGAGATTTTGAAGACCTTTATGAAGGACGCGAACTTGTATGAGTTTAAAGTGACCGACTCAAAGATTTTATAGCAGACCTTTTCTCAGGATGTCGTTGTGTGGAAGATGAATAATCTACATCCGACTGTCCGTTTGCTATGTCCATCATTCTTCGTATCGTCGTCCCTAAGGCAGGAAGTTACGACCGGATTTAGCCCATGGTGCGGAAGACCACTTATGCTAGTGTTGGCGATATCGCCATCAATTGGACCCATACCCTTTTGATTCAATTTGTTGATCAAGGATTAGCTCTCTACAAAGTCACTTTCTATATTTTCACTTATCAACTCTTATTTTTAGGTAATACGGGTGAATCTCCATGCAGAGATAGTTTAGTAGAAGGTTCCTTCTGCCATCATTAGGTCCTTCCTTAGGAAGATGGCAATTCCAAAGCTGTCAACAACACTAGCAGTGCTAGCGGCATGAGATTGGGCGCATAGCCGCCATGCTACAACCATTTAAGGGTCGCAGCAGTGGATCGAGCTCCAGCCACCGAGCAAGGCATCTCGTAGTCTGTAGGCATTGTTTTAGGATTTATGGTGTTGTCTTTTTCTTTCCAGCATTTGTTCTTTTCATATAGGATTAGTGTATCTTTTATTCTTAGCATTTTTCCCTTTCTTTTGGCTTGCTGGGTTGTAAAATTGTTAGTTATCTCTTATAAAAGGCATACACAGTAATATGAATTTCAATTCACTTCCTATGTCATTGTTTCAATACATGCGAACCGCTCATATATATATATATATATATATATATATATATATATATATATGCATAGTAGAGAAACAATATAAATATGAGAACCTCATAAAGACACTTAACTAATAGTAGAAGCAATATAAAGTTAGAAGTAAGAATAGTTGGAATTTTTAGCAAAGCGCATGATAAAGTTGTTTGAATATCACGGGTGATTACTCATGTTCCTTAAAAGAAAATATTTTCGAATAATAGACATGTTGAATTTTTTTAAATAAAACGACGAATTTTTGGGGATAGGATAGTTATAGAATTTTGGAATTTGGTTTATGCGTTTATCGCGTAACCGACTTCTACTACGCTGAAGTTGTGGCTTGACTTGTCAAAAATTTTCGGAAGGAAAGTGTTTTGAAAAATATCCCCTTGATTTGAAAAGTTCCCTTTTGACAAAAAAGGAAAAAAGTTTTGTCTTTTAGTTATTTTGGCTTTTAAATTATTTTTAGAGTTTTTGTTCAAAATTTTATTTCAGAGGAAAAGCTGCATCTAAATATTTTAGGATTTTATTTTTCAACGACGGATAAATTTGAAAAGCGAGAATTTTTTTGTGAAATTTGATTTTTAAGGCCACATGTTAGGTGTAAGGAAGGTAAATAAAGTTAGAATTTGCGAATTTAGCAGAGCATTAAGATCGATGATGCGATGAATGCAAGCGATAACAAGGGAAAACTTTTTTAGCCTTGGAATTTTCATTCCTATACCTTATTGACGACGTGCGCAAGTCTATTTTATACTTAATTCCGTGTTAGAGCTTGAAAGTAAGCCTCCTTATGCAATTAGTATGTGAAAATTTTGGAGTAAATCCGAGACATCGAAAAATTTTCCACTATACTACAAAATAGGAAGATTATAGTGTGATAAGAATGTTAAATTCTCCATCTAAAGTCCTTTTTTGGGTGTAGGAGTAAAGTTTAGGAGTCATTTTTTGATGTGTTAGATTATTTTATGGTAGGAAGTGGATGCAAAATTGGTTGATTCATTCTTCTATATATAGGAGTATGTGGAGATTTTTCAAAAAGCCGCATGCAATAGAGTTATCGGTACATATAGCATGTTTGCATTATGTTTTTAAAAAAAAGGCTTTCATATAGGAGGATCTGATTTAAAATCATTATGCATATATGTTTTTTGTATGATGATACATTAATACACTACGCACTTATACACGTTTGATTGCAAAAAAATTTGTACACTCATTGGTAGTGTAGATTAGGATAATTAAGGCCAGAACCATGACTTAGACATTCGTAAAACTTCTAGGAAAAATTTATTTTTAAGGGGGAAGAATGTAACACCCCGTAATTTGGTGTTATTTAGTTAGTTAGTTAATTAATTAGGCTTAGAAAATAGAATTTGTGCAAACGATGGAATTTGATCATGAAATTTATAGCATTCTGTTTGTGGCGAAATTCTGAGCAACTTTCATATTTAAAGTTTTGCGACCGCAGCCTAAACGAAGAAGTTTTGGACGAAAAACAAATTCGAAACGAAAATAATTAAATAAGAAAATTTAACATTTTATATTAATTGTCCGAGTCCATAGGCTGACCCAATATCGGGGATGGTTGACCCTCAACGGTCGACCAGTGACCCAATGGAGGTTAACCGGTGGCGACCTGGCGGCTCCAATAAACCTAGGCCGCACTGGCGCGGATTTAATATATTTCGATCTAATAGTTCTCGTTGATTCTAGTGCCTATAAATTCAAGCTCATCCCTCCCTTCTCTTCTTATTTTTATTATGAAGGCTCTAGCGAAGCTCTTCCATTTCTTCTTCTCCTCCTTTTTTCTAAATAATAAAGATAAGATATTTGTATTTATATTTATACAAATCATAGAAGAGTAGAAATTGAATAAAAATGAGAAGAGAGGAGAATCAACCATAAGCGTATTTAAGGAAATTTATATATTTATTTTGTATCTAGTTTCTCTTTCAATCCCAAGTCTCTTCTCAGATCTGTAATTAATGTGTGTGTATACCCTTTTATACATATCTTTTGGATTATAAAGGATTTAGAGATGTTTCAAAGGTTCCATTTTAGATATGGAGATTTGGACTGCTTCTAAATTGTGAGTGGGAAATTTTATAGATTGTTATAGTATGAAAATTATCCTGTTGGTGTTTATTTGTTTTTTATGCCTAATTGGATAATTGTATATGAGTAGTAGACAACGAATTGAATACGATCTGAATATAATAAATATCGCCTACATGTTCTTGTTTATGAATTGATTTAGCATTATATATAACCTGATATGAAAATCAGTCACAAAAGAATGAATTTAGAAAATTTATTCGGATGAAATTTATTCCAAATCTTAAGTAGGTTGCATGATAATTTTATAAATTTGGATTATTACCCTAATCTTCTTAGAATATAAACTTTTTTGTATTTGGAATTGTTGGAATTTCGATCCATTTAATAATTGTAAATTAGTTTGATTCTTTACCTTTTAGAAATATACAACATTTGTTTTAACAAGGAACATATGCGAATAGAAAGAGAAAGAGACGTCTAAAGTATGAATTCATTATAGTTAACACTGTCCATTTCAGTAATAAAAAGAAATGATTATTCCTTGAAATGATGCAATCTTTAATATTTTAAAGTTAAATATTTTGTTTTGGACTAATTTATGGAAATTAAGCGGATAAACTTTTTAGATGCGATTCCTACAATTTAACATGAAAAAGTATACTCTAGTGAAGATATATAACTAGAAAATATTTAAAAGTAAATATTTATACGTAATTGTATGCTTATAATAATTCAGCAAGAAGCTAACAAAAACGCTTGCACGTAATATTCACGTTTAGGATAATTAACTATAGTAAAAGGAATTTAAAAGGTTGTAACTCCAACAAATGGTAAGAAATATGAGAGTGCAATAATTTGGTAGGGTAAATGGATTAATGGGATTGATAAAAATAAAACGGATATAAAAGTTTACTAATCTGAAATTAGTAATCCCACACAAATGTCTTAAGAAATGTCTGTTAAGATTTTATGGACAAACTGATATTTATGAGCATTAAACAAGGATTTATGGATAGATGAATATTAAAATTAAATCTTATTGCCTTAAATAAAAAGGAAATCAGTAAGCTAAGTCCAATGTCTAACTAGCATAATATAAATAAAAACTTAGCATGCTTAATTGGACTTAGTAGGTTAGTGATGCGAGGTAAGTGGAGTCACTCGATGGAAGATTGCCATTCTATTTGAGGCTACAAATAGTCGGATGTGCTTATTACTGATGTGAGATATCATTAATCCTAGGACCCGTGACGACATTAGAGGTTGGGTTGGAAAGTATTAAATGGTCCAAATTTGGAATTAGGAGCGATAAGGGATATCTCCACAGGGGTTCGCTTCTTGTTTGCGGTTTTAAGTGGCCGAAGGGTCTGCCTCTCTCCTAAATGAAAGTATTGAGTAACCTAGTGAGATTATAAACAAATAAATAAGGATATCTCCAAAATGTTTTAATTAGTGTTGAGGTCTTAAGTGATTGAAGGGTCCGCCTCCCTACCAAAAGAAGTAACTTAATGAGATGCCATATTTATAATTAAAGAGTGAGAGTGAATATCTCGAGAAGGGTTCGCTTTAGATTTGGGGTCTTAAGTGATTGTAGGGTCCTCCTCTCTCGTATAAAAGAAGTATTAAGTAGCCTAATAAGATTTCTAAGCAATGACAGCTAGATAGTACCATTTAGGAGTATGCTTCTGAAAATAGGTCTTAAATGATGGGGTCTACCTTAATTAAGGTCTTAAATGATCAAAGTCTACCTATTTTCCACTTGGAAGTATTAAGTGGCTTGGGTATAGTCTCTTGCATTACTAAGGCCATAATAACAATAGTACCATTTAGGAGCACACCTTGGGGTAGGTCTTAAATGATGGGGTATGCCTTAGTTATGGTCTTAAACGACCAAAGTCTGCCTATTTTCTAATAAAAGACATTAAGTGGCTTGGGTATTGTTTATTACATGGCCACAATTTCATCGGCAATAAATGCGGTAATAGTTGGATACTAAATGTCGAAAGTCTTAAATAGCGGTTAGAGATCTTGTAGCTAAGACCCACCAACTATTGATAACATAGTTATGAAACCATCTTGTGAATAGATTTTAAATGACAGAGTCTACCTTGATTAAGGTCTTAAATGGCAGAGTCCGCCTATTTCTCTTTTTTAAAAGTATTATAAAAGCCCATTTCATATTTAGAAGTACTAAAGGGCTAATGGGTTTGGAATTATTGGGTGGTTGATATGGCTTCATTAGTATTTCATACCTTGGGAATGGTTAAGTAAGTAATCATGTGTGCAATGCAAAGTTAGATTAGAATTGCTAACCTTAATGCACATAACAATAAAATGGAAAGCAATTAGTATAAGTTTATGTTATGGATAGTTTATATATTTTTTCAGTCACCAAAATATTGTTCTGAACCCCTCCTCGTTACAACCCACATGATAAATTTAGAGGAATATGTCACAGAGCTGGATGTGCTTTATTGTTAGAGAGTCTTCTTTCTCTCATGCTTGATGATGATGTGACAATCTGCTATCCAAGGAATACCATTAATTCCAATTTAGTAGTCATAGTCAGTATTCTTACTCTATTATTGTTTCCGCCTTGAGTTAAAAATTCTATCAATCTCTGATAGTGTTCATGCTTATTTGGATGCAACAAATGCCATGATCAGTGCTTTGATGAACTTGGGTTTCGATTTTTGTCGAAATTTAGCCCCATGGAGGTGCGAGTTATTACATATACTATTATTTCACTATTCATTTTTACTCATTTAAATCTTTAAAATATATTTATACTTATCTAAAAGGTATAAGAATATTCACAAATCAATTAACAAGATTTTCCACTTTAAATATGATCTAAGTGGTTAAAAAATTATTACTAAAATTTGTTACAATAAACCTCTTTCTTTTATAAATTAAACCTTCGATTTTTCTTTCCTCCTTCCAAAACGTTGCATACTTATCACTATCTTTAAAGTACTTGTTTTAAAGATCTAAGTACATTCAAAAAGGTTAAAGATAATTGTTACTTAGACGTTATCACTATAAACCCAAAGCACTTTACACTTATCATTATCTTTGAAATACTCATTTTAAAGAACAAAGTGTATTTCAAGTATATTCAAAAGGGTTAAAAACAAACGTTACTAAACATTGTTTACCATAAACCGAAAACCCAAAACCACTTTATACTATCGTTAAAATATTCTTTTTAAAGATATACTTATACTCAGAAGTATATTCAAATGGGTTAAAGTTAAATGTTACTTAAACGTCGGTTATAGTAAACCCAAAACCATTTTATACCTAACATTATCTTCAAAACATTCTTTTTAAAGGTCTAAGTATATCTACACTTATTTAATAAAGTAATATAAATTTTAGTGACTTCTTAGAACCATTTATTATAACTACATGTTATAATCAAAACCATCTTTATCTTTTTCAACTTAATTCACTTACTTTTTCAAAACATACACACATATATATACACACTTTTAAAATACTTAACTTACGTTTTCAAACTTATGTATATAGAAATACCTTTTAAACACTTAACATATGTTTTCATACTTATATATATAGAATTACTTTTAAAATACTATACTTTTAAAACACTTAACATACTTTTTCATACTTATATAGAATTACTTTTAAAATACTTGTAATTATGTTTTAAATATCTATATAAAATATTATAGAAAAATAATAAAATTATATTTAAACTTAAGAAAATAAACCTTTTACTTTAAAATTCATAAATAATTATTAAAATTATATTTAAACTTAAAAGCACCTTTAAAATACTTTAAAACATGCTAACATGCGTTCCTAAAAGATCTCATAAAAACCATAAATTTAAATAACATTTTAAACAAGTTTAGAGTCGCAAAAGGGACTTAAAAAACACAACAAACAATGCCAACAATTGTTGTTGTAGGTCAAAGACAAACATTTATAAGTGCTATAAAAGTTACTGAACAGAGAGCATGTTCAAAAAGCATGAATGTTTGAGCCCAATTTTCTCTATCCAAATAATGGTTTTAAGATTTGAATTTTTTATGACTAGCATAATTAGACTACTTAAAAACCATGCAAAGAAACCCATAAGGTTTTTTTTCCAAAATCATATATTCATATTAAAAAGATTTCAAAAACAGGCTATTTACAAAGTGGTCATATAGCGGCCTTTTTGCTCCTACCTTTTGCAACTTTGTTCAACCCGTTATGAAATGATTTAAAGTCTTATTTTTTTACAGTACTTAATAAAATAGAAAAGAAACTCCTAAGGATGTCTTCTATTATAAATTCCCAAAAACTAGGCATTTCAAAGTGCATCTTTAGCGACCTTTTTGCCTACTAAATTTTGCAAAGTTTATTCAACGAGTTCTATAACTTTCCTAACCAATTCTTTGTTGTCACATACACTTCTATCAGTATTGAGCACATCCAAAATGTATTATGTCACAATACTCTACAAATCACCAAGTTAAAGACAAGGGATTTCAAAGTGCACTTATAGTGACTTTTCTTGCTTCAAACACTTTGAAACAGACTTCGATGCCACACAAAACAAAACTAAACACATATTTACAAAGTTAAGGCTACGTTACATGTTATAAAGGGTAAACGAAATGAATATATTACATATAAAATTGTCAGTTACTTTCCAAAGCAAAGGGTCCAAAAGTTATAGCTTACCTTAAGTCAATACTTAACTTTATATTCAAGCACAACATACACACACAATATATAGACATTCAATGGTGAGTAAATCCACCTAAATCTATGCTAACATCAAGCCAAAAAATTCTAGAACACAAGAACACTTCCTTCCATCATCAAACAACCACAGACACCACCTTTTGCACCAAACTGCTTTCGGCCACTCCCCATCTTCTTCATTTGCTCACGGGCAAGGTAGGTTCCACCACTTATGCTAACTTTCTTCAAAACTTGATTTTTTCCCCATATTATTATGATGCCTCAGAGCCTTTTCCAAAGTTTGGGAGAGATTCGAGTTCATTTGCACTAAATCTAGAATTTAAAGAGAGGATGAAGACTTAACCTTTTTTCACTATTTTTAGCAAATGATTTTGTGAGGCAAGTTAAGTGTTTAAGTAGAGCTGTATCAAGAGGTCTCCCCTCCTTTTCCACATCTTATAGCTAGCCAAACTCACCCTCTGCTAGTCTCATATGCAAACTTTCCACCTCAACTTTGCCTAAATTCCTTCTCACCTCCAAAATATCTTCTACCAATCCATTTACTAATCCATTCACTATTCACCATTTAGTTAGCTACATGTAAAATATTTTTAGTTGCTAATTAATTACATATTAATATTTTAGGCAAGCCGAAAAAGTTCAAACAAATTTTATTGACAAGCCATATATCAATAAAACTATTTTTTGTTATATTATCGATATTTGTTTAAATTACTTATTTTTTATAAACATATTTCAAAACAAGCTTACATTCATTAATTATTAGTTAAAAGGGGTTAACAATGTTATAAATTTCATTTAATCGTATTTAATCAAGATTAAAATATTTCAACAATTCTTATATTTAAAAGGGTTCGAAATTCCGGGTTGTTACAAACTCCGTGTGTTCTAAAAGTTGATAACTATTCTATGTCCATAAATGCCTCGAGGAAAGTGAGAGAAGGAGTAGAATCGTTTGAAGTTGTATAAGTAACTAATTTCAAAAAAATGGATCCCTCTCGAGATGTTTATAGAAGATCATGTATAGGCCAAGAAGCACGACATGCACATTAAGGGTGTAGCTGAGAGGGAACGAACCCCACTGGTTGGAGAATATGTCTGAGGAACATATTAAATAGAGGCACTACTCCTAGACAAGCACATGATTCAGTTCTGTGTAATGAAATTAATGGAAGGATCGTGTGTCTAATGATATAACAATAGAAGCATTACTTTATCCATTAGGATCCTTTGCGTTATGCATAAGTACCAGATTTCTACGGAAATTAGTCAAGAAGCAGGGGAGTTAGATGGATTATCGACAATAAATAACTCCATCTAGGTAGCATTAATGAGATTTTTCTATAAGGCTCTTCAATGATCATTAGTGGAGCTATGCTGACCAAAGGCCCATGATGGTGATGGGTCAGTAGGACTTGGTGGTGAATAGGTTAAAAGCCGACACCAAGCTATGCCAAAGGATTTCAAGTCGAAGCAGCCGCTGCTATGACAAAGATCCGAAAAGTGTGTCTATGGGTTTCCATTATGGATCGAAAGTTTAGAGGACAATTATGGTCATGTAATTTTAAGTTTCTATATTTACTTCAATGAATTGTTTTATATTCCTCGTATGTAGTTGATGTATAGAATCTAATGAACGTTGATCTGTTTTGACCCAGCAGATTTTGTACATCAACAAGGGATAGTGTTGTATCCTATGCAATTGTCATGTTCTTTGGAATTGTGTACATGAGCACTCTTTGAAAAATTCGTTCGTACTATTAAACGGGCTCTAACACAATGGAACTGTGCTTTGGATATTACCCATTAACAAAACTAGATGGAACTCAATATGGTATGAAACTCAGTCCCTCAACCAAGCAATCCCGTAGAGACGACGGTAAAGTCGGCTCACCAATTCATTTATGGTTTTTCGAGATTTGTCCTTTTTTCTTTCAAAGACGAAGCTCGAGGCTGGGTACCTTATTTTGTAAATGGATTTGAGCATTAATGGGATTCACATCTTGGATATATCGACATTTAAATTTATTAAACAGGAGTCGATTCTAGGACTAATTCCCAGACTCCATCCATGCCAATCAATAGCCATTATCTCTTGAAGTTCCATCTTTCCTCATCATCACTACCACCAAAACATCATGCCAACTCCCCTATAGCCATATCCTCATTCTTGGATAGGCAACATCAACCAGTGATGTTGATGTAGCATGGATCAGCAAAGGATCTAGATTAGGCAGTAGCGGTAATGGGAAGGAGATGATGGCGATGTGGCTAGCGATGATGGTGTGATCCAAAAGTTGATGGTAAGGATGAGCTTTACCTTGAATTGTGAGCAGGTTTGGATCGAAGAAGCATTCTTAAGATGGATTATCTTCAAGTTGCTAAGTTTGGGAGTTAGATCTGAAGTCAATCGACGGAATCAGGCTTAAGAATCACTTTGAAGGCGGTAGAATATTCATCCCATGAGAACTTGAAGAAGAAAAAATATTTCGAGCATAAATGAAGGTAGTTCGAAAATTTCTAGGTATAATAATAATTAATTTTATGGATTCATGGGGCATGGATTAATATCGATCCATGTATGAACTGGTACCGGTCGATCATGATATATCAAAACAATGGAGAATAGAGATGAAAAGAAGAAATCTACCTGGCTATAGACTCGAATGACACTTAGAAATTTCTCAATGACAAAAAAAGTATTTAAATAATAAACTCCTATATTTATTTCTGAAGAAAAGATGTGACTTGATTGCTAATTGGAAATAAAATGCCAAAATTCTCAATGAAGAGGGAACAATCTGCAACGATGTATCAAGTTATGAAAGCGTCTATGTAGATGTGAATTTGATTGCTTTATGATAAAAGTACACTTTAGGGGGTAAAGTGCTATCCAGTATTTCACCAAGAGTGACATTTCGATGGAATTGGATTATCAAATTATGAAAGAATGCACTCTAGACCCAAAGAAGATTGACTACATGGATTAAGGAGAAAAGGGAAGAAATTTGCTTGTCATGGATCGGTACCAATTCATGGATGGATCAATATTGACCCACTAAAAGTGTAAATTTCACCTTAATCTCTTGAATAGTGGATCTATATGCTATTTTGAAGAAAATAAGAAGTTTGAGTTGTTAGGGATGGATCGTTAATAATGACTATTTTGCTGTTGAAGACTTAAAGCATGAAGGCTAAGGCAATATAGAGGAAAAGTTCAATTTTTGGACCAAGTCCAGGGATCTCTACGGACCCACAGATGGATTGTACCGATCAGTCAAATCTCGGGGTCTAGTCCAAATTGACTAGTTCTTCCTTCTATCTTCTTAGATCTAGTTAATAGGGGATTCAAAATAATATACGGAGATTCTGTCAAACAGATTTAACTATAAATAACAATATTATTCAATTGGAAAGGGAATTTGTTGTTCATTTATTGACTTTGCTAAGGGAGGAGGGGCTGCCAAGTTCAATATCTGTCATTGTATTTTAAAATTTCCATGCAATCTTGGTAGTTTTAGCATAAAATGAAAAAAGTGGAAGTAGGTCAATGTGATTGCAGATGCACTCCAAAATTTCTCTTGTTTCTTTTCTTATTTCTCTTTGAATTTCTTACATTTTTAACCTTTTCTATCAATTTCAAGTGTTAGTCAAAAATAAGTCTAACAATAGCTATAACTACCTCATTTAATCACACTTATGACATATCATACAAATCTGGTTATAACAGACTCATTTGAAGATAATTATATATCACATCATTCAAATGTTATGGTTGCATCATCTAGAAATAATTATAACCGCATCATTTAAATACAACTGTAATTTACGCGTGGTTATTAGAGGCAGATGGACCTAGACACGACTCGAGCTTCGGTTCGGGTCAGGTAAGGTCAGGTTTTTCCGAGTCCAAACTATGCATTTTAAAATTTAGACCTAGCCCGAGCTTTGGTTCAGGTCAGGTCGGGTCTGATTGGGTTATAACATTAAAAATGTGAAGGAACTAAACCAGCCCTTAGCGAAAGAAACGGGTGTATTTCAATTTTTTTATCCTATTGGATCTTAGTTAAGCATATGAAGCCTAATTTAATTAGAACATTTCTAATTTGTTTAATTAAAATCATTTTTTTAATTCAAATTGGTTAAAGGGAAGTTTAAATAATTTAATTTTAAATGTATAGCGTATCAAATACACCTAACATTTATTAATAAGAGTTAATATATATAGGGAATGAAACCTTTCATTTTTTTTCCTAAATAGGTAATTAATTAAGAGCATTAATTGCAGTTAATGGAGAGATGAATCTTTTATTTCTCTCATCAATTTAAATTGATTGATTTGATTTAAATTACATATGTATGCATCAAATACACACGCAAACATATATGTGTGTAACATGAAAATTCGTGAAAGGTATAATGTGCCAATATGTAGATGCTGGGATTTACATTGCAACGAACACATTAGCTCATTTTGTATGTACTATAATTTGTCAAATATATGCTTGTACAATATGGAAAAAAGATATTAATATATGTAATGAATATATTTGTATGTAAGTATGCAATATATATATATTATTGAATAAAACAGTTTCTGCCATAATAAATTAATGTAAAATAAGTATACAAACAATTAAAAGTTTTATAATTTTGTAAAATCTAGAAACATATTTTTTCTTAAATATAAATTATGTCTCAATTAAAATAATATTTATCAATAACAGCCCAAAATCGAATTAATTTATAAAATATAAAATCAAGTTGAAAAATTCTAAAACTTTTTCTAAAGGTACTAGATACATATTTAGGCTTAGGAAACCTTTTTGGAATTTTATCAATCGAAATTTTATTTTTAATTAAATAATTAATTGCAAATCGAAAATAAATTAATTATAAAAAATATTAAATAAGATATAAAAACCTAAATATTTTTCGAAAGGTACCTGAAACACATTTTGGGCTTAATAAAAATTTCTAGAATTTTCTCAATTAAAATTATATTTTTTACTAAATATTCGATTGCAACCTAAGAGTAAACTAACTTCCAAAAATAATAAATTAAGCTTTAAAAACCTAAATTTTTTCAATAGGCTTCTTATATGCAGCAACAAATTAAAAAACATAAAACTAAAATTTTGAACCATTAATTATTTTATACACACTAAAAAAACACACAGAATCATTAAATAATAATAAAATGTATATGCATATTTAAAAAATTATTTTTGTATTTGTTTCATAACAAGTATAAATAGTTACAAAAAAATTTATGATCAAATATATACGATATATAATCATACATAAAATTACACATATTGACAATTTGCAGATCTGTATGTATGTGTATGTGTGTATCAAAATTAGAATTTTTGTTAGAAGTTTAACTCAATAATAAATCAATAAAGTACATAACCAATCTAATGGTAACAAATACATGTATCTGCAAAAATCTCAGCTAATCTAAATAATAAATAAATCTGAATACAAATAGATGATTTAGATGTAAATCAACTTTTATATGATAAACTTGATATCAAAACAATATTAATAAATAAAATTTGATGCCTTTGAGTCCACGTTGAATAATGATTTCTCTTCTTAGAACAATTCTCAATCCATTGGGTTGCTAATCCAAGATTTGAGACCTTCTACTACAAGATTAATATTTTTAATTTAAATAGGATTTGAGAAATATTTGGGATTTTTTTAGAGGATAGTTTTTGCCATTAAAATGAGGAGGAAGAAGAAGGCTCAAAAAAATGAAAATTCACCTTAGATTAGGGTCTGAGATTAGTATTTATGTGCGCAGGATAAGAGAGCAAACTATGTAAGTTTCTCACGGATCTTAGCCACACATCTCCAAACCCTATTCCTATTTTGTAGCCGCCCTCATTATTTTTCAAACCAATGCCTTTCCTCTCCAAATCTCATGAGTTATGAGCACATTTAAACTAAATTAAAAATGTATAATCATATTTAACTTATTTTGTCATCGATATTTCATATCGATCAATATATTCATAACGTTTATAGGTATGCAACAATTTGTTTTCTCAAATCATATTCAAATTTCATAATTAATATTTCATAAATATTATTTTATTTTATTAATTGATAACAATTATAAACTAATTAAATTATCTAGTCTAAAGAGAATTCAACGTTTCGATTATGTGACTCTTGGGTGTAAATTCGATCATCGATTAATGTTGAACTATTCGAACATTAATATTCACACTTCACTCAGCAGGTGTTATAATAATATGGAAAAATTTATCGCTTACTCATTTTCGAAAAAATCTCATTTTAACTTAATAAGCGTTACCAGTTGTGACAATTATTTACACCAATTCTCTACGCTAAATCTATATCACTTTGGAATTATTGAATTTGGTAAAGGTCAATATTCCAATATCATCCCCATTCAGCTCTATAGTCCAAACACCAGTCCTTGATTCAATAATAACAATTATTATTAATCGAACTTCTCTGGCCAGAGATTTTGACTTTGGGTTGACTTGAGTTGATCATGATACTAAGCCCATATAACTGAGAAGACGAATCCTCTCTTGAATGTTGCTTCACTTCCAATACTTCCACTCGACCCAACTATAGTCACTCGATGGACGCTATTCCATGATTTTACAGTAATCAAAGCAAGGCATTCACATTGAATGTTCATAATATTATTGTAACGACGCAAAATTTCAATCATTTGAATTTCGAATATTTAATTGATTTTAAATGGAAAAGTTAATTTCATATGTTAAATGACTTATATTTCAAATATAGTGATTTATTTGATAATTAAATGGTTAAATTGAATAAATGGATTTTTTTAAATAATTGAATCAAGAATTTAATGTGGACAAAAATGATTTCGAATACTGATTTGAATTCTATTTTAATGAGAAAGGAAGATAACAAACTTTTAAATTGGATTTGAAAGTGATTTAAACTGCTTTTGGAAATATCTCATTTTAACTAACATGTAAAAATAGCTCTGAGGCACCGTCTCGAATTTCGACGAAACCAGTTTTGCTGGATTTGTAATAGTGAATTATAATATGCTGTCGACGTTCGTCGCAATTGGACGTATCATTTGATTATGCGAGTTTGAAACGCGTAGAAAGTTATTAAAGAAATTTAATTTAATATAATTTGATTTTGAAAAGCTAACTTCTGTATACAATGGAATTAGGTACCGACATATATTCCATTGTATTCAAAATATGGGTATAACATATAGAATGTCGGGCAGCGCGCTTCGTTTGGAGTTTGAAATTTTTTAGGAATGAAAAGTGCCTTAAAATTTTCTATAAAAGGGTATTAACTTTCTTCATTTGCAACCTAACCCTAAAAACAAGCTCCACCTGCCATTTTCCACACCCTAACATCTAATGGCCATAATTTCTTCAACTCATCCAAGAAAAATTAGCTGAAATATTCAACATAAAAGTTGGAGATCTCGATTCCACGAGTTCATCCATACCAACTGATCTTCGGAAGGAGGTGGTAAGAGCTAGGGTGGCATGTTTGTGCGGCTATGCACTTATTTTTGGGCTTGTTCTCTAGAACGAAAGAACGGCGTGATCATGCGTGGTGGGAGCGGCAGGCAAGGCACGCGAGCAGACGGTGCGGCGGCATGTGCATGCATGAGTGGGCGAACGACGACCCATTAAACGAAGTCGCGGTCGAATTCTTGAACTTCAGTAGGATAAACGAGGGAAGGAAGATGATAGCATTAAGCTTAAATTAATTTAAGTTAATTTTAATTTAATTATCTTGTACGTTCATTAATCCATAACTTTTTCATACTAGGTCGGTTTTGAGTGCCGCAAGTTGCATTTCGATCGTACTGACGAAATCTACGATATGGAGTTGGATTAGATGGATTCAAAGCCAGTAAGAATTTTGGGTTAAATTGAACGACCACTCAATTTTAATTCAAACCGAAGCGCTTTGGCGATTTTTGAAATCTCATGAGTTTACTCACCTACCTAGCCCACTTATACCTTTATATAAGCGTGGATAATTTTATTTATGCTGTTTTTGCTTGTTAGGATATTTGATATTTTACTAGTTGATTTGGATATATATATATATATATATATATATATATATATATATATATATTCCTGCCTATTGGAGCGAATGAGACCCAATTACGTTCCCGTGTATGAGTGGATGATGGGTTGTATACGATTTTACCTTGAAGCAGTTGATTTATATTAATTGAATATATATTGTATCTGATGTAGGGGACATGTTGGAGGGATCCAATAGAATTCCTCACACTGTTGATTTTACTTTTGATATATTTTGATATATGATGTGTTAGATGCCATATTTGATGACATGGATTGTTTTTGCTTATTTAGTGCTATAGTAGCATTGGGCCTTATTTTCGGTATTTTGAAATACTATAAAATAGTGATTTTGAATCGAAATGATTTTCAAAGTGATTTTGGAAGTATATACGTTTTAATAATTTTTAAATATTAAAAGGAATGAATTTATTTTTAAACAAATATAAAGGATGATTTTTGATGTTATAGAAATATATTTTTGTGAAATGTTTTTAAATAAAGATTTTTGAATAGTTTATATAAAGAATCGATAAAGGTGAGATTTTATAAATAAAGAAATAGATGTATAATCGGAATTTGTAAAAATTTTGTAAATGGATTTGAAATTAGTTTGCTAAATGGATTTATAAATGGATTTTATAAATAAATTATATTTATAATGAAATGGGTTATAGTGGATTTTGATATTAAATGAGTTTTTATAAAAAAATGATTTATAAATAGAATTTTATAAAATAGAAGTTTGATAGAATAGAAAGGAGATTTATTAACATATTTTTATAAATATGGAAATGATTTATGTTGAGATTTAAATATGAATTTTTATATAAAGGAAATACATCTAAGTTTTTAAGAGTTGAATACTCTTTAAAGGAATGTTTTGAAAGTAATATTTTTGATCAATTAACGGTTTTTAAAGTGATAATCTTTAAAAGTACAGTTTTGAAAGTAATGATTTAAAATGGAGTTTAAATGGTTTTGAAAGGTGATCTAGAATGTGATATGTAACGAAAACATAGATTACAACATTTATTGTCGTAATAGATGTTTTCAGGGTATGTAAGGCAAGGACTATAACATTGTTATTATATTAAATGATTTTCGAAAGAATATGTTTTATATAGTATACGGGACTTATATATAATTAATCAAGTCTCTATACTCGTGTTGTCGGGTTGTCATGACGATGTTTTATGCAACATTCATTTTGAACCAATAAATTTTGTTTTAAGCTTCCATTGTGAAATACATGAATTGGTTCTTATGATCGTACTAAAAGCTTGGTGGTATAAGAGCATTGCTTCTTATACTTAACACCCATTTTGAGGCGTATGAACTCGAAAGTTGTACAGTTATAAAAATTTATTTAGCATGTCTCCAAAATGGTAGTATTATTAAATATACTTATACTATTGATATAAATATATGGAAATATTTACTAATATCTAAAGATTGAAATAGTTTTAAGGATATATCTTTTAAAGATAATTTGAAGTAGATATTTTAGGAAATTGATTTAATTAATAAAAATTACTTAAATGGTACTAGTGACTGCTTGTGTGGTAGATATTGTCGTTGCCTTGATATTAAATAACCGATTATCAAATTTGGCCCTTTTTGGTTTCTTGACTTGATGTGGGAACTGGTTAGTCATGCACTTAGCACGAAGCCAACTGAGTAGCTTGATTATCGTTTGGATTAAGAATGTTGATTCGAGTAGTATGGAGTGTCTATGGTACTCCAATCTACCGGGCTTCCTTCTTTGCCAAAGGATAGCAAGTTGAGAGTTAGAAACATGATAAGTCTACGAGACTTGGTTTCCTATGAGTTTGAGAGCCTCTTTATCATTTTTGGTTTGGAAAGTCCGAGGTCAGATTTATCCAAGAACCACTTCGGAACAATATATGCATTTGAAAGTGTAGGTCTATGATGATGATTTTGAAGATGAGGATCTTCATAATGCAGGGCTACCCGCCACTAGACCTACGATGCATATTATATCTTTACTACTCATAATGAGAATTCAATATATTAGCTTCAACCGTGTCTTTCTGCAATTCCCAAAATGCCCTTTCATGTTTTTTCCCTCAGTTCCTTGCTTCTAACCCCTGTAATAAAAAACCCTTGCTTTAGTCTCTCCCTTGCAATTCCAGATTTCCCGATCCATGACAATTCCAAATCTAAGGCAAATCCCGATCCGACATCTTTTCTAACTTCAATTTACGATCGAGTATTCTCAATCCAACATCTCCTCCACCTTCAACCCGCGACTCTCAATCATCAGTCATCAGTCATTGGCCTTCAATTACCGATTAATGATTACGGATCCAACGATTCATGATCGACTAAGGTTAGTCCACTGAGATGCGATTCAAACTTTGACTGATGATTACCGATGTGTTCAATTACTGATTACTGATTATGGATCCATTGATTCATGATCGACTAAGAATAGTCCACTGAAATGCGGTTCAAATTTTGATTGATGATTACCGATTAAACATATGTTATTTGTTTACGATATGTTTCCCATGCTCATTTTGATTTTGCTGCATTTCCAATTAAGAATTTCCCCTCCTTTTCTACTGTTAATTCATTGCATTACATTAATAAACTGCAGTTCATTTGATGCACCTTGCTCCTATACAAACATAAATTGTTAGTGATGCATAATTGTATACGTGTAGTACACATTATCTTAGCCATTGCTGAGCATTATTTGATACATTATTTATAAATTATTGCTTATGTTTCTCATACTTAATTTGATTCAGTGGCATTTGGAATTAAGAATTTTGTTCTTCATTTACTTCTATTAATTCATTGCACTACATTAATAAACTACAATTCATCTTGATGTATAATAATAAATCTTTAGTGGTACATGATTGTGTATATCCAGTACATATTGTCTGACACATTGTTGGGCGTTGGTTTATGTATTAATTATAAATTATTGATTTTGGTCAAGTTAGTTGTAGAAAAAAAGTAAATGGTTTTTAGTGATTTGGACATTTCTATTTTTGTTTAAAGTGATCTTGTATCAACAACAAAAATAATTATAATGCACATTGTTTAAATTTTCTTATTTAGACTTATGCATGTACAGATTTAATGGCGTTTTATATGTTAGTAGTCATGGTTTCTTTCTTAGAATTCATAAGGATATATAAAAACGAAATCTAGCAAGAATATAAGTGAATTTAACTTACAAAACCAAACTCATCCACATCAGTGCTTTCTCATATTTGTGCAACCGCTTTCTTATATCAAATGAATTGATTAGTGCATCTAACTAGAAAAAAGCATATTTAAATTGTTATATCTGTGTATTTTACCCTTTTTTGTTTCTTGGCCCGATTTCATCAACTGTTATGTTAAATGCTGGAAAGTTGAAATGAATGATGTTTATAAATTTAAAATTTTTCCTCCTTTTCTACTATTAATTCATAGTATTACATTATTCAATTGAAGTTCATTTTATGCACCTTGCTCCTACAAAAATTATTTATTGTTCCTTCTACCTATTGCATTTGGCACAAACACATATTTTGGAAATATTCATAACGAAAGGACCATAAGTCAATAGAACCATGCTTAAGCACATTTGTTTAGAGCAAGGAGAAACCACCTTGATTTTAGATTTTTTTTGAAATTTAAGATTTCATGAGGATTCTACAGTCAAGAATAAGTAGATTAATGCACAACCTACTCTCTTCTTGCTTTTTGACATAAGGGTGGATTATCATTACACTTTTGGCTTGGGTGAGATTATCATCATGCTTTGGGTTTGGTTGAGTGGATCTATCTATATATTTTTAGTAGAACACATACGACTATATGCATTTTCACTTTAGTACATCAGCAGAGCCAAATAATATGAATCCATTTTTTTTCTTACCACTACACCATTCTTCATATAAAATCTGAATTTAAATTTTGCTCCCACCTCTACATCATTAGTTAGCGTATGATTTGGATCTTTTACATATGTAGTATGGTTTTTTTTTATGTTTAGCTCAATTGTTGTGAGCAGTTAAAAGATCCAATTATTTATGTTCTGTTGAAAAGAAGGGATTGTGCGTATTTGGATTTCAAGCTAAGTGAGCAATAAAAGCATGCAAGGATAGTTCACATGAACTTTTATGTGCTTTTTCGGAATTTTAATTGGACCTAAACCTTATAGTTTGATATATAAAAAAAAGTGGACTACCTTAAAGATTGGATTCTATGAAACTTATTAAAGTGAAATGTTTATTAACTGATATTTTCATGAAGGGATGATTGAGATAAACTGATAGCTTAATAATAAATTACAATTTGGGTTCCTACTAATGTCACTATGAGATTAATTTTTCTTCATTTCCTTAAATAAGTTTATAACTTATTCTTAAAGAGGCAAGATTCCTGTAGTTTGACATTTTTATTCTTCAACAACTCAATAACTGGAAAGTAAAAATTTGGAAGGATCTTAAATAATTTGAACATTGTAGCCCAAAAACATATATGTTTATTGCACTGGAAGTCAATTCTGGAACATCCATTTGTTTGCTGCTATTCTTCACTCTCATTATGCTCATTTATGTTTTTAACTATTTAGTTTTCTTTAAAGTATTTAATTGAAAACTTTATAACCATGATCATTCCATACTATTGTCTCAAATACACTTCTTGATTATGTTCAGACATGCCAAATTCTTAGTTCTTTCATTGTTATTTTAACCGAAGAAGTTCATTTTTATTAATTCTTTAACTTGTATATGTGATTAAAAAATGGATTGAAAAAATAATTTTCGACCATTTTTTCTTTTTCAACTTATTAATTAATAGTTTTAGTTATGATTAACATCATGGGTGTAAAAATGATTAACATCATGGGTGTAAAAAATTTCCAAGAGCACCCGCGTTTCTATTATCATATTTTCTTTAATGTTGTTATTATTATTATTATTCTACTTTCCTGTAATTTAGATAAGATTGTTGATACTTAGCTAAAGTTCATTATGCTTTTTTTGTTTTAATATTTATTTATGAGCTGGTTGTTCACTAAATTCATCTGCAAATAGTGACAGTTAATGTGTGTTTAAAGACGTTTAGTGTGGAAATTATTATGTCTATAATCTATAACACTTCAATTCTATGCAAAATTATTGTTAAATACTATTGTTAACTTTACACACTTCACAAATCTTCAGAATAATGTATATTGAGGTTTACACTAAATACTATTGTTGGTGATATCTTATTAAAGTGGATACACGGATAAGCCTATAAACATATCTCACATTTAGAATATAACTTTTAAATATTTGCTTAGTTTGCAACATCTTTGTTAAATAATTCATAATAGGTGTTGTAAATGGGGAATTTATCTTTTGTTTAATATGATAATTTCTTTTTTTTTCCAGTAACCATCATTATGCTTTGTATGTCACAGGTTGACATCCTAATGTCATTTTTTTAAACTTTAAATATTTGGGTTGCATAAATTTTTATACAACATATCTTACTCAAGCTTGGTTGTTTAATGGCTTGAACCATTGTTCTAGGTTGCTTTATCACTTTTTACACTCATTTACTTATTATGTGTGCATGCAGGTAAGATTGATCTGACTATAAAGTTATGGAAGGTTACTAAATTAAATAAGTCATTGGTTGTGCCGAGGAACTAGTTTACTTAGAACTCAAGTCATTACATTTGAGGTATGAGATTTATTTTACATATTTTGATACAATTTCATTTCTCCGAAATCATAAACATGCAATGTAACGATCCTGTTTCTAAACCAAATTTAAATTTTGTAATTAATATAAATTTTGGAATTTAATTGTGAATTAATTTGAATTTTCCAAAACAAATAAATTTTTGTTTGTTTATTTATATATCTATATGTAGATTGTGAATAGAATTTTGAATTTGAAATTCAAAAATAAATATCTTAAAAAATATTTGGATTTAAAAATAATATATATATATATGATTTTCACTAATGTAAAATATTAAATCATTTTTCTTTAAAGTTGTATATAAAAATAAATAAAGGAAATGTATTCATTAAATTTAAAATAGGATAAACATATTTATAAATATAAACTAAATATAATATATAAATATTATAAAAGACATTATTATCATGAAAAATGACAAATATAAGCAGTATAACACATAAATTAACAAGTGTTAAAATTATGATATAAAAGATAACAAGTGTAACTAATTTATCATGCAAATAACAAGTGTCCTAATTTTCTTTTATTTTTAAAAATAATAAATAAAAAGAAATCAAAGCTATATATACTACCTCTCCTACTCTTTTATTTTCTTTCATGTGATTCAAAACCAAAACTTAAGTAAGAAATCAAAACTAGAGAAAATCAAAATCAAAACCAAAACAACGTAAAAGAAAAATGAAAACAAAAGTGAAATTCAAACCCGAATCAAAGTAAACAACAAGCAGTTCAAGATCAAAGCAAGATTTCAATTTCAACAACTTAAGCAAAGTAAGGATCATCACTAAAACAATAATCAGTTCAAAGTCAAACCAGTTTCAAAAAGATCAAATCCAGAAAACAAGTTTCCAGTTTTTCAAATTCAAAACTCGAGGCTCTTCTCTATTTTCAAGTTACAAGTGAGTAAACAAACTCTAAATCGATTTATAACTTGATATTTGTGAAAGTGAGGCTGTGAAAATGTTTGAAAGTATGTAAATATGTTTGCATGTATACAAATATGTATACATATATCGATGCATGTCTGTTGAACAGGTTTATATGGCTCTGTTCCAGGTTTACAGGTTTCAAACCTGTTTCAAAATCCAAATACTCTCCCTATAATCCTCTTTAGGCTTTAAGCTTCAAACAAAACATGTTTGTATAATCATGTTTTAAGTTTTAAAAATAATTTTAAGCATAATTAATTAAAGTGTTTTCTGGAAAATCAAGAAATACAGATGAACAAAAAACATATCAAAAATTCAAGAGTCATGTTTTATTGTTTCAATTTTACCATCTAAAACGTTTTTGAAAAAGAGGATTTTTAAAGGTGGAATCATGATTTTTAAGTGTGTATTCATAGAGAGCTTGCGAGTTGAACGGTTTTGGGTTTTGTGGCGAATTCTGCTGATCGGTGAAAGTTGTGGTCTCGGGATCGTGGCTAAAGATAGCTGGGTAATGGACGAACTCGGGAAAAATGATAAGGAAAATTCCTGATCATCATGGAGGACAAACAACGTCGATCTAGGATTTTAAGACCTATTTTCGTCGATGGGGTTTAGGTGGTGTTCGCGGCATCAACGTTGCATCGAGTTGGTTCACGGTGGCAGAATCGAAACGTAGAGCTCAGGTGAAAGTTCAGGGGGGAGGCTGTGATCTCCGGTGGTCGGAGATAGGAGGTGCAAGGTGTTTTCATCAATCAAGTTTGGTTTCCAGTTATATCGACTTGCTCGATTTCGAGTTCATGATCAATTCTTGGTTCTGGGTGTTCATGGTGCTCGAGTTGGTTAACGATGACTTATGGGAGGTGGAGGCGATGGCCAGAACGTCGGCAATCGGTTGTGCACGTGTACGTGCATTTGTGTGTATTTAGGTTGGGAAGAAGGGGTTGATCTCGAAGTTAACCTCAGGAAATTTGTGTTGCTGGCTCGAGTTTTGGTGCAAGTGTTTGTGAGTACGTATCGGGTTTTAAAACTTAAAACAAAAACAAAGAAAAAAATAGGGTGGCTCGGGTGTGATCTTGGGTTTGTCTCTGGTATAAAAAGTAAATTATTTTAAAATAATTAAGTTTAATTTATTTGATCATGTGACCATCTTTTATAAATTAATTCTTATGTTAATTAAAATAAATTTAATAATGTAATTAAAAAGTTAATTAAGAAGAAATGTTTTGAATTATTAATTAACTTGAATATCTTAAGTTGATTTATGTGTTAATGTTAATTAATTACAAGGTGTATTAAATAAAGATTTTTAATGATAATTAAGTAATTAATTAAGATAAATGATTTATATTTTAATTAATTAAAATTTCGGTAATTAAAGATTGTTTAGTTAATGGAAGTAATTAAAAAAAATAACTTAAAGGGTAATCACTTAAGGTTAGTAATTAAAGAATAATTATATAATTTATTAATTGATGATTAAAGGTTAATTAAATAATGATTAAAGGTTAATTAAATAAGTAATTAAAGTATAATTAATTGATAATTAAGGATTAATTAATTAATAATTAATTAAGGGTAATTAATCATTAATTAAGGATAACTAATGAAAGTAATTATGTGATTAATTAATTATAATTAATTAAAATAATTGCAATTACTTAATAATAATTAAGCAGGACATAAAAGTAATTAAAGTAATTCATTTAATTTATTTGGAAATTAAATTGAATTAATTGGGAATCGAATGACTAATTCATCTTGCTTATAGATGATTGAATTATTATTGAATGCCTTGGATTGGTTGATATCTTTGATATGTGATTGTGATACTTTGTGATATGAATTGCGTTGGATTAAGCTGCGTTATCTGTGATATATTATTGTGTGATCGTGAACTTCTGAATAGAAGTAAAATTGTTGGCCTTTAAAATAGCATTTGAATTTCGATGCGACCGAGGGTCAGATTCCAAATGGTTATCCGAAAACCACATCGAACCTTAAAGGTGAATCTTTTGTTTAAAAGATTATAATTGGAAATTTGTTGTGACTTATGTATCCACATGTTTTTAAAAGAAGCGCTCATTATTTAGTTAAGCCGGGAGAGGACATTGAGTCATAAAACCTATTCCGAATAATACGACGTAATGGGATAGCAATTGAAGACGGTGGTTGAAGACCGAGTATTTTCGAGAACGAAAGGATTACCTATCGATTATCTCTACACTGAGTTGCTCCAATATAGAGAACTCCATATGTGATGGGGAGTCCGGTCGGGATTATGGATATCCGAATTTGCAAGGACTTCTTCCTTTATTGGACGAAGTGCCTTCGGTTCCATTCAGACCCAGGATGGACTTGTATGGATGTATGTCTGACTTTACACTTTGAGATGTAAAGCTGATTTCTATCAAATTCATTTTTGTTTGATGGCTTAGAATTTATTCTCTTAGCTTAACACCCTTCTTTGAGAGGTACAAGCTCAGAGGTTATGTAGTTGATGGTTATTAGTGATATATTCCCAATTTGATAGTGTGGCATGCTAAGTGCTGATCATTGGTTGATCGATGCATGGCTTTTGTGAAAAGCGTAGCTTTGTAGGATGAGACTTCATCAAAACTCACACCCCAGAAATGGTCAAACCAGAAAAAGATGCAGCAAGGTTATATGGGTCGCGCCCCTCAGGGTATGTGCATTTCCTTCTAGATAAAAAGTGGTATTCTGGTATGGAGCCCAGATAATTTGCTTACGTGGTTTCTGGTGTTGAGGGACTTCGATAAAGGCCGATTACGACCAGGGGATAACATACTCATGACAGTTAGTTACCTAGTTACAGAGGTAACCCGGCCTTGTGTTGGTAGAGATCCGATTAGGTTCTCGAGGCGTCCCTCCAGAGGCATACCCTTTCGGATAAAGGAACTTCCTTAGCCTTGGCCATTTGTTGGAAATCCAATCAATCAAATACGAGCCCTTTACGATTTCAGTTGTTTAACCTGCCATTCTTAAATGGTAGCTATAGTAGGCATAATATAATGGTACCTATGCTGGCTAAGATTAATATTATACTTTCAAATGGTTTTTCACACTATGCACTAATAATCATATCGAAGGATTTTCACGTATCAAGCATGTTTGACTATCATAAGGAGAAATCTCCTCCAAGTATGCGATTGCATTGTGTGTGTGCCAGGAGGCCTTATGGTAGTTTAATTTTCCAAAAAGCATAAGGGATTTCTTTTTTGTAATTTTTTTTGTTCAAACAACTGTTTTATGTTTACTCATACCAATCCCATGACTGACCCAGAGTTTATTGTTCCTTTTCTTAAACTCTAGGTGCCCATAATTTTTCCACACATGCAGCCTAGAGTTAGGTTATCCGTGTTCTGGAGTGAAGTTGGAATGTAGATTTGGATCTAGAAGTCTTTTGAAGTCTTTGGTTTAGAAGCTTTTGGATTTTGGAAGCTTTTGGTTTGGAAGTCTTTGAAGTTTTTGAGCTTTTCTGTTTGGAGCTTTGGAGATTTGGAGCTTTGGAGTGAAGTCAGAGTATGTTGGATTCTTTTGAAGACCCTGTTGTTTTTCCACTGTGATGCTATTGTTCTATTGTTGTATTATATGCATTGTGCTCTGATGTTGTTATTCAGATGTTGTATCCATGTTGTATCAATGTTGTTTATCAATGAAATTCATTTTGTTTCCACTGTGTTGTTATTCATCTAATGTGTTATAAGCTCTAGCGAACTGGATTCCGACGTTTGAATCTCTGGCATTCAAATACGGGTAAGGTATTAGATGTTGATTTTCGGACGTTGGATTCCGATTCGTCAAATGTGGTATTAGAGCTATAGGTTGAGTAAGAACTTTAGCTTTGGAGTATAACTCACTAGGTGACTCATTAGAGATGGGGTGAGAAATGCCCTAGAATGATTATATCCCTAAGATATCTCATCCATATTCCTAAATCAAGTTTTCTTACTATTTACAGATAGTGAGAATGAGCGCAAGAAGAGGACGAGGTAGGGGAGGGGGAAGTACCATTACAAATGGTCAAGATCCTGCAACAATAGTAATGGAAAGAGCAGCTATTCCTATCCAACCTCGGCCGAATCTGGCAGATTTATATCGAAGTTTCTCAAGACTTGGAGGGAAGCCATTCACATGCAAGGAGATTATTACCGAAGCGCAAGCCTGGATTCGGTCTTGCGAAAGGATTTTCAAAGGATTGAAGTTGGAGGATGATCACATGAGGTTGATAGCTTCTTGGCAGCTCTAGGAAGAAGCTTTAGCATGGTGGGAGATTATTACATTAGCTGAGCCGGAGGATGAATTTACTTCGGATCGATTCATGGAAGTGTTTGAGCAGCATTGTATGCCGTCTACTGGTATCTCCAGGATGTATCAGGAGTTTAGTGACTTGAAGCAGGGGAGTTTATCTTTTGAAGAATACTTGAACAAGTTTAACGAGCTATCTCGGTTTGGTCCTGAACTGGTGAATACCCCTCTCAAGAAGAATGTGAGATTTATTAGAGGGATGAACAAGAAGTTCCATGAAAGGATGACAAGCCATGTAAAGGAGTCTTTTTCCGATCTGATAGACATGGGATATAGATACGCTACCTTTGATAAACAAGAGATTCCGGAGGAGAAAGGAAGTGGAAGCAATCCGAATTGGAAGAAGTGGAAGTTTGGAGGAAAGAACCCATGGCAAGGCAAAGAAAAGAAGATTAATCAGGAGAACAAGGCAAAGGGTATTACTTGTTTCAACGGTCTAGAGAAAGGCCATTATTCAAGTAGTTGCAAAAAGCCTAAGAAGCAAGGAAAGAAGGATCAACATAAGAAGCCAGGACAACAAGCCAGGGAGTGCTACTATTGTCATAAATCAGGACACGTAGTTAAAGATTGCCCGACAATGATCTCACGTAGAAAAGGTGTATGCAATTAAGGATCAATCCTCAACCTCAAAAGATGATAAAGGGAAAGGAGTTCTGGAATGTAACCTTCTTCTTTATGATAAAGTTGTTAGGGTTCTGTTCGACACTAGAGCCACACATAGCTTTATTTCCCAGCAAATCGTAAACGAGTTAAATCTTGAACCCGAATTTGTAGATGAACCCATTTTTGTGAAGAATCCGGTAGAAGGCCTTGCGAATCTTTATTTGCATTGTAGAAAAGTTCCTATCTCATATTCTCATTATCAGTTTCCTATCAGCCTTTTCGTTCTCGACTTTAGTGAATTTGAAATTTTACTTGGAATGAATTGGTTAATGAAATATGAAGCTAAATTAGATTGTACCAATCGAACAATTTCAATCAAAACCAAACTTGGGAATTTTGTTGTAATTTCTTATGAGGATCCGAGTCCGAAAAGGGATAAGCTAATGTATACTTTAGGGTATCTCGACCCGAGTTTGGAATCCATACATATTGTCCGAGAATTTACTGATGTATTTGAAGAGGCTAAATCTTTACCTCCGCATAGGGAAATCGAATTCAGAATCGACTTGCTTCCTAGTGCTCGTCCTGTTGTGCATGAAAATCATAGGATGGCACTAAGGGAAAGAATAGAACTAGTCAAGCAAACCCAAGATTTGCCAGAGAAAGGATTTATACGACCTAGTTATTCCAGTTGGGGTTCAGCTGTAGTTTTGTAGCCAAGTCTGATGGATCTTTGAGATTATGTGTAGATTACCGTGATCTCAATAAATTAACTCTTAAAAATAAATTTCCTTTGCCAAGAATCAATGACCTGTTCGATCAACTGCATGGCGCTCGATTCATTTCTAAGATGGATCTAGCCCAAGGATTCCATCAGCTGAGAATTGCTGAAGATTGCATTAATTTAACTGCTTTTAGGGGTCCTAACACATTCTACGAATGGGTAGTTATGCCTTTTGAACTAACAAATGCCCCTGCATATTTCGTAGACTTGATGACTTGCGTTTTTCAAGAAGTGTTGAACAAATTCATTCTCGTATTTATTGATGATATTCTGATGTATTCCAAAATCAAAGATGAGCATGCCAAGCACTTAAAAATTATTTTGGAAATATTGAGGAGGAACGTTCTATTTGCCAAAATTTCTAAATGTCATTTTTGGGTTAAAGAAGTTAGATTTCTGTGACATATTGTCACAGAAGAGGGAATTTCTGTTGACCCTGGTATGGTTTCCGCTATCCTAGATTGGAAGCAACCCACAAATCCAAAGAAAGTCAAAAGCTTTCTAGGATTAGCTGGATACTACTGAAAATTTGTCTAGGATTTCTCTAAGTTAGCCAGTCCATTAACTAAGCTAACTATGAAGAATGCCAAATTTGATTGGACTCCGAAGTGTGAGGAAGCGTTCCAAGAATTGAAGAGAAGGTTGACCGCTGCTCCCGTTCTTGCTATTATTAATGGGAATCAAGGTTTATCTATTTACATAGATGCATGTAGTGAAGGTGTGGGTGCTGTTCTAATGCAGGAGGGTAGAGTGATTGCCTACGCAAGTAGACAATTGCAACCACATGAGAAGAATTACCCAACCCACGATCTTGAGCTTTTGGCAGTTATCTTTGCTTCGAAAGTCTGGCATCGTTATCTTCTGGGTGAAAAATTCGAATTGTTCACTGACCATAAATCTTTGAATTACCTCTTTACCTAGAAGGATTTTAATCTGAGGCATCGACATTGGTTGGAATTCCTAGTGTCATATGACCTAGATATTCAGTATACACCCGGAAAAGCCCACATGGTAGTTGATGCTTTAAGTAGAAGACATGTTGTTCTCGCTTATCTTGTTGTCACTCCTACTCTTCTTAAGAAGATCGCAAGTAAGCAAAAAGAAGACAAGTTTCTTCTAGAAATTTATAGAAGAAAACGTCAAGGTGGAGATTCCAGCTTTAAAGTCGACAAAAGTAGATTTGTAAGGTTGAAAGGGAGGATCTGTGTTCCAGACATCCTAGATCTCAAATGAGAAGTTTTGGACGAATATCACAAGATTAAGCTTAGTATCCATCCAAGGGTTAACATAATATATCGAGTTATCAAAAGGACTTTCTAGTGGAAAACAGTGAAGAGAGATATATCCATTTATGTTAGTCGATGTGCAACGTGCCAACAAATCAAGGGTGATCAAATGAAGATGGTGGGGTTACTCCAACCATTGAATGTGCCTAAATGGAAGTGGGACCAAGTGCCTATGAATTTCATAGATGATTTTCCACGAACACGTAAGGGTATTGAGGCGATTTGGGTTATTGTGGATCATCTGACCAAGACTGCCCACTTTATCCTAGTAAAATCCACCCGAACGGCAGCGAGTGTGGTAGAGTTGTGTGTGAAAGAGATTGTTCATCTCTATGGAATACCAAGTTGTATAGTGAGTGATCGTGACCCGATCTTCACTAGCAGATTTTGGGAGGCATTTCAAGCCGCACTAGGAACCAATTACAACTTCAGTACTGCTTACTATCCGCGGTCAAATGGGCAAACTGAGAGGATAAATCGAATCTTGGAAGATCATTTGCATGCTTGTATTTTTGACTTTGGAGGTTCATGGCAGGACCATTTGCATCTGGTTGAATATTCATATAATAGTAGTTATCAGGCCAGTATTAGAATGGCTCCTTTCGAAACATTGTATGGTCGTCCTTGCAGATAATCTGCGTGTTGGATTGAGTCGGGTGATAGGCTTGTTCTTGGTCCAGATATGATAAAGGAAGCTACTGAGAAGGTTGATTTTATTCGAAAGAAATTTGAAATTTCCAAAAGTCGATAAGAAAAGTTATGCTGATCGTAGGAGAAGAAATTTAGAGTTCCAGGTTGAAGATTCAGTTTTATTAAAGGTTTCTCCAATGCGTGGAGTTTTGAGATTTGGAAAGACTGGTAAACTGGCACCGCGATATATAGGTTCTTTTCCTGCATTTGAGAGCATTGGTTATTTGCGATACATGATGTGTTCCATGTTTCACACCTTCGGAAATATGTACAAGATCCAGATCATGTTTTTGAAGAGGCCGCTCAATGGGATTTAGAGATCATACCTAATTTGGCAGTGAAGAGAGAACCGTTGAAGATTATTGATCGAGATGAAAAGCAGTTGAGAAATAAAGTGGTTAAATTGGTAAAAATACAATGGAGTGGAGATCTAAATGATTGTACTTGGAAAATAGAGGAAAGCATGCAAAGGTCCTATCTCAAGTGTAGAATGGATATTCCGGCTTGATTTGGTAAGCCATTTCTCTATCTCTTTATGTGTTCATATATTCTGTTTGTCTCTCTCTCTCTTTCAAATTTTGGGAATGAAATTTTCTTAAGGAGGGGAATCTATAACGGTCCCGTTTCTAAACCAAATTTAAATTTTGTAATTAATATAAATTTTGGAATTTAATTATGAATTTTTCCAAAACAAATAAATTCCTGTTTGTTTATTTATATATCTATATATAGATTGTGAATAGAATTTTGAATTTGAAATTCAAAAAAATATTTGGATTTAAAAGTAATATATATATATATGATTTTTCATTAATGTATAATTTTAAATCATTTTTCTTTAAGGTTGTATATAAAAATAAATAAAGGAAATGTATTCATTAAATTGAAAATAGGATAAACATATTTATAAATATAAACCAAATATAATATAATATATAAACTATATAAAAGACATTATTATCATGAAAAATGACAAATATAAGTAGTATGACACATAAATTAACAAGTGTTAAAATTATAATATAAAAAATAACAAGTGTAACTAATTTATCATGCAATTAACAAGTGTCCTAATTTTCTTTTATTTTTAAAAATAATAAATAAAAAGAAATCAAAGCTATATATACTACCTCTCCTACTCTTTTATTTTCTTTCATGTGATTCAAAACCAAAACTTAAGTAAGAAATCAAAACCAGAGAAAATCAAAACCAGAAAAACAGAAAAACAGAAAAGAAAAATCAAAACAAAAGTAAGATTCAAACCTGAATCAAAGTAAACAACAAGCAGTTCAAGATCAAAGCAAGATTTCAACATCAACAACTTAAGCAAAGCAAGGATCATCACTATAACAATATTCAGTTCAAAGTCGAACTAGTTTCAAAAAGGTCAAATCCAGAAAACAAGTTTCCAGTTTCTCAAATTCAAAACTCTAGGCTCTTCTCTGTTTTCAAGTTACAGGTGAGTAAACAAACTCTAAATCGATTTATAACTTGATATTTGTGAAAGTGAGGCTGTGAAAAATGTTTGAAAGTAGGTAAATATGTTTGCATGTATACAAATATGTATACATATATCTATGCATGTCCGTTGAACAGGTATATATGGCTCTGTACCAGGTTTACAGGTTTCAAACCTGTTTCAAAATCCAAATTCTCTCCCTATAATCCTCTTTAGGCTTTAAGGTTCAAACAAACATGTTTGTAACATCATGTTTTAAATTTTAAAAATAATTTTAAGCATAATTAATTAAAGTATTTTCTAGAACATCAAGAAAGACAGATGAACACAAAACATATCAAAAATTCGAGAGTCATGTTTTCTTGTTTCAATTTTAACATCTAAAACGTTTTCGGAAAAGAGGATTTTTAAAGGTGGAATCATGAATTTTAATTGTGTATTCATGGAGAGCTTGCGAGTTGAACGGTTTTGGGTTTTGTGGCGAATTTTGGTGATTGGTGAAAGTTGTGTTCTCGAGATCGTGGCTGAGGGTAGCTGGGTGATGGATGAATTCGAGAAAAATGATCAGGAAAATTCCTGATCATAGTGGAGGACAAACGTTGTCGATCTAGGGTTTTAAGACCTATTTTGATTGACTGGGTTTAGGTGGTGTTCGTGGCATCAACGTTGCATCAAGTTTGTTTGTAGGTGCCAGAATCGAAACGTAGAGCTCACGCGAAGGTTCAGGGGAGAGGCCGTGATCTTTGGTGGTTGGAGATAGGAGGTGCGAGGTGTTTTCATCAATCAGGTTTGGCTTCCAGTTATATCGACTTGCTCGATTTCGAGTTCGTGATCAATTCTTGGTTCTGGGTGTTCGAGGTGCTCGAGTGGGATAATGATGACATGTGGGAGGTGGAGGCGATGGCCAGAACGTCGACGATCGATTGTGCATGTGTACGTGCATTTGTGTGTATCTAAGTTGGGAAGAAAGAGTTGATCTTGAAGTTAACCTCGGAAAATTTATGTTGCTGGCTCGAGTTTTGGTTCAGGTGTTTGTGAGTACGTATCGGGTTTTAAAACTTAAAACAAAAAAATTATGGTGGCTCGGGTTGGACTCGAAGGAATTTGTATTTGTCTCGGGGGTGATCTCGGGTTTGTCTCGGGTATAAAAAGTTACAGTTTTAAACTTTAAATAAATTAAGTTTAAATTAATTTCTAAATTTATTCTTTTAAGAATAATAATAGTTTATTAAGTATGGGATTAGTTTGAGGTTTTAAAGTAAATTATTTAAAAGTAATTAAGTTTAATTTATTTGATCATGTGACCATCTTTTATAAATTAATTCTTAAGTTAATTAAAATAAATTTAATAATGTATTTAAAAAGTTAACTAAGAAGAAATGTTTTCAATTATTAATTAACTTAAATATCTTAAGTTGATTTATGTATTAATGTTAATTAATTACAAGGTTTATTAAGTAAAGATTTTTAATGATAATTAAGTAATTAATTAAGATAAATGATTTATCTTTTAATTAATTAAAGTTCAAGTAATTAAAGATTAATTAATTAATGGAAGTAATTAAAAGATAATTACTTAAAGGATAATTGCTTAAGGTTAGTAATTAAAGAAAAAATAATTAATTTATTAATTGATGATTAAAGGTTAATTAAATAATGATTAAAGGTTAATTAAATAAATAATTAAAGCATGATTAAGTAAGAATTATCGATGAATTAATCAATAATTAAGGGTAATTAATCATTAATTAAGGATAATTAATTAAAGTAATTATGTGATTAATTAATTATAATTAATTAAAATGATTGTAATTACTTAATAATAATTAAGCAGGACTTAAAAGTAATCAAAGTATTTCATTTGATTTATTTGGAAATTAAATTGAATTAATTGGGAATTGAACGACTAATTCATCTTGCTTATAGATGATTGAATTATTATTGAATGCCTTGGATTGGTTGATATCATTGATATGTGATTGTGATACTTTTTGATATGAATTGCTTTGGATTGAGTTGCGATATCTGTGATATATTGCTGTGTGATTGTGAACTTCTGAATAGAAGTAAAATTGTTGGACTTTAAAATGGCATTTGAATTTCAATGTGGCCGGGGGTCGGATTCCAAATGGTTATCCGAAAACCACATCGAACCTTAATGGTGAATCTTTTGTTTAAAAGATTATAATTGGAAATTTGTTACGACTTATGTATCCACATGTTTTTAAAATAAGCGCTCATTATTCGGTTAAGCCGGGAGAAGACATTGAGTCATAAAACCCATTCCAAATAATGATACGACGTAATGGGACAGCAATTGAACATTGTTGTTGAAGACCGGGTATTTTCCAGAACGAAAGGATTACCTATCGATTGTCTTTGCACTGAGTGGCTCTGATATAGCGATCTCCATATGTGATGGTGAGTCAGATCAGGATTGTGGATATCCGGATTCGTAAGGAATTCTTCCTTTATTGGACGAAGTGTCTTCGGTTCCATTAAGACCCAGGATGGACTTGTATGGATGTATATCTGACATTACACTCTGAGATGTAAAGCTGATTTCTATCAAATAACTTCTATTTGGTGGTAGAGAATTTATTCTCTTAGCTTAACACCCTTCTCTAAGACGTACGAGCTCAGAGGTTATGTAGTTGATGGTTATTAGTGATATATTCCCAATTTGGTAGTGTGGCATGCTAAGTGCTGATCATTGGTTGATCGAAGCATGGCTTTTGTGAAAAGCGTAGCTTTATGGGACGAGGCTTCATCGAACCTCACACCCCAAAAATGGTCGAAACAGGAAAAGATGCAGCAAGATTATGGGGGTCGCGCCCCTCAGGGTATGTGCATTTCCTTTTGGATAAAAAGTGGTATTCTGGTATGGAGCCCAGATAATTTGCTTATATGGTTGTTGGTGTTGAGGGCCCTCGATAAAGGTTGGTTATGACCGGAGGATGGCATACTCATGACAGTTAGTTACCTAGTTACAGAGGTAACCCGACCTTGTGTTGGCAGAGATCCAGTTAGGTTCTTGGGGTGTCCCTCTAGAGGCATAGCCTTTCGGATAAAGAAAGTTCCTTAGCCTTGGCCATTTGTTGGAAATCCAATCAATCAAATACGAGCCCTTTACGATTTCAGTTGTATAACCTGCCATTCTTAAATGGTAGCTATAGTAGCCATAATTTAAAGGTACCTATGCTGGCTAAGATTAATATTATACTTTTGAAAGGTTTTTCATACTATGCACTGAGAATAATATCAAAGGATTTTCGCGTATCAAGCATGTTTGACTATCATAAGGAGAAATCTCCCCCAAGTGTGCGATTGCATTGTGAGTGTGCCGCGAGGTCTTATGTTAGTTTCATTTTCAAAAAATCATAACAGATTTATTTTTTGTAATTTGTTTTTGTTCAAATAACTATTTTATGTTTACTCGTGCCAATCACACAACTAACCTAGAGTTTATTGTTCCCTTTCCTAAGCTCTAGGTGCCCATAATTTTTCCACATGGGCAGCCTAGAGTCAGGTTATCCGTGTTCTGGAGCTGGAATGTAGATTTGGATCTAGAAGTCTTTTGAAGTCTTTGGTTTGGAAGTTATTGGATTTTGGAAGCTTTTGATTTGGAATTCTTTGAAGTTTTTGAGCTTTTCTGTTTGGAGCTTTGAGCTTTGGAGTGAAGTCGGAGTATGTTGGATTCTTTTGAAGACCCTGTTGTTTTTCGCTGTGGTGTTATTGTTCTGTTGTTGTATTATATGCATTGTGCTCATATGTTGTTGTTCAGATGTTCTATCAATGTTATATCCATGTTGTATCAGTGTTGTTTATCAATGAAATTCATTTTGTTTCCGCTGTGTTGTTATTCATCTAATGTGTTAAAAGCTCCAGCGAACTGAATTCCGACGTTTGAATTTCTAGAATTCAAATACGAGTGAGGTACTGGATGTTGATTTTCGGACGCTGGATTCCGGGTCGTCAAATGCAACTTCTCATTTATTATGCTTCCCTATTGATTATATATGCTTATTGAAAAAAGAAGTTGCTCTTCCTATATAACTAAAGCATTTTTTTCATGACAATGCAAAATATATTATAATCTCCTCCATTTCGTTACCTAAAAACTTGGGTTATGTAACCTATATTTTGTTTTCATATTTCATAACTACTTCATGACTTGCATAACTATTCCTGATTTTATTCAAAATGACTTGCTTAATTTGTTAATTGTCATTAATTTGGTTTTATGTAAGCATTTATTAATAGTCATTGACTTGGTTTTAATTTTTATGAACGTTATTTATTAGGTTTTTACGTTTGTAAGATGAAGCTTTGATGGCGACGTATAGCCTACAAAAATTCAGAAGGAATTTGTCGTTGATACACTAGGGTATGACATTTCAAAATAATTTAAGGAAAAAGTACAAAGCCCGGTATGAATTGATACACTATTTTTTTTGAAATTCTTATTACACCAACCTTTGAGGAAAAAGTACAATATACAAAATCATTTGATAATGCTAATTGTGCACTTTAAGTACAAGTTTTTTTCTGTTCTGAATTTTTGAAAACTATAAGGTTTATCATAGAAAATATAATCTTTGTTTCATAAATTTTACTTCTTCTTAAAAGAAGAATCAAAATATGTCCCTAAAACCTCTTTTTCTGCAATAATTGGGTTTTGCCCACATAAATAATGATAACTGATATATACATATATAAGTAAAAATAAATGTACAACTCTCGGGGGCAATGATATAAGCATTCAAAATTTGATTTGTATAATGAAGCTATGAAAGCAAAAAAAAAAAAAAACTAAACCTATATTACGCATGATATTTCGTGCGTGCATGTGTGCGTGAATATGAAATTTGATTATCGTCTAATATCATGAGATTAACCATCATATTTACTATCTTATTATTTGAAATTTCAAAATGTTACTAACATTATTTTATGGTATGAAATAACATAAAATGGAAATTAATTTAGAATAAGTATTGCAAACAAATTTAACATTTATGTACCATTTTTTAATCGATGATATTATAAGAAATTGCAAAGAACATAGAAAATTGCATTTGGTTAAATTAGGAAATAAATATATTTTTTATTTGAAAATTAACTTTAAATACTATTTTAAAAAATACAACAAATTGAAGTCTTTGGTCCCAAAAGGCTTTAATTTATTTTAGAAAATACAACAACAACACACCCCTTGGATGCAAAGTTATGCATAGAAGAGAAAGAAGTGAAGTGCTATCGAAATTAAAGCATTTAGCCCCAAAATGCTTTAATTTATTTTAGATAGAAGTGAGGTGTTGTACACATTTTTACAAAGTTGTTTGGACATCAGCAAACAAGGCAACTAAATATCTTTCATTCATCGAAAACAGCTATAATTATTTTAACGTACATCTTTTTTTACACTCAACTATAAATACATGAGTTGAGATTAAAAATTCTAGGATAGTATTTACATTTGATACATCTACTGATACATGCATCAAAAGGATATGTATTTGTAACTGAAAAAAAATACCTACAAACTTACGCATGGGTTATTAGCTTAATTTTTTTTCACATAAATATATAATCACAACAATACTTTAGAAACAATGCTTTATATAAAAAGACAACATTTTGTTCAATAACGCACTAATTGGAATAAAACTTTTGAGTTGAACATAAGTGGTATTATTTGTAGAATAGCTTGAAATTTGAGAGATTATTAAGGATATTTTTCTACGTCAATTTTAACTACTACTGTATTGTAAAAAATTGAAAATACTTTGAAGTAGGATTTATAAACATTATATAAATATATTTTCTTACCAGGAATGGTCATGTTATTTTCTCAAATTAAGTAAATACCATAGTTTACTTAACAGTTAAGTATTTTTTTATATCATTTTTGTACATACATTATTTTTTTACACAATATTGGTTTATAACCTTTACTTCTTCCAAAATTAAACAAAGTAAATGTTCTATTTTTAGGGTCAAACAATTTCAATCTTGATTCTGTGCATTTTACTACCAAACTACGGAAGTTAATTAATTTTTCAAATCAAAACCACGTAGAATCCTAGAATAATCGAAAAAGCTCAACTTCAAGCAATGGAAGCCAACGAAGTTGTTCACTTATAAAGGACAATGGATACCAATAGAATTCAACACAACCCAATGGAATCAAACTACAGTTATAAGTTACCACCCCGTAGAAGTCCAAGAATGCTTGAAAGAAATCTACGTCAAGCAGGAACATCTAATCAATCACCATCTTTGATACTTCGTAGAAGCCATAGAATCATTGAGAAAGTTAAAAAACAAGCATTATTAGATGCTCAAATCAAGGTACAAAGAAAAAGACAACGTCGATCTGAATTAAATGCAGAACAAAGGGCTCAACAATTAGCGCGTCGTAACAATTATGATAGAATGAAAAGAAATTTAATGAAAGAAGATGAAAAAGAAGAAAAAATAAAGCAAGTTCGCTCTAATTATCATATTAGAAAATCCAGAAGATGGGAAGAAAATATTAGTGATTACAAATCACAAATAAACACAGAAAGATCCTTTTCTTCACCTTGCACTCGAAATATAAATACTAAGAAAATCATTTACTATAATTCTTTATCACACAGATATATATATATATATATATATGTATTATATATATATTAAATATAATAAAAAATTATTTGAATTTCGTGTTAGTAAATACTTATAAATTTTATTTATCAATAATTTGTGTAGATCAACATTTCGATGGGTCAGTGAACAATGAATATGAACAAAACACTAATACACCATCTTTTGAACAATGAGACAACGTGAATAAAAGCACAATACATAGAGTTACTCAACCATGTCGAAGTGCTATAGCAAGACATAATTGTGCAAGAAAATTTATAGATCATTCTGGTTTTCAAAGATTCTATTTGCCACAATCAAGAATATGCAGACATTGTCAAGCAAAACTCTTTCACCGAGAATCAAATAGCTTCTGTTGTCTAAATGGAAAAATCATTTTACAATCAATTTCTTCACCTGATGAGATCTTCAATTTGTACAATGACCAATCAAATGAAGGAAAAGAATTCAAAAAAAACATACGAGCTTATAACCACATGTTTGCATTTACATCAATGAGAATTCATGTTGACGAGAAGTTGGCTACCGATAAAGATGGAGTATACACATTTCGAGCTCAAGGAAGTATCTATTATAAAATAGGTAGTTTGGTACCTACATCTAGTGATCGTCCAAGATTTCTACAACTTTATATTTACGATACAAAGAATGAAATTGATAACTGATTAGCTGAAAATAATACTTTGAGTCAAGATATCATAAAGAAATTACAAAAAACTCTTAGTACACAGAACAAATTTGCAGTTGTATTTTGAAAAATTGGACAAAAACCAAATGTCCAATACTGTAAATTGGTCATAAAAGAACAATCTTCAAATCAAAAACAATATACTCTCCTAACTTCTTCACAAGTTGCTGGAATTTGGGTAGAAGGAGCTGAAAATGAAGAAATACATGAAAGAGATATTTTAGTTGAGACAAACTATGGATAACTCGTAACTGTTCCCGAAATAGCTAGTTATTATGATCCATTGCAATGTCCACTTTTATTACCATATGAAAGTTACGGATATGATATAAATAGTCAGGATAAAATTGGCAATAAATTTTCATGTCGTGAGTATTATGCTAATATTCTACAGGTATATACAATTTAATATATAACACGTTTTATATATTTATATTTTTTTACTTCTTCGTATCCATCAATATGTAATGTTCTTTTATAGATTCGAGAAAATGATAAATCGCTTTTTCTTTGAGGCAGATGATTGTTTCAACAATAAATGGTTGATAACTATGTTAAGATAGATACTAGCCGACTAAGATGGTATAAGAGTAATCAAAAAACCATCAGAGTTGAAATGTACCAAGGATTACAAGATGCTTTAAATGCCGGGGAAAATGATGCAAGTGCGTAGTTTGTGAATTTGAAAATCCGCTCTTATATTAAGTACATTTTATACGTTTATGTAATTAAATTTCATATTTATGATATTTTTAGCAAAATCTCTTATTTAGGTAATGTTAGAACACGGACAATACTACCTTCTTCTTATATTGGTTGTTCATGTGATATGTATCAACGATATCAAGATGCAATGGCTTTAGTAAATAAGTATGGCAAACCCAATTTATTCATTATAATAACATGCAATCCACTTTGGGATGAAATTGTTAGCGAATTGCTACCCAGTCAAGACCCCCATGACATACCGGATTTGACAACAAGGATATTTCATGCAAATACGAGGAATTAAAAAATGATATTTTCACTGAAGGAACACTTGCAAAAGTAGCTGCTCATGTCCATGTGATTGAATTTCAAAAAAGAGGTTTACCACATGTTCATATGCTAATTATCCTCAATGATGAAGACAAATTGACTAACCCAGATCAATATGATGAAATTGTTAGAGCAGAAATACCAAATTCTAACGAAGAATCAGAGTTACATGCGGCAGTAATGAAGTGGATGATTCATGGACCATGTGGTACTCAAAATCGAAATTGTCCTTGCATGAAAAATGGTAGTTGCAAAAGAGAGCATCCAAAACAACTTTCAAATGCGACTATTCAAGGTACAGATTCATACCCAATTTACAGAAGACGCAATACTAGAAAATCTATTCCTATTGATAGAAATGAAAGTTGATGGTAGATAAAGATGGGTTGTACCTTACAATCCACATTACTACGTAAATATAACTGTCATGTCAATGTAGAGATACTACAAATATGTCTACAATGGTCCAGACCCCGTTTCAATGCAAGTTCGACCTAGATCTAACTATAACGACATACAATAATTTATAGACGCAAGGTGGATTTCTGCTCCAGAAGCATTGTGGAAGATTTTTAGGTTCTCTCTTAGCAAGATATATACATCATTTGAACGTTTTCAAATACATCTTCCAAATAAACAAAGTGTTATTTTTCCAATGATCAAACCATCATTGAAGTTTTGGCTGATGAAAACAACCTAAACAAAATGCTGACAGAGTTCTTCGATACAAATTCAATTGATGAACATGCAAGGCAACTTTTATGTCATGAATTCGTAGATGAACCCATTTGTGAAGAATCTGGTAGAAGGCCTTGCGAATCTTTGTTTGCATTGTAGAAAAGTTCCTATCTCGTAAGCTCATTATCAGTTTCCTATCAGCCTTTTCGTTCTCGACTTTAGTGAATTTGAAATTTTACTTGGAATGAATTGGTTAATGAAATATGAAGCTAAATTATATTGTACCAATCGAACAATTTCAATCAAAACCAAACTTGGGAATTTTGTTGTAATTTCTTGTGAGGATCAGAGTCCGAAAAGGGATAAGCTAATGTATACTTCAGGGTATCTCGACCCGAGTTTGAAATCCATACATATTGTTCGAGAATTTATTGATGTATTTGAAGAGGCTAAATCTTTACCTCCGCATAGGGAAATCGAATTCAGAATCGACTTGCTTCCTAGTGCTCGTCCTGTTGTGCATGAAAATCGTAGGATGGCACTAAGGGAAAGAATAGAACTAGTCAAGGAAACCCAAGATTTGCTGGAGAAAGGATTTATATGACCTAGTTATTCCAGTAGGGGTTCAGCTGTAGTATTGTAGCCAAGTCTGATGGATCTTTGAGATTATGTGTAGATTACCGTGATCTCAATAAATTAACTCTTAAAAATAAATTTCCTTTGCCAAGAATCAATGACCTGTTCGATCAACTGCATGGCGCTCAATTCATTTCTATGATGAATCTAGCCCATGGATTCCATCAGCTGAGAATTGCTGAAGATTGCATTCATTTAACTACTTTTAGGGGTCCTAATACATTCTACGAATGGGTAGTTATGCCTTTTGAACTAACAAATGCTCCTGCATATTTCATAGACTTGATGACTTGCGTTTTTCAAGAAGTGTTGAACAAATTCATTCTCGTATTTATTGATGATATTCTGATGTATTCCAAAATCGAAGATGAGCATGCCAAGCACTTAAAAATTATTTTGGAAATATTGAGGAGGAACGTTCTATTTGCCAAAATTTCTAAATGTCATTTTTGGGTTAAAGAAGTTAGATTTCTGTGACATATTGTCACAGAAGAGGGAATTTCTGTAGACCCTGGTATGGTTTCCGCTATCCTAGATTGGAAGCAACCCACAACTCCAAAGAAAGTCAGAAGTTTTCTAGGATTAGCTGGATACTACCAAAAAAATTTCCAGGATTTCTCTAAGTTAGCCAGTCCATTAACTAAGCTAACTATGAAGAATGCCAAATTTGATTGGACTCCGAAGTGCGAGGAAGCGTTCCAGGAATTGAAGAGAAGGTTGACCACTACTCTTGTTCTTGCTATTATTAATGGGAATCAAGGTTTATCTATTTACATAGATGCATGTAGTGAAGGTGTGGGTGCTGTTCTAATGCAGGAGGGTAGAGTGATTGCCTACGCAAGTAGACAATTGCAACTACATGAGAAGAACTACCCAACCCACGATCTTAAGCTTTTGGCAGTTTTCTTTGCTTTGAAAATCTGGCATCTTTATCTTCTGGGTGAAAAATTCGAGTTGTTCACTGACCATAAATCTTTGAAATACCTCTTTACCTAGAAGGATTTTAATCTGAAGCATTGACATTGGTTGGAATTCCTAGCGTCATACGACTTGGATATTCAGTATACACCCGGAAAAGCCAACATGGTAGTTTATGCTTTAAGTAGAAGACATGATGTTCTCGCTTATCTTGTTGTCACTCCTACTCTTCTTAAGAAGATCGCAAGTAGGCAAAAAAAAGATAAGTTTCTTTTAGAAATTTATATAAGAAAACGTCAAGGTGGAGATTCCAGCTTTGAAATCAATAAAAGTAGATTTGTAAGTTTGAAAGGGAGGATCTGTGTTCCAGACATCCTAGATCTCAAATGAGAAGTTTTGGATGAATATCACAAGATTAAGCTTAGTATCCATCCAAGGGTTAACATAATATATCGAGATATCAAAAGGACTTTCCGGTGGAAAACAATGAAGAGAGATATATCCATTTATGTTAGTCGATGTGCAACGTGCCAATAAATCAAGAGTGATCAAATGAAGACGGCGGGGTTAATCCAACCATTGGATGTGCCTAAATGGAAGTGGGACCAAGTGTCTACGGATTCATAGATGGTTTTCCACGAACTTGTAAGGGTATCGAGGCGATTTGGGTTATTGTGGATCATCTGACCAAGACTGCCCATTTTATCCTAGTAAAATCCACCCGAACGGCAGCGAGTTTGGTAGAGTTGTATGTGAAAGAGATTGTTCGTCTCTATGGAATACCAAGTTGTATAGTGAGTGATCGTGACCCGATCTTCACTAGCAGATTTTGGGAGGCATTTCAAGCCGCACTAGGAACCAATTTGAACTTCAGTACTGCTTAACATCCACGGTCAAATGGGCAAACTGAGAGGATAAATCGAATCTTGGAAGATCTTTTGCATGCTTGTATTTTTGACTTTGGAGGTTCATGGCAGGACCATTTGCATCTGGTAGAATTTTCATATAATAGTAGTTATCAGGCCAGTATTAGAATGGCTCCTTTCGAAACATTGTATGGTCGTCCTTTTAGATCATCTGCGTGTTGGATTGAGTCGGGTGATAGGCTTGTTCTTGGTCCAGATATGATAAAGGAAGCTACTGAGAAGGTTGATTTTATTCGAAAGAAATTTAAAATTGCCCAAAGTCGACAGTAAAGTTATGCTGATCGTAGGAGAAGAAATTTAGAGTTCCAGGTTGAAGATTCAGTTTTATTAAAGGTTTCTCCAATGCGTGGAGTTTTGAGATTTGGAAAGACTGGTAAGCTGGCACTGCGATATATAGGCTCTTTTCCTGCATTTGAGAGGATTGGTTATTTGCCATACATGATGTGTTCCATGTTTCACACCTTCGGAAATATGTACAAGATCCAAATCATGTTATTGAAGAGGCCTCTCAGCAGGATTTAGAGATCATACCTAATTTGGCAGTGAAGAGAGAACCGTTGAAGATTATTGATCGAGATGAAAAGCAGTTGAGAAATAAAGTGGTTAAATTGGTAAAAGTACAATGGAGTGGAGATCTAAATGATTGTACTTAGGAAACAGAGGAAAGCATATAAAGGTCCTATCTCAAGTGTAGAGTGGATATTCCGGCTTGATTTGGTAAGCCATTTCTCTATCTCTTTATGTGTTCATATATTCTTTGTTTGTCTCTCTCCCTTTCAAATTTTGGGGATGAAATTTTCTTAAGGAGGGGAATCTATAACGTTCCAATTTCTAAACCAAATTTAAATTTTGTAACTAAGATAAATTTTGGAATTTAATTATGAATTAATTTGAATTTTTCCAAAACAAATAACTTCGTGTTTGTTTATTTATATATCTATATATAGATTGTGAATAGAGTTTTGAATTTGAAATTCAAAAAAATATTTGGATTTAAAAATAATATATATATATGATTTTTTATTAATGTATAATTTTAAATCATTTTTCTTTAAGGTTGTATATAAAAATAAATAAAGGAAATGCATTCACTAAATTGAAAATAGGATAAACATATTTATAAATATAAACCGAATATAATATAATATATAAATTATATAAAAGACATTATTATCATCAAAAATGGCAAATATAAGTAGTATGACACATAAATTAACAAGTGTTAAAATTATAATATAAAAAATAACAAGTGTAACTAATTTATCATGCAATTAACAAGTGTCCTAATTTTCTTTTATTTTTAAAAATAATAAATAAAAAGAAATCAAAGCTATATATACCACCTCTCCTACTCTTTTATTTTCTTTCATGTGATTCAAAACCAAAACTTAAGTAAGAAATCAAAACCAGAGAAAATCAAAACCAGAAAAACAGAAAAACAGAAAAGAAAAATCAAAACAAAAGTAAGATTCAAACCTGAATCAAAGTAAACAACAAGCAGTTCAAGATCAAAGCAAGATTTCAACATCAACAACTTAAGTAAAGCAAGGATCATCACTAAAACAATATTCAGTTCAAAGTCAAACTAGTTTCAAAAGGTCAAATCCAGAAAACAAGTTTCCAGTTTTTCAAATTCAAAACTCTAGGCTCTTCTCTGTTTTCAAGTTACAGGTGAGTAAACAAACTCTAAATCGATTTATAACTTGATATTTGTGAAAGTGAGGCTGTGAAAAATGTTTGAAAGTATGTAAATATGTTTGCATGTATACAAATATTTGTACATATATCTATGCATGTCCGTTGAATAGGTATATATGGCTATGTTCCAGGTTTACAGGTTTCAAACCTGTTTCAAAATCCAAATTCTCTCCCTATAATCCTCTTTAAGCTTTAAGGTTCAAACAAACATGTTTGTATAATCATGTTTTAAATTTTAAAAATAATTTTAAGCATAATTAATTAAAGTATTTTCTAGAACATCAAGAAATACAGATAAACACAAAACATATCAAAAATTCGAGAGTCATGTTTTCTTGTTTCAATTTTAACATCTAAAACGTTTTCGAAAAAGAGGATTTTTAAAGGTGGAATCATGATTTTTAATTGTGTATTAATGGAGAGCTTGCAAGTTGAACGGTTTTGGATTTTGTGGCGAATTCTAGTGATTGGTGAAAGTTGTGGTCTCGAGATCGTGGCTGAGGGTAGCTGGATGATGGATGAATTCGAGAAAAATGATCAGGAAAATTCCTGATCATCGTGGAGGACAAACGTTGTCGATCTAGGGTTTTAAGACCTATTTTGATCGAGTGGGTTTAGGTGGTGTTCGCGGCATCAACGTTGCATCAAGTTGGTTTGTAGATGCCGGAATCGAAACGTAGAGCTCATGCGAAGGTTCAGGGGCGAGGCCGTGATCTTCGGTGGTTGGAGATAGGAGGTGCGAGGTGTTTTCATCAATCAGGTTTGGCTTCCAGTTATATCGACTTGCTCGATTTCGAGTTCGTGATCAATTCTTGGTTTTGGGTGTTCGAGGTGCTCGAGTGGGTTAGTGATGACTTGTGGGAGGTGGAGGCGATGGCCAGAACGTCGACGATCGATTGTGCATGTGTACGTGCATTTGTATGTATCGAAGTTGGGAAGAAGGAGTTGATCTTGAAGTTAACCTCGGAAAATTTGTGTTGCTGCCTCGAGTTTTGGTTCAGGTGTTTGTGAGTACGTATTGGGTTTTAAAACTTAAAACAAAAAAAAATATGGTGGCTCGGGTTGGACTCGAAGGAATTTGTATTTGGCTCGGGGGTGATCTCGGGTTTGTCTCGAGTATAAAAAGTTACAGTTTTAAACTTTAAACAAATTAAGTTTAAATTAATTTCTAAATTTATTCTTTTAAGAATAATAATAGTTTATTAAGCATGGGATTAGTTTGAGGTTTTAAAGTAAATTATATTAAAGTAATTAAGTTTAATTTATTTGATCATGTGACCATCTTTTATAAATTAATTCTTAAGTTAATTAAAATAAATTTAATAATGTATTTAAAAAGTTAATTAAGAAGAAATGTTTTCAATTAATAATTAACTTAAACATCTTAAGTTGATTTATGTATTAATGTTAATTAATTACAAGGTTTATTAAGTAAAGATTTTCAATGACAATTAAGTAATTAATTAAGATAAATGATTTATCTTTTAACTAGTCAAAGTTTAAGTACTTAAAGATTAATTAATTAATGGAATTAATTAAAAGATAATTACTTAAAGACAATTACTTAAGGTCGGTAATTAAATAAAAAATAATTAATTTATTAATTGATGATTAAAGGTTAATTAAATAATGATTAAAGGTTAATTAAATAAATAATTAAAGTATGATTAAGTAATAATTAAGGATTAATTAGTTAATAATTAAGGGTAATTAATCATTAATTAAGGATAATCAATTAAATTAATTATGTGATTAATTAATTATATTTAATTATAATGATTGTAATTAATTAATAATAATTAAGCAGGACTTAAAAGTAATTAAAGTAATTCATTTAATTTATTTGGAAATTAAATTGAATTATTGGGAATTGAACGATTAATTCATCTTGCTTATAGATGATTGAATTATTATTGAATGCCGTGGATTGGTTGATATCATTGATATGTGATTGCGATACTTTGTGATATGAATTGCTTTGGATTGAGCTGCAATATCTGTGATATATTGCTGTGTGATTGTTAACTTCTGAATAGAAGTAAAATTGTTTGACTTTAAAATGGCATTTGAATTTCAATGCGGCCGGGGGTCGGATTCCAAATGGTTATCCGAAAACCACATCGAACCTTAATGGTGAATCTTTTGTTTAAAAGATTATAATTGGAAATTTGTTGTCACTTATGTATCCACATGTTTTTAAAATAAGCACTCATTATTCGGTTAAGCCGGGAGAGGATATTGAGTCATAAAACCCATTCCAAATAACGATACGACGTAATGGGACATCAATTGAAGATGGTTGTTGAAGACCGGGTATTTTCCAGAACGAAAGGATTACCTATCGGTTGTCTCTGCACTGAGTTGCTCTGATATAGAGATCTCCATATGTGATGGTGAGTCCGATCGGGATTGTGGATATCCGGATTCGCAAGGAATTCTTCCTTTATTGGGCGAAGTGTCTTCGGTTCCATTCAGACCCAGGATGGACTTGTATGGATGTATATCTGATATTACACTTTGAGATGTAAAGCTGATTTCTATCAAATAACTTCTATTTGGTGGTAGAGAATTTATTCTCTTAGCTTAACACCCTTCTCTAAGACGTACGAGCTCAGAGGTTATGTAGTTGATGGTTATTAGTGATATATTCCCAATTTGGTAGTGTGGCATGTTAAGTGCTGATCATTGGTTGATCGAAGCATGACTTTTGTGAAAAGCGTAGCTTTATGGGACGAGACTTCATCGAACCTCACACCCCGAAAATGGTCGAAACAGGAAAAGATGCAGCAAGGTTATGGGGGTCGCGCCCCTTAGGGTATGTGCATTTCCTTTTGGATAAAAAGTGGTATTCTGGTATGGAGCCCAGATAATTTTCTTATATGGTTGTTGGTGTTGAGGGCCCTCGATAAAGGTCGGTTACGACCGGAGGATGGCATACTCGTGACAGTTAGTTGCCTAGTTACAGAGGTAACCCGACCTTGTGTTGGCAGAGATCCGGTTAGGTTCTCAGGGTGTCCCTCCAGAGGCATAGCCTTTCGGATAAAGAAGTTCCTTAGCCTTGGCCATTTGTTGGAAATCCAATCAATCAAATACGAGCCCTTTACGATTTCAGTTGTATAACCTGCCATTCTTAAATGGTAGCTATAGTAGCCATAATTTAAAGGTACCTATGCTGGCTAAGATTAATATTATACTTTCAAAAGGTTTTTCATACTATGCATTAATAATAATATCAAAGGATTTTCGCGTATCAAGCATGTTTGACTATCATAAGGAGAAATCTCCCCCGAGTGTGCGATTGCATTGTGTGTGTGCCGCGAGGTCTTATGGTAGTTTCATTTTCAAAAAATCATAACGAATTTCTTTTTTGAAATTTTTTGTTTGTTCAAATAACTATTTTATGTTTACTCATAACAATCACACGACTAACCTAGAGTTTGTTGTTCCCTTTCCTAAGCTCTGGGTGCCCATAATTTTTCCACACGGGCAGCCTAAAGTCAGGTTATCCGTGTTCTGGAGCAAAGTTGGAATGTAGATTTGGATCTAGAAGTCTTTTGAAGTCTTTGGTTTGGAAGCTATTGGATTTTGGAAGCTTTTGATTTGGAATTCTTTGAAGTTTTTGAGCTTTTATGTTTGGAGCTTTGGAGTGAAGTCGGAGTATGTTGGATTCTTTTGAAGACCATGTTGTTCTTCCGCTGTGGTGTTATTGTTCTGTTGTTGTTTATATGCATTGTGCTCTGATGTTGTTGTTCAGATGTTGTATCAATGTTATATCCATGTTGTATCAGTGTTGTTTATCAATGAAATTCATTTTGTTTCCACTGTGTTGTTATCATCTAACGTACTAAAAGCTCCAGCGAACTGAATTCCCACGTTTGAATCTCTGGCATTCGAATACGAGTGAGGTATTGGATGTCAATTTTCGGACGCTGGATTCGGGGTCGTCAAATGCAACTTCTCATTTATTATGCTTCCCTATTGATTATATATGCTTATTGAAAAAATAAGTTGCTCTTCCTATATAACTAAAGCATTTTTTTCATGACAATGCAAAATATATTATAATCTCCTCCATTTCGTTACCCAAAAACTTGGGTTATGTAACCTATATTTTGTTCTCATATTTCATAACTACTTCATGACTTGCATAACTATTCCTGATTTTATTCAAAATGACTTGCTTAATTTGTTAATTGCCATTAATTTGGTTTTATGTGAGCATTTATTAATAGTCATTGACTTGGTTTTAATTTTTATGAACGTTATTTATTGGGTTTTTTACGTTTGCAGGATAAAGCTATGATGGCGTCGTATAGCCTACAGAAATTCAGAAGGAATTTGTTGTTGATACACTAGGGTATGATATTTCAAAATAATTTAAGGAAAAAGTACAAATCCCGGTATGAATTGATACACTATTTTTTTTGAAATTCTTATTATACTGACCTTTGAGGAAAAAGTACAATATACAAAATCATTTAATAATGCTAACTGTGCACTTTAAGTACAAGTTTTTTTTTCGATTCTGAATTTTTGAAAACTGTAAGGTATATCATAGAAAATATGAGCATTGTTTCATAAATTTTACTTCTTCTTAAAAGAAGAATCAAAATATGTCCCTAAAACCACTTTTTCTGTAATAATTGGGATTTGCCCACATAAATAATGATAACTGATATATATATATATATATATATATATATAAGTAAAAATAAATGTACAACTCTCGGGGGCAATGATATAAGCATTCAAAATTTGATTTGTATAATGAAGCTATGAAAGCAAAAAAAACTAAACCTATATTACGCATGATATTTCGTGCGTGCATGTGTGTGTGAATATGAAATTTGATTTTCGTCTAATATCATGAGATTAACCATCATATTTACTATCTTATTATTTGAAATTTCAAAATGTTACTAACATTATTTTATGTTATGAAATAACATAAGATGGAAATTAATTTAGAATAAGTACTGCAAACAAATTTAACATTTATGTACCATTTTTTAGTCGATGATATTATAAGAAATTGCAAAGAACATAGAAAATTGCATTTGGTTAAATTAGGAAATAAATATATTTTTTATTTGAAAATTAATTTTAAATACTATTTTAAAAAATACAACAAATTGAAGTCTTAACTCCCAAAAGGCTTTAATTTATTTTATAAAATACAACACACCCCTTGGATGCAAAGTTATGCATACAAGAGAAAGAAGTGAAGTGCTATCGAAATTAAAGCATTTAGCCCCAAAATGCTTTAATTTATTTTAGACAAAAGTGAGATGTTGTACACATTTTTACAAAGTTGTTTGGACATCAGCAAACAAGGCAACCAAATATCTTTCATTCATCGAAAACAGCTATAATTATTTTAACGTACATCTTTTTTTACACTCAACTATAAATACATGAGTTGAGATTAAAAACTCTAGGATATTATTTACATTTGATACATCTACTGATACATGCATCAAAAGGATATGTATTTGTAACTGAAAAAAAAAAACCTACAAACTTACGCATGGGTTATTAGCTTAATTTTTTTTCACATAAATATATAATCACAACAATACTTTAGAAACAATGCTTTATATAAAAAGATAACATTTTGTTCAATAACGCACTAATTGGAATAAAACTTTTGAGTTGAACATAAGTGGTATTATTTGTAGAATAGCTTGAAATTTGAGAGATTATTAAGGATATTTTTCTGCGTCAATTTTAACTACTACTATATTGTAAAAAATTGAAAATACTTTGAAGTAGGATTTATAAACATTATATAAATATATTTTCTTACCAGGAATGGTCATGTTATTTTCTCAAATTAAGTAAATACCATAGTTTACTTAACAGTTAAGTATTTTTTTTATATCATTTTTGTACATACATTATTTTTTACACAATATTGGTTTATAACCTTTACTTCTTCCAAAATTAAACAAAGTAAATGTTCTGTTTTTAGGGTTAAACAATTTCAATCTTGATTCTGTGCATTTTACTACCAAACTACGGAAGTTAATCAATTTTCGAATCAAAACCACGTAGAATCCTAGAATAATCGAAAAAGCTCAACTTCAAGCAATGGAAGCAAACGAAGTTGTTCACTTATAAAGGACAACGGATACCAATAGAATTCAACACAACCCAATGGAATCAAACTACAGTTATAAGTTACCACCCCGTAGAAGTCCAAGAATGCTTGAAAGAAACCTACGTCAAGCAGGAACATCTAATCAATCACCATCTTTGATACTTCTTAGAAGCCATAGAATCGTTGAGAAAGTTAAAAAAACAAGCATTATTAGATGCTCAAATCAAGGCAGAAAGAAAAAAGACAACGTCGATCTGAATTAAATGCAGAACAAAGGGCTCAACAATTAAAGCGTCGTAACAATTATGATAGAATGAAAAGAAATTCAATGACAGAAGATGAAAAAGAAGAAAAAATAAAGCAAGTTCGCTCTAATTATCATATTAGAAAATCCAGAAGATGTGAAGAAAATATTAATGATTACAAATCACAAATAAGCACAAAAGATCCTTTTCTTCACCTTGCACTCGAAATATAGATACTAAGAAAATCATTTACTATAATTCTTTATCACACAGATATATATATATATATATATATATATATATATATATTCTATATATTAAATATAATAAAAAAATTATTTGAATTTCGTGTTAGTAAATACTTATAAATTTTATTTATCAATAATTTGTGTAGACCAACATTTCGATGGGTCAGTGAACAATGAATATGAACAAAACACTAATACACCATCTTTTGAACAATGAGACAACGTGAATAAAAACACAATACATAGAGTTACTCAACCATGTCGAAGTGCTATAGCAAGACATAATTGTGCAAGAAAATTTATAGATCATTCTGGTTTTTGAAGATTCTATTTGCCACAATCAAGAATATGCAGACATTGTCAAGCAAAACTCTTTCAACGAGAATCAAATAGCTTCTGTTGTCTAAATGGAAAAATCATTTTACAATCAATTTCTTCACCTGATGAGATCTTCAATTTGTACAATGACCAATCAAATGAAGGAAAAGAATTCAAAAAAAATACGAGCTTATAACCACATGTTTGCATTAACATCAATGAGAATTCATGTTGACGAGAAGTTGGCTACCGATAAAGATGGAGTATACACATTTCGAGCTCAAGGAAGTACCTATTATAAAATAGGCAGTTTGGTACCTACATCTAGTGATCGTCCAAGATTTCTACAACTTTATATTTACGATACAGAGAATGAAATTCATAACCGATTAGCTGAAAATAATACTTTGAGTCAAGATATCATAGAGAAATTACAAAAAACTCTTAGTACACATAACAAATTTGCAGTTGTATTTTGACAAATTGGACAAAATCCAAATGTCCAATACTGTAAATTAGTCATAAAAGAACAATCTTCAAATCAAAAACAATATACTCTCCTAACTTCTTCACAAGTTGCTGGAATTTGCGTAGAAGGAGCTAAAAATGAAGAAATACATGAAAGAGATATTTTAGTTGAGACAAACTATGGACAACTCGTAACTATTCCCGAAATAGCTGGTTATTATGATCCATTGCAATATCCACTTTTATTACCATATGAAAGTTACGGATAGGATATAAATGGTCAGGATGAAAATGGCAATAAATTTTTATGTCGTGAGTATTATGCTAATATTCTACAGGTATATACAATTTAATATACAATACGTTTTATATATTTATATTTTTTTACTTCTTAATATTCATCAATATGTAATGTTCTTTTATAGATTCGAGAAAATGATAAATCGCTTTTTCTTCGAGGCGGATGATTGTTCCAACGATAAGTGGTTGATAACTATGTTAAGATAGATACCAGCTGGCTATGATGGTATAAGAGTAATCAAAACACCATCAGAGTTGAAATGTACCAAGGATTACAAGATGCTTTAAACGCCGGGGGAAATGATGCAAGTGCGTAGTTTGTGAATTTGAAAACCCGCTCTTATATTAAGTACATTTTTATACGCTTATGTAATTAAATTTTGATATTTATGATGTTTTTCGCAAATTCTCTTATTTAGGTAATGTTAGAACACGGTACTACCTTCTTCTTATATTGGTTATTCATGTGATATGTATCAACGATATCAAGATGCAATGGCTTTAGTAAATAAGTATGGCAAACCCAATTTATTCATTATAATAACATGCAATCCACTTTGGGATGAAATTGTTAGCGAATTGCTACCCATCAAGACCCCCAAGAAAGACCGGATTTGACATCAAGGATATCTCATGCAAAATACGAGGAATTAAAAAATGATATTTTCACCAAAGAAACACTTGCAAAAGTAGCTGCTCACGTCCATGTGATTGAATTTCAAAAAAGAGGTTTACCACATGTTCATATGCTAATTATCCTCAATGATGAAGACAAATTGACTAACCCAGATCAATATGATGAAATTGTTAGAGCAGAAATACCAAATTCTAACGAAGAATCAGAGTTACATATGGCAGTAATGAAGTGGATGATTCATGGACCATGTGGTACTCAAAATCGAAATTGTCCTTGCATGAAAAACGGTAGTTGCAAAAGAGAGTATCCAAAACAATTTTCAAATGCGACTATTCAGGGCACAGATTCATACCCAATTTACAGAAGACGCAATACTGGAAAATCTATTCCTATTGATAGAAATGAAAAGTTGTTGGTAGATAACAGATGAGTTGTACCTTACAATCCACATTACTACGTAAATATAACTATCATATCAATGTAGAGATGCTAAAAATATGTCTACAATGGTCCAGACCTCATTTCAATGCAAGTTCGACCTAGATCTAACTATAACGAGATACAATAATTTATAGACGCAAGGTGGATTTCTGCTCCAGAAGCATTGTGGAAGATTTTTAGGTTCTCTATTAGCAAGATATATCCATCATTTGAACGTTTTCAAATACATCTTCCAAATAAACAAAGTGTTATGTTTTCCAATGATCAAACCATCATTAAAGTTTTGGCCGATGAAAACAACCTAAACAAAATGCTGACAGAGTTCTTCTATACAAATTCAATTGATGAACATGCAAGGCAACTTTTATATCATGAATTTCCAGAGCACTATTTTTGGATTAAAAATGAAAAAATGGAAAAGAAGAGTATCTAATGTAAGGGCGATTGGTAGAATATACACAGTCCTACCTACAGAAGGAGATCATTTTTTCTTGAGAATACTTTTGAATCACATTAGTGGACCAACTTCTTTTAATGATTTACTTACAGTTGATGAAGTTAGAAGTCGAACATTTAAAGAAGTCGCTGAGAAAAGAGGGCTTTTAGAAAATTATGATAGCATTAAAGAATGTTTGACCGAAGCCTCAAGTACAAAGATGTCAGTTCCTTTGAGAGCATTAGTTGTTACTATCTTGGTTTTTTGCAATCCATCAAGTGTACGAAGGTTAAGGGATGAGTTTTTCGATCATATGGTAGAAGATTACTGAAATTCAAGTACTGCAAACCAAATGCTCCTAAAATATCGCCTTTTGAAAGATTTAAACATGTTACTTCTCCAACACAACAAAAGCACAACTGATTATGATTTTCCAAATATCTCAAGAGCATATGATTGTAATGAATGTGATAAAATTTCAAAGCTAATAGAATAAGAGTTAGCGATTTCTTTTTCCGAGGATGATTTACTAGCTGTTGAAAAATTGAATGAGGAACAATTGAAGGCCTACAATGCAATTATGAATGCAATTGTAAAAAAAAAGAATGTTTGTTTTTTATAGATGGTCCTGGAGGGACGGGAAAAACATATTTATACCATGCTATTCTGTCAACCGTTAGAAAAGATGGTGGTATTGCAATTGTAACAGCTACATCTGGTATCGCTGCAACTATACTACCTGGTGGAAGAACTGCACATTCAAGATTTAAACTTCCATTACAACCAAAAGCGACATCAACATGCTCAATAAGAAAACAGTCAAAATTAGCAAAACTTTTAAAACAATCAACTATTCTTATGTGTCGTAAAGCTACAATGGTACATCGTTACGCTTTTGAGGCATTTGATAGAACTATGAGAGAATAATGGATGTAGATGAACCATTTGGAGGTAAAATCCTTACTATAGGAGGAGGTTTTCGACAAGTATTGCCAGTTGTGCCTAAAGCTACAAGAAATGAAGCAATTAATGCATGCATCATTAAATCACTTTTATGGGAAAAATTTAAAATTTTGCATTTTAAGAAAAACATGCGAGTAGCAAATGATATCGCATATTCAAAACTTCTAATTCAAATTGGAGATGGTACCGTACCTTCAATCAATGAAGAAATGATTCAACTACCAACAAATATGGTCATAAGATCAAAAGGTGATGTTAATCCACTGACAAAGTTGATAGATACAATTTTTTCCAACTTATAAAAAATGCATTCGATAAAGAGTACATAGTTAATAGAGCATTAATTGCACCATTAAATGAATATGTCGACAAGCTCAATGAACATGTACTCGATATATTTCCTGGAAATGAAATCATTTACTATTCATATGATGCAGTAGAAGACGATGCTCACAATTTATACCAACAAGAATTTCTAAACTCAATCGCTCGTGGCGGGCTACCTCCATATTGTTTAAAATTGAAGCTTGGAGCACCGATAATGTTGTTAAGAAATTTGGATCCGAAAATTTGATTATGCAAAGGAACAGGGCTTATATGTAAATAACTCAATAAAAATTGCATTGATGCTGAAATCATCACCAGACATTATGTTGGTACTAGAGTTTTCATTCCAAGAATCCCACTAAGGCCGCCTAAAAATTTGAATTTACCATTTGTGTTAATACGAAAACAGTTTCCAATTCGTTTGTTTTTTTCCTTCACTATAAAGAAGGCACAATGGAAAACGATAAAAAATACTGGTATTTTTCTACTTGAGCATGTATTTGGTCATGGACACTATATGTGGCACTTTCACGAGGAGTTTCAAATGCTAATACCAAGGTATTGGTTGAAAAGGGACATATTGTTGGACGAACCGGAACTTTCTAAAAATGTTGTCTACAAAGATGTTTTACTAACTGGCTAGGAATAAAGGTACTTAATTTGATCTTCATCTACATACATCATTAACTTTCCAAGGTACATCCTCGCTATATTTACCTATTCTTTTACGCTACATATAGGTGAATCTATAATAAATGGAATAACAAAATTTCGTTTAAACATTTCCACAGCGTCTAGGATTTTCCATGGCTTTTGAATCTATAGTATATGCAATGGAGAAATTGTGGACATGCCATCAACTTTCCTTTCTGATTACAATAAAAGTTTCATTCATGATTACAGTAAAATGTTTTATATTCATTTTTTTAGATACTCTTATGGGGACCTTATAGAATTTTATCATTAATTGCTTCTTATATTGGATCCTCTAAACATGTGTTTCCAAAATTTGTTGATAAAGATAATATATTTTAAGCCATTGCTGTTTTAACTTCATTAATAGCAACCAACTGCTAAGTTGCCTAGCAGAATTTTAAAATAGTCTGAGTTGCCCCCGTCGAAAAAAAATCCAAAATTACTCTCCCACGCAGTGGCACCTCTTGGTGCCTTCAGGGCACCATGTAATGCCACTACGTGACGGATAGAAAATTTGAAAAGAAAAGTAAAACATAAATTAAGCAAAAAAAATTACAAGGGTATTTTTGTCATGAAAGTTTTTATGAATACAGAGGGCAACTCAGTATGTATCATAAAAAAAAATTGTTCATTGTATATGTGCGCTAATATATCAACCCAATGACGTAACCAAAAGAGACAATGGAAACAAATCAAGTTACCAACAACACAAATGCTGGGTTTGTCCCTAATAACCAGATATACATTATTGTTCCTTATTGTATATTCCATTCAACCTGTTATTACCACACCAAGCTTTCATTTTGCTATATATAAGATTAAAAATTATATACCAATTTTAGTCATAATAACTATGGTTTATTGACAGTAGTTTTCAATTTTCTGTTTGCTGAACCGTACATCTACTACAATAATAGAAATCCAGTCCACATATTTCAACCATGTCTTTCGCAATTCCCAAAATGACCTCTGCAATTTCATTTAGCCTCCCGCTTCGTAGGCCTGATCCACTGTTTCTTCCCTTTCTCACTTTTTCTCCTCCGTATCTCACGCCAAAATTAATACACTCTAATTCTCCTATCACGCTGACTGCAAAAAAAAATCCTAATTCAACACAAACTAGGGTTACTTCACTAAACTACGATTGTAGATCAACTGTTACTGATTATCGACTATTGATTGATTATCAACTAAGTTTAGTTAGTTAAACTGTAAATTCTTTAGATATAGAATAATGACTGATGTCTTCTCCAACTTCGACTATCAACTACACATGGAAGCAACTTCATTTTCCTGACTCGATGAAGATAAAATTAAGATCCAGGTAATTTTTGGCAAGTATACATTCATTTTCATTTATTCCTATGGATTTAAAAAGTATGTAGGCTCTTTATTGATTTGAGTTTTACAATTAAATTCAAGGTTACTTTTGATTCCTAATCTGTTTATATTGAATTTAATTACTTGCTACTTTATTTATTTTGTTTTAAGGTATATAATTAGTTCATCCAGTTTATATAAACAGTATTTGTTATAAACGAATGCATGTAGATTATGGAGTACCATATTTGTTTTAATTTCTTATTGCCTGCATAAGCTTCACTCATTTTTAGTAGTGGTCAGCATTACTTGCTTCCTGGGCTCATATGTTACTTCACTCTGCCTGTTTATATCTTCGAATGGTAGTAATATACCAAAATATTATTTTGAATTTAGAATGTATAAAATAATATTTCTACCATACTCTAAATCAAATTTGTGAGAAACTGTGAAAACCGTCTAAAACTTTGATGTAACAGTAGCATAAGTTAAGAATTTTTTAGCTTATAGACATAAGTTAACCATTTTTGGATGACAATTCATGCCTATACAAACTAGATTATAGTATATACATAGCTATATATAGTGTTTCATGCTTCAAGATATGTTGGCAAATGTAGCATACAAATAAGCTTCTTATTGTATCTACTATGTTGGCAAATTACATGAGCATAATTCAAGAATTCCTTGTACAAAGAGAAGCTAATTCTAAGTAGAACTCCTTCAGTAGTATTTACTACTTATAATGAATGACAGGTTAGTTAAGGTATTTATATATATATATATATATATATATATATATATACACATGCACGAAGGGACGTTGGCATTTATTCTAACCATAAAAGAACTTTTTACGGGTCCAGATGGCCACTACAATAACAGTAAGGAACAACAGAAATATCCAATATTCCAGTCTATTCATCACCGGGATTCAAGGTAATAGAGTTATCTATAGCAAAATCCTCTACACACAGCTATGTTTCTATTTGCAGTATTGATGAATGAAGTTTTGACTGTGTGCAGGAGTAGACTGCAGATCCAAAACATGCTCATATGAAGTCTGCTAGATTTTAATACGACTGCAAAAAAAGTTTTCACGTAGTGATTGTTTTCTTTTGTAGTTGGAATAAAACTGTTCACATATTACTTCAAGCTACTCGTTTGCTACATAATAGTTTCATGTGTAAGTTATTCTATCAACTGTACTTATCTTGACAATTAATAATGAGAATTCAATGAACAACTTTCATCCGTGTCTTTCTGAATTTCCAAAAATACCCTTTTTCCCAATCTAATGTTCTTCTGCCTTTCATTTCATTGTGCGCTTCACATTTCTCACTTCCCATTTCACAATAGTGTAAAAATCCCTGATCACCCCAAATCGCACTATCATGATCGTCGGTAATTCCGTTTATTGCTGTGATTGAAATGGAGCTGAACTTTAACTACTTTTCTTATCTTCATACATTCTAATGACTTCCACTCATGTTGTCCATAAAACCGCTTGCACGCACCCTTAGTTCCATTCTTTGTTTTATTAATTTAGTAGATATTATATTGACACTTAGAAATTTTATTGATAATAGCATCTGACATGAAACTATGCAGGCCTCAATAACGTCCAAACACATTGCAAAGGCCGACAAACCACGGTAATACTGGACACTTCTAATTATGGATCTAATTATTTGACGTCTAGACAAGATGAAAAATTAATAACAGTAGCAGTTGTCCATACTTGCCAAATCGACATAAAAAGTAATACGGCAAAAGAAGAATAACAGTTTCAAAGGGTGATTTGTTGCATCTTACAATAAAAAGTTTGTTTACACTATTATAACTTGGAATTGAGGATGCAATTGCCATTTTATGTAAATTCAACTTTCTGAATCAAATCTTATGCCTCACATGCCTGCTCCACTCTGGAATTCTTCTTAGTTCTTTAGGCTTAATCCAATGTTTCATGATTCATCTTAATTTCAAAAAAAGGAGTCTGCAAATAATGGCTTCATGACAATGCTGCCAATGGAAGTTTAGCCTCTTTTTCTAGAAATCTCTTCTCAATCCACTAATCTTTACTATTAATAATGAGAATTCAATCCGCAAGCCTCAACCGTGTCTTTTTGAAATTCCGAAAATGCCATTTACATCAATAAGGATTGAAAAAAATAAGTATCATTTTTCAACTACCATGCAATCAACTTGACTTCGTCTACCCTTCCCACCTCACCATAATTTTATAAGTTCTACATAACAAGACAATCTACTATTTTCTCTCTTACCTTATATATACTAACAATTAAAATGTTTTAGATGATGTGGGATAAATTAAAATTAATTAGTTTTCATGTACAACTACTTTAATTTGTTCAATGCTTTTCCACGTTACTGGTATATAGAAAATGAATGAATGGTCCAAATTAACATTAATAACAGTAACACCAATACAGCTTAGGAATTAGTAACACCAATAACAGCAACTGAATGCTCCTCCTTAACAGTTGCCACACTGAATCCTTTGGGCTGCTCCCGTGATGTTTGCTAGTATGAAGCCAACTACGGAGACAATTCTTTTATCCGTAGGCTACCTAAGCAAAGAGACTCTCGGTCGTGGGATTCTATCCACCTGAACTTTATTTATGGCTGCGGTCAGGACAACAAAGGCCTGTTTGGAAGGTCCGCAGGCCGAGTGGGCCTTGCTAAAAATGAACTCTCATTCCTGGCCTAGGTTTCAAAAAGACAGGGGCCTATTCCTTCTCCTACTGCCTCCCTATAACATCAGCATCATCTAGAAAACTATCTCTAGTTCCTTATTCTGATGCCGACTATTCATTCACCCCTATGTATTGATTTGGAATCAACTTAAAATAGCTATAAACTGAAATGATTATTCTATTAAATGAATATCGCCGAATTTGCATAGAAAAATTGTCGTTTGACGTCGTATACAGAAGTAATAAAATTCTACATATTTATAGGAAGTGAATAAATTGATTTTTAATCAATTCGAAATGGATACGAATTTATTTGGTATAAATATGAATTGATTGCAAATTATGGTGTAGTAAATTATTCGAATTGAATGAAATGATATATAAATTGATTGAAATGAATAATCGAATGTTGGAACCATGTGGTTATTAATAATTCATGCTATGACATGGTTGTTAGTGGAAAATTATGTGTTTGAGTTGTTAAATGAATGAAATGTTATCTAATTTTGATATTTTGGGACTTACGTATTTAAATGAAGTACGGGTACCCAGAGGCCATTTGGCTAGATTTTGGTCACACAAATTGCATATAAATAAGCCGCTCACTTAAAAACGCTAAATAAAGGTACGTTTTTGGATTTAATATCGCAAGAAAATATAAATATTGTTACACATTGTGTTTTTCGACCGTGTGGGTTGATGTATATATTTTGTAACGACCCAGAAATTTTATTAATTAATATTTGAGTATTTAATTAATTTTAAATATTAATAAGTGAATTTATAAGTCAAATAAATTTTTATTTGAATTATTGAATTTATTTGAATTATTAAATCGATAATTTAATACGTTAAATTATGGAAATAATTGAAAATTGAGTTAAATATGATTGAAAAGGATTTGTAAAATTTTATTTTATCATATTGGAGTTAGAACGATATTTTAGAACTTTTAAAATCGAATTAAAAGTTTATTTGTGAAAATTGAATATTTTAATATTAAAATCGACTAGTAAAAATAGTCAATTTTTGGACAGTCTCAGAATTGAACGAAACTAGTTTCATTGGATCCGTAATAGTTAGTTATTACCGGATTTCAATTTTCGTGTCAATCGGAGTTATCGTTTGAGCGTGGCAGCTCGAAATGCATCGAATTATTTTTAATTTTTAATTTGGCGAGTCAAAATATCCATTTTTCAAAAAGTCTCGGATTTCGACGAAACCAGTTTCATCGGATCCGTAATGTGATATTATTGTAAGGTTTCAAATTTCAAGTCAATTGGATTTACCATTTGTCCGGTACAAATTAAAACGCCTAGAAAATCGCTTAAATCGGTTTAATTCAAATTGAGCGTTTACAGCCATAACTCGCACATACTTCCGAATTAGCTTCCGAAACCTGTTCCATTGTGTCCGGAACGCGGGGTAAACCCTAGAAACGCTGGTTACGGTGCGTAAATCGGAGTTTGGAATTTCCGGATGAATAGTGTCGATCGATTTTCCTATAAATACACCCCCTACCCTTCATAAATTGAAAAAAAAAAAACCCTAAATTACAAACCCTAGCCGCCACCCCATTAACTGATGGCCAGAAATGCACGAAATTTTTCCCCTTTGATCTCTCAATCCATCAAGTTTTGGCTAAAACTTTCAACATGAAAGATGTAGAGGGCAACACGAACTACAAGATCAACGGTGGAGATCGCGAATGGAGCTATAGATTGGGAGATATGGGGCCGCGTTCTCTACAGCCTTTGCACGCATTTCGAGGCTGTAGGCAGGGCCGAGCTCTCTGGTGTTTGGGCCGAGCATGGTTGTGGTGGAGAGCTTCGAGATGGCGGTGGTTTGATGTGATTTCGTCGAGTGATCGCGATGGAAATTGAAACCCTAGTTGAGCAAAATGGGTTTGTGCGGCTACTGTAAGTAACGTGCTCGGCCTGTAGAAGATGAAGAAGGAGGGGAGTTGCGTTCAAGGGTCCTGATGGCTTTGCAGTGGATCCAACGGCCCAGATTTGTGTGGGTTTAAAATATTTAAGTTATTGTTGAAATTAGTTTGTTTAAATCGTGTAATCTTTGAAAATTCATAACTTTTTCATACGAGGTCGAAAACGCGCGAAACTAGTTGCGTTGGAATCGTGTGGACAAGCACTACGCGATGGAGTTGGTTTGGAGTCGTTTGGAGTTAGTGAGAATTTCGGGTAAAATTAAACGCACGTTTAATTTTATTCGAAATAAATCGCTAAAACGGAATTTAAAACCAAGGTGAGAACTTCTCACTCAATCGAATCAGTTTCGATTTTATTTTAAATAGTTAGATTTAAAATATTTGAATGCATGTTTGAATGTTGATTGTTATCCATTGATTGTTAAAATAGACATTATACGCCGTTAGTAAGCGGATGTTATTTATTAAAAACATATACCGCGAATATTTCATAAACAGTGAAATTGGTATTATATATAATAGCAATATATATATATTGGCATATGTATATATTGGAGTTATTGATTTCCCGCATTTTTTGTTTAGCGGATGAGACCCTATTGCGCCGTCTATTAAGCGGATAATATTTAAATCCCATATACCGCGATAATTTCGTACTGAAGCGAAATTGGTATTGTGCTAATGTTTTTGGATGCAGGAAAACAGGTTGGAGGGATCCAACTGGATTCCTCAACAGTTTTTATTTGATTTCAGATATTTTGATATTTGATGGATTATCATATCGATATATGATGGATCGTTGTAGTCGTGATTGACTATTTGATGTGTAGCATCATTGGACCCAAATTTTGGGATTTTAAAAGGGTTTTTAAAGTGATTTTTGAAAAGATAAAATATTTTTGGAATTGATCCATTATAGATAAATGAACGTTATAATTCTTTAAAGTTATAAAAAAATATGATTTTTAAGAAATATAGTTAAAAGCTGATTTTTTGAAAATAAGGAATTAATGACTTTATAAAATAGTTAAATTGGGATTTCTGAAATAATTGTGAAAAGTTTAAATATAGGATTTATAAAATTTGATTATTTTATAAATCAAAATGATGAAATTATAAAGGAGTTTAAAGACGTTTTTAAAATATTAATATAAATTGATTTATATTAAGAGATTTATAAATGGATATTTATAAATTGAAATATGGACATTATAAAACGAGTTTTTATAAGTGTTTGAATGAAGTGAAAATGAATTTCATAATTGAATGGAATTTATAGAATTTTATACGGTGAAGTTATAAATGGAATTTTATAAGCAGTAGGTTTATAAAATTTATTAAGTTATTAAAATAATGATTTTGGATAAATGAATGAATCTTATAAGTTATAAGATTTATAATTTGGGAAGTTAAAAAGAACGATTTTGTAAAATAATCGTTTTATAAGTATTTAACTTATAATATGAACTTTTGGTTTATAATTGAGTTATAAACTGGAATAGGTTAATAAAGGAATTTATAAAAAGGAAGTTTTTATAAATAAATAGAAATGGAATTTATAAACGTTGTTTATAAATTCGAAATGACTTATTTTGATAAGTAAATTATTATAACTTATGTACGGAGTTATATTCACGTTTTTAGACCGTGAATAATCCTTTGAAATAAAATGCATAGAATTGATGAAATTTGTTAACGTAGTATATTCACGTTTTTGAATAGTGAATAATACGTTAAAGAAATTGTTTTGAATGTGAATGTTTTAAATAGAATTAAAACGATCTAACGATGTTTTAAAATGTGTTGAGATTCGAAACCATAGATTTCAACATTTATTGTTGAAATAGATGTTTCGAGAAATAAAAGGAAATGGTGGACTATAACACTGTTGTTATAGTAAATGATTTCCGAATGGAAATGTTTTTGTATAGTATTGGGATTTATATATCTATTTTAATTCCGAATCCCTATACTAGTGATTTTGGGTTGTCGTAACGATGTTTTACGCAACATTCGTTTTGGCCCAAATAAATATGTTAAAGAGAATGATTTCCTTAAAGAATGAAATATATACTTAATTCGATTTAAGTATATGGAATATTTTCCAAGATTGAAAATAAATAAAATTTGTGAATTACTTATGAATAAATAAGTATGGAAATGTTTTTCCAATGTGAAATGAAACGTTTTGAGAATTTATCTTTTTGAAGATAAATTGAAAATGGATAATTGAAATCGTATATGCATGGATATTTTGAAATATAAATTCATTATGGAATTTATATGAGAAAGTGGAATTTGTTTGAAAATAAATATTGATTTATTTTTGAAGTGTTGAAATTATATATCTTGTAAAGATATTTTTGGAAAGTAAATAATTTGGAAAATTATTTGGAATCTGGTGATGTGTGCATATCAATTGATAGTTCAATAACCGACTATCAATATTTCCCTTTGAATGGGTAATTGATGTGATTTGATTGAATGTGAATGCTACACTTATTTTTGAATAAGCGCTCACTATTCGGGTTAACCGGGAAAGGACCATGGGGTCGTATAACCCATTCCGAATATGTGATACGTCGTTATGAATTGCATTTGAAGATCGGTGTTGAAGACCGGAAATTTGCAAAAGCGATAGGATGACCTGTCGATTGTCTCTGCACTGAGTTGCAACGGTATAGAGACTCCCTAAGTGATGGGGAATCCGATCAGGATTGTGGATATCCGGATTGCAAGGACTTCTTTGTAAGTGCCTTCGGTTCTGTTCGAGCCCGGAACAGACTTGTATGGATTGTATGTCTGACATTACAAGTTGAGATATAAAGCCGATTTCTTTCAAATATATTTCTGTTGGTGGCGGAGAATTTATTCTTTTAGCTTAACACCCTTCTCTGAGACGTATGAGCTCAGAGGTTATATAGTTGAAGTTATCAGCGATATATTCCCAATTTGGTAATGTGACATGCTGAGTGTTGTTGAAATGATCATTGTGTTGATTATTTATGATAGGATCATTTGTTTGATCGTCTATCTTGGTGATCATTTCTATGATCATTTGTTGACCCAAAGCATGGCTTTTGTATAAAGTATGTTTTTGTGGACGTGACTTCGTCGAGCCTCACATCCCGGAATGGTCAAAACAGGAAAGATGCGGCAAGGTTATGAGGGGTAGCTCCCTTTAGGGTATGTGCATTTCCTTCTGGAAAGGGTGGTATCCTGGTATGGAGCCCAGATACTTACTCATGTTGATACACTATATTTATTACTGTGTGGTGTTGTTGGTGACGAGCGCTCGGTTAAAGGTCCAATGGGACCGGGGGATGCCATATTCGTGTAGTAGTTACCTAGTGATAAAGGTAACCCGGCCTTGTGTTGGCAGAGAGCTGGTTAAGTTCTCGGGACGTCCAGCCAGAGGCGTTTCCATGTGGCAATGGGAAGTTCCTTGGCCTGACCATTTGTTGGAAATCCAAAGAAACAATACGAGACTTATACGGTTTTAGTTGTATAACCTGCTATGGAATGTGGCGGTAACCTGCTATTGAACATAGTTAGCTATAGTAGGCATAGTTCGGAATGTCTATGCTGGCTAAGATTTATATCTTTATTTTTGAAATGATTTTCCTATACTATGCACTAGTAATAATATCAAATGTTATTTTAAATGCGTATCAAGCATCTTTGACTATCATAAGGAGAAATCTCCTCCGATTCTGCGTTTGCATGTGTGTGTGTGCGGGAGGCCTTATGGTAGTCTCATTTTTAAAAGCATTGCGAATTGAAATAAAAATATTCCTCTATTTTGATTTTTAAAGATAAATAAACTGTTTTGAGTTCTCACACCAGTCACATGACTGACTCGGAGTTTATTGTTTTCCTTCCTAAACTCTGGGTGCCCACCAATTTTCACACGGGCAGTCAAGAGTTAGGTTTATCAGGATATTCTGGATATTCTGGAGTTGCTGGAGGCAAGATGGATGGCATGGCGTATTACTAGTTTATATAGTATTTCTTTTTCCGCTGCACTGTTTGTTGTTGTATGTTGTTGTACACTCTGATGATATGATATGATGTAATAAAATGAAATGTAATGTAATAACTGATATAGCTCTTTGTTTAAAGATTATTCATTTATTATTATATGTTGTTCCGCTGCGAATTGTGAGATTCTGTTATTGTTCTGTTTTCTTTCTGTTCCGTCCTATTTTCTTCTATTTTTCTTTTTCCTCTATTCTCTTTTTCTTCTATTTTAAAATGTTCTATCTTCTTTTCTCTATCTAAATTTTCTATCTTTTTCCTTTTCTTTTCTTAAATGCTTTTTAAAACCCATAACTATTCGGTTTTTCGGCAACGAAAATCCGCGTACGTTACATATTTTTATCTCTCTTGTCAAATTGCAAAAGGCTCTCCGTACAAAGGAGACTTTGCCAAAAATTTAGGAAATTTAAGGAGCTAGAAATTTTTTGAAATTTTTTGGAAATTTTTGTTAACTAAAAAGTCAATTTTTGAATTGAAATAGAGGGTTTTGAATTAGAAATGGGAACTAATTGTTATGGTTGAAGCTAAAAGATTTAGAAGAGTCAAAAAGCAAGTTAACTAAGCGAGTTTGATAAGTTAATGGGTTTGGAGCATTTTTCCTGCCTTAGCAATTTCGGGGAGAAATTCTTTTAAAGGAGGAGCAATGTAACGATCCAAATTTTTCATTATTCATTTTGTATATTTAAAAGGGTCGAATATTGGATTTGGAACTATAATTAAGTTAGTAAGATTTTAAAACTGGATTTTCAAGTGATTTTGAAATTATTTGAATCATCGATTTAATCGACAGATTAAAATAGCGATCCGAGGCATGGTCTTGGAATTCGATGAAACCAGTTCCATTGGATCCGTAATAGTGTATTGTTATCGTATTTCAAATTTCGTAATGTTTGGGTATACCATTTGGTCGTATGATCTGAAAACACATAGGATAATTTAATCGAATTTAATTTAAATAATTAATTTAAAAAGATTTCTTCCACATACGATCGAATTAGACCTTGAAACTTGTTCCATTGTGTATGTAATTGCAGTGTAACATTAGGTAGCTAGACGACACACCTCAATAGAGGTTCAAAAATTTCCTAATGCGAGACATTTAAATATATATATATATATATATATATATATATATATATATAATAAAAATTCAAATCAAAATCAAATCAGCATTTCATAGCCGACCTAGTCTATAATCCACCCTATATTGTACGTATAGCCGCCTTCTTTGGATATAAAACACACGCGTCTCTCTTTTCTTCTCTGTTCAATTCGAAAGACAATGAAAAAAAAGAAAATTGCTCATCTCTTTCCCTTATCTCCTTAGATCAAAACCAAACTGTTCGAAGTAAGAAAAAAAAAGAGATTTGAATGAACTGCATATTCTTCCTCCCCTCATTTAAATCCAGTGCAAAGAGGTGAAAGAAAAAAAGGGAGAAGATTGAAAATCAAAATCGCTCGTAGGGAAAAGGCAAGGCAACTCGTGCGCATGAAGGGAAAAGTCACGATCGCGTTCGATTTGGCCGAGAGCTTCGTCGACAAACGTGGTTATAGGCAGGCGAAGCTAGAACGAAGGCGATCAACTCAAGTGGGCGGCGCTCGAAGGGGAACTCGCATGAAGGGATCACGATGGCGATCGAAGATGTACGAGGGTATTTCACAGCGTCGGGTTCGGCGGTGTTTGTAAGGCCGATGCCTTCGTTGCCCGGTGAGGGTTCAGTCGTGTTGGGGGGATAGGCGAGTTCGTGATGGTATTTAGAGGGTGGAATTCGTGTTTTGGGCAGGGAAGGCTGGAACAAAAGTTCGACGGTATGGTGGAAATTAGGGTTTGGGTTAAGTAGCAAGGATTGCCCGGGTTTTGCAAGTGGCATTGAGGATGAGCCGCCTGAAATTTAAGTTCAAGCATGATTTGGAATGAAGGTAACGACATTTTTTCAGTTAGGTTAATCAAGAAATTAATGATAATTTAAAAATTAATATATTATGTTATATAAATTCAAATGTTAATAAATTTTATAACTTCTTCATGTGAGGTTTAAATCACGAAAGAAGTCGAGTTGGTTCGTAGCTATGAAATCTATGCATAGGAACTGGTTTGGAATTTTTCGAAGTCAGTTGGCAATTCAGAAAATTTAAATCTGGATGTTCAGCAAAATTAAAATCAAGATGAGCAAATATCACTCATTTTGGATTGCTGGAGTTAATTTAAAATATTTAAAATTAATTATTGGGTGTTGTTTGAATTTATAAATTATTATATGTTGGATGTTATATTATATATAGTAGTATATATATTAGTAGTTGGAAATATAACCGCCTATTAGAGCGGATGAGACCATATGTGCCCCGCATAATAGCGGATGACCCTGTATACCGCGATATCCCCCTCGAAGTGGGTCTGGTATTTATTTGTTCTATTTATATCCGTGGAGGCGGGGAAACATGTTGGAGGGATCCAAATGGATTTCTCAAAAATGTTGATTTTAATTTCGTATATAATGATATATTATTTATAGAATAATCTGTTATAGATTATTGTTGTGATTTGAATAATTGGATGCTAATAGTAGCACTGGCCTGAATGTTGTAATATTAAATACCATAAATATTATTTTTGAATTTGAAGGAATTAAAAGGGATTTTAGATATAGAAATATTTATATTGGAATTAGGATTATTTTAAAGGAAATCTTGTTGGATAAAATAATAATTGGACTTTTGGGTTTGTACTTAACTATTCGAAAAATATTTTTAATAGAGTTTTTAAAATAAGCAATATAAGGAATTTTTAACTATGGATTTTAAAAGGATATTTTTAAAAATATGGATAAGGAGTTTTAAATTGATATTAAAAATAGATTAGAAAAATCAATGTGATTTATTAAGGAATGGATTTATAAAATGGAATTTTATAAATGGAATTTTATAAATGAGATAAGTTTTATAAACAAGTGAAACTCAAAGGAGTTATAAATTTATAAACAATGTTATAAATAAAGGAAATCGTCAAATGATAATTTGAAATATAAAATTCATACGGTGAATTTATATTTAGGATATGGAAATTGTAACGACCCGCTAATCCGTACCCCCCTTAAATCAACACTATTCTACATCAGTCAACTCAAGATGTACAGAAATATGAACCATTTGGGTTAAAGAAGAAGAGGTAGAAGAAGAAAATAGAAAAACAATATCAGAATCAAACCATCGCAGCGGAATAAAATATCATATATAATAACAGGTCTTTACACAAAAGAAAACTATAACTGTTTATACATACATCATCAGAGTATACCATCAGAGTTCAACAACATCAATAACGTACAACTGGATACACAGCGAAATAATAATCAAATACGGAAGTACGTCCTGAGCTTCACAGCATCATATCCTGTATCCTATAATACTCGGTCTGACCCGAGCATTATAGTTAAATAACACCCGAGTCAATCTGGAATACCAACGTGAGAAATCACACTCAAATTGATTATTAAAGTTTCAAAAATCCTTTGAAAACAAAAGCATCTCATAAGATCACACCACACATAAACATGTCGGTTTTTTACCTTACGATAGCTAAAACATTTTCTTATAAAATCCTCTGATATTATAATAGGGTCTATATACAAATACATATAAAATAGCCGAAATTGTTATATGATTAAATTCCAGCTACTGGCCACGGAGTGGGTAATACAAACAAAACTCGTAAAATGCGCGTAGGGAGAATGGATTTCCAACTAATGACTAGGCACTGGGGTACCACCTGTCACGGTACGTGGCCTAGATCACAGTACCGAGGATCACTCCCGACCCTTTGCAACACAAGACCGGGACTACCCTTTACTGGATAATCCTAAGTGAGATCACCCCGCGGTTGGGATCAGCAACCGCACCACTAAGCCGAAATAAAAGGGACATCTAGACAGGGATGACCTCACCCTGAATGGGTGCTACCCACCTAGCTTTGCAGCATAACCCCTGATTTTCAGTCATTCCCGGTTGATGAGGCTTGAGGCTAAGCATTGCCTTTTTTAGAACATATCCCTTAGAATGCCTATCGTCCAACTGATGATGTTCCGAAAGCATTCATCCATACAAGTCCGTCCCGGGTTCGAACGGGACCGAAGGCACTATTCCTACTACATCCATTTTGGAAATATCCTCAGGATTAGTAGCGACTACCCCTTGCACTTCACTTCTCCAACTTCGAATCCAAACTCGTTTTTCCACGAAAACGTACAAACCGGATCGAAGTGGTTTTCGAGAAATAAATCTCGATCCCGGTCTCTTCGAAACGATCAACGCATTTGGCCAATATTGACAGTCGGTTATTTAACTATCAATTAATATTCACAACAACCATCAACCAATAAATAATTTCTCCAAAATTATTTATTTATCCCAAAAATGCCTTCACATGATATATTTCCACTTTTCAAATCCATTTGAAAACAGTTTCAAACTATCTATCTTTTACATAATAAATTTCCTAAATATTTCTATTTCCTCTGAGATCACCAAGCACAAAACTTAGATTTTAAAATAATTTAAAAACACTTTATTGTAAACTATGTTTAACATTTACATTTAGAAAAATTACTTTAATACTTAATTTAAAATAATACTTTAGAAATAATTAAAATAAGTTTGCTTTATAAATATAACTAGATTTTCTTCTTTAAACAAAGTACCAATTCATCTTTTAAATAATTATTACGATAATAGATTTTAAAAAAATACTTTCTTTAGAATTTAAACATTTAGAAATAATAAATTTTCTAAAACATGCTTTTAAAACAGCATTAAACTTTTATCTTATATTTAAAAAATTTACTTTGAAAACGTACTTAGCTATCCAGAGAAATATACTCCTCTTTAAATTCTTCTTTAAATTTCCAATCCAAACACTTGAATCAATTTCCAAATTGATTTCCAATTCACTCCCTTTTAATTCCAAAATCCATTAATTTTAGATTTTATTCCTTAATTATGATTTAAAGTATCTTTAACTGAAAATACCAATTTTAGATTTCTCAACTTACTTCTTAATCCTTTTTAAACAAATTTAAACTTTAAATTTTAAAATAATTCTTTATTCCATTAAAATAATATTACTTAATTTTACAATTCATTTATTTCTGTTTATTTCAAAATCTTGTTTCTTTTCATACTCGAAGTTATTTATTAGTATTTTAATATCACTTCAATTTCTTTTCTATTCATTCTTAATTTGTTCAAATTTTTTATAATTATTTCGCTTACAAATTCACTTCTTTTATTTTCTTTCCAAAATCCAATTTATATATTTTTGGTAATTCATTATACCCAAATATATCCAATCAAAACATAGCATTCAATATTCCAATATAATTCATCATAACATATCAAATAGTCACAACAGAGAATATTAAATAATTTAAATAAATGTTGAGGGACCCAGTTGGATCCCTTCAACCTATTTTCCTTGCATCCACAGACGTTAGCACAACATAAATACCAATTCCACTTCGAGGTGGAATATCACGGTATATGAGATTAAATAATATATTATCCGCTATTATGCGGCGCATAGGGTCTTACCGCTATATAATGCGGGCAATCAAACATTTCAAGAGATACTATATACTACTATATATAATATAATATAACACACCAAATCCAATCAATCAATCAATTATTTAAATTTAACCAATTAAATTAAAATTAAAATTCAGTTGAGTGAGATTAACTCACCTTATTTCGTTTGCAACCCATTTCCAAACCAGCTTGCTCGTCACAATTCTTCATAATTTACCTTGTATAAACATTTTATATTTTATTAATATTTTGAACTTATTGAACAATTATTTCCCTTTGATAATTTTACCTAGCTAATTATTTGTTTAAATTACTTTCCCTTTAGTAAAATATTCTTTGATAACTAAAACAAATAAATAAGTTTTATTAAACAAATTAATTACCTTTAAATAAATCAATCAACTAATAATTTAGTTAAACCAATTGTTTTTCTTTTACAAATTCTTTTAGTAACTAAATAATTTAAATAAGTTTATTAATCGTCTAAATAACTAATATACATTATTAAGTAAACTTGTAGATTTCATTTCTAAGCTACGTATAATATTTTTCTTTTTCATTTTCCAGTAAACCTCCAAAAACAAGCATTTACTTTACTGTTACCACTATATTTTTATTTTATTTTTTCTAATTAGTTTGCATTCATATGTGCTAAATATTTTCCTGTAACTTATCTGCATCTTCCTTTTTATATAGACAATACGCTTACTTATAATTAGCTACCCCAGAGTTAAAAAGAAAAACTAACAAAGTAAATACCCGATCACACGAGCGCCACGAGCAACCCCACGCCTCCTACTTCTACCAGAATCGTCGACGGCCTCGCAAACTTTGACACGAGCCCTAGGCCACATCGACCCCAATCGAGCTCGAATGCTCCAGCTTCCCCTCCACCCACTGCCTTACGCGAGATACTCAAAAACCCCCGCGACATGACCTATCAGCACGCGATACTGCCCTAGTCGCGATCGAGACCTACGCGACCACCCTCCATGGCCTCAACAGCCCACGGCATCGGCATAACGTCGCGCAGCAACCCTAAGTCCACACTCCATCTCGAGTGACGTCGAAATCTAACTCGACCACGATTCACACGCCCTTCCCCAAAACCAAGTCGATCGATAATTACATACAGTACCGAATCGATTAGCTTGCCTTCATTTTATTTGCTTAGCCAAGAGGATTTGAATTGAATTGAGGAGAGAAGGAAACGACACGCCATTTATTCGAACTCAATTCGATTTCTCTTTTTTTAGAGAGGAACAGGTTTTTGGAAATGAAGAGGAGATTTTGCTCGGCCCCCTTTAAATTTGATTTTTATTCGATTATACTTCCCTTTTTGTTCCACCATTTTTTTTATCTTTCTGAACCAAGATGGGAAGGGGGTTCGGCTGTAATTATTAAAGAAGGAAGTGCGTTGAGGAAACCAGCTACAGTGTTAGTGAAAAGTTATGATGGAAAAGGAAGGTGGCTGATGTTGAAACATTTTGACCAGGCACACATATATATTATATTTAAATTTTTGATATAAATTTCAGCGCATTTACTTATTGTACGTTCACACAACAATTCCGATCAATACGAAATTTGAAATCCGATAGTAATATAATATTAGGATCCAATGGAACTGGTTTCGTCAAATTCCGAGACTGTGCCTCGGAAGGCTATTTTTAAATTCAATTTAAACGATAAAATTTCAAAACCAAACAAATTAGTGTTAAATTCAATTTTACAACTTCTATTATCGCCAGCACTATCAATATAAATTTTATAAGCCTTCAAATTATTTTTAACAGGCTTAGAACTCCAGACATTTTACCCAACTTCAAATTATTTAATTTAATAATTTAATTATCAAATAAATCGTGATATTTGAATTCAAGTTAAAAATTTATTTTTAAATATTTAAAATCAATTAAATATTCTGATTTCAAATACTTAAAAATTCCGGGTCGTCACATTCCTCCCTCCTTAAAAGAATTTCGTCCCCGAAATTACTAGTTATGAAGAATGCTCCAATACCCGTTTACCTTTCCCGAATCCAAATAGTTCAACATCCTACCCAACTATCTTTTATAAAGACCCATTACCATTCTTACTAACTTCCCATACTCCCCCATAATTTGCAGACAATACAATTTGCTCAATTGTTCAAGTTTCAATTTAAAACCAAAATTTTAATTATCAAAAATTTCTCAAAAATTTTCTAACTCCTTAAATTTTAAAAAAGTTTCGCCAGCGTCTCCTTTGCGCGGCTAGCTCGTTACAACTACAAAATGCCTCTACGGGCTCCTAGATTCCAAAAGAAAACAAAAAGCCAAGTGGCTAGATCAAAAACCCAATCAAATTTCATACCGAAATTTAAACATATACCTCTTTGTCGAGCAATTCAAATTTATCTTTTGAAATCAAAACCAATTCTCTTTTCCCTTAATAATACCTGCATATCTTACTTAGCAGTAATATCCAATTACAACCTTCAAAACATTTTATTGACTTCCTTACCAATGTCATTATCTATTCATTCAAATATTAATCTTAGAATATATTTATAACATTAATTTCCAATTAAGAATTCACCATTCCTTTCTTAAGTTTAGTATAAGCATTTTATATGTTTCTTTATTTATTTTCACTTCACCACTTTAGTTTATATCTATTTCTATCCAAATTGATTCTCCCATTTCTATATGAATTCAATTTATTTTCAATTCTGAATATTGAATTTTATCTTCCATTTATACTGATTCATATCGTTATTTCAAATTTGTTTCATTCCCTAATTTATTTCAATTTCCAATTTGAAATCGATTTGTCGTTAACTAAAAATTTTTTTCCCAAAATTTTCGAAATTTTTTGGTAGAGTCCCCTTTGTACGGAGTAGCTTTTGCAATTTGACAAAAAAGATATATATATATATATATATGTATATGTATATATATGTATACATCGACCCACACGGTCGAAAAAACCAAAAACAGTTCATATTTCCTATTTTTATTGCATAGGTGTACCTTATTTAGCATTTATAAGCAAGCGCTTATTTATTTTAGCATTTAGCCCGATCAAATCCATCCTTACGGCTTCCCTGAACCCGTACTTACTCAATTTAAATATGTAAGTACTAAATATATGCAGTTTATTAACATTTCACTTATATTCAAATAGCTAACATATAGACTTCATAAGTAATGCATGTGATATACATTCATAGGTACATATGCAAGGTTTTGCTACCAATTTTAATTGCTTACAGCCAAATCACACATCGTTTTACTTAATCCGAAAGGTTAACAACTCACATGCTTACATTTAATTTATTTTTAAACAAATCAAACTCATATTCATTCCAACTGATGCCAAAATCAATTTACTAAACTGCTATTGATTCATATAATTTTGTTTACTTCCGTTTACGTCGAACGACCAATTTTCTAATTCAATTCGACAATATTAATGTGAATAAATAATAACATAAGCTTTACAACCATTTAAATTGATTCTAACTCAATTTACACTTGATTACATCCCGTTTTAATTTATTCACAATCTTTCCATTGCATTTTCTTTCATATCCAAAAAGTTTGATTCCAAACCATTTTATTAAACTCGTCAACCAATATATTAAATAACCATCTCACTATTTACTTAAGCTATTTATTTTCTTCAAACTATTCCACCCAATAACTTAAGTTTATTTTATTCAACCAACTTCCATTCAAATCTTTGATTTGATTTTCCTTGGGTCAAATCCCAACCATTTTATTAATTTATTCGATTAGTTTATTCTTTTACACATTTTAAATTTTAATTTATGTTAACAATTCATTGATGAATTTATCAATAATATGGCCATTCAATTTATGCTTGAATTAGATTTGTTTATATTTCACACCATATCCATTTTAATCCAATTCAATTTTCATTCAACAACACTTCCAATTATAATCCCATACTTGAGTTTCTTTTTTCATTTATCTTGAAAATCATTTTATTTGATTTCCGTGAGTTCAATCTTATTTTATATCCCAAGTTTGGATTTTTATCTCAAAATACAATATTTTTATTCCAGCTTATTTATTCCCTTTTTAAATTTTATAAGCTACTCACTTATTAATATTCATTCTTCTCCATCTATTTACAACCAATTGTATTCACATTACTTTTAACTAGGGGTTATATATATTTTTTCAAGGCTTTTTAATTCTTTTATAAGCTTCTGAAGCTTATTTATTCTAATTCAATACTTGCTTAATTTACATTTATTTGTTTGAGTATAATTTATTCCAGTCAATATTATCTATAATTCGACCCAATTCATTTAAATTCAGTTTTATTCCAACTCAACTTCAGTTAAATCTAGTTACATACCGTTCTTTTAAGTTTTATTAAGCAAGGACTTAATTCCATTTAATATCATTCATGACACAACTGACTTTTGATTCAATTCAATCCAAATTTAACTAAATTTTATTTCTCAATATATGAGTTCAAAACTTATTTATTTATTTATTTAAAAGCTTATATTGCTCATTTGAGTCATTTCATCTTATAACCAAATTTCAGATTATATATATAACACTTACTAGCTTAAGGTATAAATTTTCATTTCACAATTATAATCATTTTACCATTCAGCTTTATATCCAATTCAATTTCAATTTCAATTTTATTTAACTTATCGTAAGTTAAATTCAAATATATATTTTCTTCACTTCACTTAAGTTAAATTTTAATTCCTGGATTAAAATTTCCAATTTCTTCTTATTAACATCTAATTTACTTTATAAGTTCAATAGTTGATCCATTTATTCATTCACAAATTCATTTTCAACCAATAAATTTTATTTCCAAGCATTAATTATTTTTAGTCCATTTGAACTTATTCTGTACCTTATTTTACACATTTAAATCAAACATCATCCAATATTGAATTTCATTTCATTTGCATACTATATTAATTAATTAGTTACTTCTAAATTTTAATCTTAAAACTTTGTTTATTTAATCCAACTTGACTAATTTTTTTTTCAAACTTAAGTTCAACAATCAATTTTGAAAAAAACATATATATCTAACCAAACTATTCCTTTGCATTTTCAAAATCAACCAAATTTCTCCAAAACATTAATCCAAAACATCCTGGTAGCAATCCCTGTTTTGAAAACTCGAAAATGAACTCCAATGATGTCGCGATCATTATCGGAGTTATTTTCCAGTGACCGTAAAGAGTTCATTGCTTTTCTCTCTTTTAAAATCCTTTAAATTCCAAATCTCTCTAGATTTCAAATCCGATTCAAAAATATTTCTCAATATACATTACCTTCCCAATTTTTGGGAGTCAATTCCAAATTCAAAGGAATTAAAATTTCTAAATTTTCAAATTCCAGATCCTCTAAATTTATATTCAAACAATAATTTGGAATTTTATCTTATTTTAATTATTAATCACACTATAATTCACATTTATAACTTATTTACAAATTTCATTTGTATATGAATTTGTTTCTAGTTCTAAATTACGTTTTCAATATCTTATTCAATTCGAATCACATTTACAAATCTCATTTATTTATTCATTTATTCCGTAATCTTTGGTTATTATCTTAATTTCTTATTCAATTTTACACATTAATAATAATAATTAATATTATCAGTCCTAACAACCAAGCGTCCATATATAGTTATAATAATTTACGAAAAATCATTTCTTTTATATACAAAAATAATTGGGGTAAAATTATCTCATTTACCCTAGTTAAAACAATATTGTGTCGGTTTATCTTGTTTAAGTGTTTAGAAATCCCTATCGGTAATATGGCGTCCACACATCGACCATAATCCATAAACACTCAAACGATAAATCAACGCAATATAAAAATAATTTTATAGTCACTAACAAATACGCGCTCATATCTATTAATACACTCAAGCTCATTCTAGGGTACTATGGACTCTATTTTATGAGTAATTCCCACTAGAGCCAAGGTTATCACCAACCTAAGCTCTGATACCAAGTGTAACGACCCACAAATCCGTACCCCCTTGAGTCAACACTATTCTACATCAATCAACTCAAGATGTACAGAAATACGAACCATTTGGGTTAAAGAAGAAGAGGTAGAAGAAGAAAATAGAAAAAACAATATCAAAATCTAACCATCGTAGCGGAATAAAATATAATATATAATAACAAGTCTTTACATAAAAGAAAACTATAACTGTTTATACATACATCATCAGAGTATACCATCAGAGTTCAACAACATCAATAACGTACAACTGGATACACAGCGAAATAATAATCAAATACGGAAGTACGTATCGCTATCCAGCTTATCTCATGAGCTTCACAGCATCATATCATGTATCCTATAATACTCGGTCTGACCCGAGTATTATAGTTAAATAACACCCGAGTCAGTCTAAAATACCATCATGAGAAATCACACTCAAATTGATTATTAAAGTTTCAAAAATCCTTTGAAAACAAAAGCATCTCGTAAGACCACGCCACACATAAACATGTCGGGTTTTTACCTTACGGTAGCTAAACATTTTCTTATAAAATCCTCTGATATTATAATAGGGTCTATATACAAATACTTATAAAATAGCCGAAATTGTTACATGATTAAATTTCATCTACTAGCCACAGAGTGGGTAATACAAACAAAACTCGTAAAAGGCGCGTAGGGAGAATGGATTTCCAACTAATGACTAGGCACTGGGGTACCACCTGTCACGGTACGTAGCCTAGATCACAGTACCGAGGATCACTCCCGACCCCCTGCAACACAAGACCGGGACTACCCTTTACTGGATAATCCCGAGTGAGATCACCCCGCGATTGGGACCAACAACCGCACCACTAAGCCGAAATAAAAGGGACATCTAGACATGGATGACCTCACCCTGAATGGGTGCTACCCACCTAGACTTGCTGCATAACCCTTGATTTTCAGTCATTCCCGGTTGATGAGGATTGAGGCTAAGCGTTACCCTTTTTAGAACATATCCCTTGGAATGCTTATCGTCCACCTGATGATGTTCCGAAAGCATTCATCCATACAAGTCCATCCCGGGTTCGAACGAAACCGAAGGCACTATTCCTACTACATCCAATTTGAAAATATCCCCAGGATTGGTAGCGACTAGCCCTTGCACTTCACTGCTCCAACTTCGAATCCAAACTCGTTTTTCCACGAAAATGTACAAACCAGATCGAAGTGGTTTTCGAGAAATAAATCTCGATCTCGGTCTCTTCGAAATGATCAACGCATTTGGCCAATATTGATAGTCGGTTATTTAACTATCAATTAATATTCACAACAACCATCAATCAATAAATAATTTCTCTAAAATTATTTATTTATCCCAAAAATACCTTCACAGGATATATTTCCACTTTTCAAACCCATTTGAAAACTGTTTCAAACTATCTTCCTTTTACAGAATAAATTTCCCAAATATTTCTATTTCCTCTGAGATCACCAAGCACAAAAATTAGATTTTAAAATAATTCAAAAACACTTTATTGTAAAATATGTTTAACATTTAAATTTAGAAAAATTACTTTAATACTTAATTTAAAATAATACTTTAGAAATAATTAAAATAAGGTTGCTTTATGAATATAACTAGGTTTTCTTCTTTAAACAAAATACCAATTCATCTTTTAAATAATTATTACGATAATAGATTTTAAAAAATACTTACTTTAAAATTTAAACATTTAGAAATAATAAATTTTCCAAAACATGCTTTTAAAACAACATTAAACTTTTATCTTATATTTAAAAATTTTACTTTGGAAACGTACTTGGCTATCCAGAAAAATATACTCCTCTTTATATTCTTCTTTAAATTTCCAATCCAAACACTTGAATCAATTTCCAAATTGATTTCCAATTCACTCCCTTTTAATTCCATAATCCACTAATTTCAGATTTTATTCCTTAATTATGATTTAAAGTATTTTAACTGAAAATACAAATTTTAGATTTCTCAACTTACTTCTTAATCCTTTATAAACAAATTTAAATTTTAAATTTTAAAATAATTCTTTATTCCATTGAGATAATATCACTTAATTTTACAATTCATTTATTTCTGTTTATTTCAAAATCTTGTTTCATTTCATACTCGAAGTTATTTATTAGTATTTTAATATCACTTCCATTTCTTTTCAATTCATTCCTAATTTATTCAAATTTTCTATAATTATTTTTCTTACAAATTCACTTCTTTTATTTCCTTTCCAAAATCCAATTTATATATTTTTGGTAATTCATTATTCCCAAATATATCCAATCAAAACATAGCATTCAATATTCCAATATAATTCATCATAACATATCAAATAGTCACAACAGAGAATATTAAATAATTTAAATAAATGTTGAGGGACCCAGTTGGATCCCTTCAACCTGTTTTCCTTGCATCCACAGACGTTAGCACAACATAAATACCAATTCCACTTCGAGGTGGAATATCACGGTATATGAGATTAAATAATATATTATCCGCTATTATGCGGCGCATAGGGTCTTACCGCTATATAATGCGGGAAATCAAACATTTCAAGAGATACTATATACTAATATATATAATATAATATAACACACCAAATCCAATCAATCAATCAATTATTTAAATTTAACCAATTAAATTAAAATTAAAATTCAGTTGAGTGAGATTAACTCACCTTATTTCGTTTGCAACCCATTTCCAAACTAGCTTGCTCGTCACAATTCTTCACAATTTACCTTGTATAAACATTTTATATTTTATTAATATTTTGAACTTATTGAAAAATTATTTCCCTTTGATAATTTTACCTAGCTAATTATTTATTTAAATTACTTTCCCTTTAATAAAATATTCTTTGATAACTAAAACAAATAAATAAGTTTTATTAAACAAATTAATACCTTTAAATAAATCAATCAACTAATAATTTAGTTAAACCAATTTTTTCTTTTACAAATTCTTTTTGTAACTAAATAATTTAAATAAGTTTATTAATCGTCTAAATCACTAATATACATGATTAAGTAAACTTGTAGATTTCATTTCTAAGCTGCATATAATGTTTTTCTTTTTCATTCTCCAATAAACCTCCAAAAACAAGCATTTACTTTACTGTTACCAATATATTTTTATTTTATTTTTTCTGGTTAGCTTGCATACATATGTGCTAAATATTTTCCTGTAACTTATATGCATCTTCCTCTTTATATACACAATACACTTACTTATAATTAGCTACCCCAGAGTTAAAAAGCAAAACTAACAAAGTAAATACCTGATCACACGAGCGCCACGAACAACCCCACGACCTCCTCCTACTTCTACCAAAATCGTCGACGGCCTCGCAAATTTCGACACGAGCTCTAGGCCGCATCGAACACAATCGAGCTCGAACGCTCCAACTGCCCCTTTGCCCACTGCCTTACACGAGATACTCAAAAAACCCCGCGACATGACCTATCACCATGCGCTACTGCCCTAGTCGCGATCGAGACCTACGCGACCACCCTCCTTGGCATCAACAGCCCACGGCATCGGCATAACGTCGTGCAGCAACCCTAAGTCCACACTCCATTTCGAGCGACGCCGAAATCGAACTCGACCGCAATTTACACGCCCTTCCCCAAAACAAAGTCGATCGATAATTACATAGAGTATTGAATCGATTAGCTTGCCTTCATTTTATTTGCTTAGCCAAGAGGATTTGAATTGAATTGAGGAGAGAAGGAAACGACTCGCCATTTAATCGAACTCAATTCGATTTCTCTTTTTTTAGAGAGGAACAGGATTTTGGAAATGAAGAGGAGATTTTGCTCGGCCCCCTTTTAATTTGATTTTTATTCGATTATACTTTCCTTTTTGTTCCGCCATTATTATTTTTTTATCTTTCTGAACCAAGATGGGAAGGGGGTTCGGCTGTAATTATTAAAGAAGGAAGCGTGTTGAGGAAACCAGCTACAGTGTTAGTGAAAAGTTGTGATGGAAAAGGAAGGTGGCTGATGTTGAAACATTTTGACCAGGCACACATATATATTTATTTAAATTTATATATAAATTACTTATCGTATGCTCACACAACAATTCCAATCAATACGAAATTTGAAATCCGATAATAATACAATATTATGGTTCTAATGGAACTGGTTTCTTCAAATTCCAAGACTATGCATCAGAAGACTATTTTCAAATTCAATTTAAATGATAAAATGTCAAAACCGAACAAATCAGTGTTAAATTCAATTTTACAACTTCTATTATCCCCGGCACTATCAATATAAATTTTATAAGCCTTCAAATTATTTTTAACTGGCTTAGAACTCAAGATTTAACATTTTACCCAACTTCAAATTATTTAATTTAATAATTTAATTATCAAATAAATCGTGATATTTGAATTCAAGTTAAAACTTTATAAATATTTAAAATCAATTAAATATTCTAATTTCATATGCTTAAAATTTCCGGGTCGTCACAGAAATAAGGTTGTGGAAAAATAGTGGATACTATTTTTGGAAGTGGAAAGGTTAAGGAGATCGGAATGAAAGCGATGTTTTGGAAATTGAGAGGAATTTATAAATTTAATTGGTTATTGAGATTTTAAGATTTTTTTTTAATTTTAAGAAGTTAAGTTATTGCTTTTGAAAAGGAAATTTTATTTACCCAATGATGAATATTTAAGCTGTTAGTAGTGAAATATTTCAGGAAGTAGATTATTCAAATATTTAATATTTCCTGAAATGAATTCACATATTTATATATAGCTTCGTAAATCAATTAGTTATTTAGTAATGAAATAGGGAATGAATTATCAATGTTTATTAAAGTATTTTAAAATCTTAAATAATTACTTAAACGTGTTTAAAAAATAAATTATCATTCTTTAAAAATACATAGTGTACATATATAGAGTTTTGGAAATGATTTTAAATTATTTATAAATTCTCTCGAGATGTGGAAACAGATATGATTTTTAGAAGTTGTAAATGAATAAATGAAATTATGAATGAGTATAATCGATTTTGGAAGATGTAAAAGAATTTAATATAAATTCCGAAAAATGTAGGAGATAAGATAAGAAAATTCCTAAGTATTGATATTTGAATTGATTTTAGGAAAATGAACTTGAAATATTTTCCTAAGTGTGGAAATGAAAGGTTTTTGGAAATATTAAGTGACGAAGGATTTATATCGAGATATTTTTCTAAGTAGTGGATTATAAATAAAAATTGGAAATATTTCAATATTTTAGAAGTAAGATATGGGTTGAAATATCTTGTTATAGATATAAGTATTTGAAAATGTTTTCAAATATTGAAATATCGAAAGGATTGAATATGTATCTTTGTAAATCTATTTTTGGAATGAACGTTTTGAAAATTCTATAATATGAGCCTAGTGACTGCTTATGGATGTTATTTGATAGTTAAATAAACGACTATCAAACCTGGCCAAATTCGTTGATCGTTTCAAAGAGCTTGGGATCAGATTTAATTATTCGAAAACCACCTCGATCCGGTTTGAATGTTATGAATGTTGATATCGTGAAGATGGTGAAGACGGCGACTCAGTTTGTCTAGATGCAGGACATCTTGTATAGACAAATGCTATCAGAACATCATCATTAGAGGATGATGAGGATTATAAGTGGAATTGCTCTTGAAAGGTAAACATAGCCTCAAGCCTCATCAACCGGGAATGACTAAAACATGGTTGATGCAGCGAAGCTAAGTGGGTTGCACCAATTAGGGTATGTTACCACCTTTCTAGATACCATTGGAATATATTATAATTATGGATATGGTTGTGCATGGAAAAGTGAGCGCTCGATTAAGGGTGGGACACCCGAGGAGGTTACATATTCGGTACTATCCAGATTAGGGGTAGGCTGGTCTTGTGTGGTAGGGGATCTCGACGAGGTCCTCGGTACATTTTTCTATAGGTGTACTATGATGGGCGGTACCCCAGTAGCACAGTCACTAAATGGAATCCATTCTTCAATAAGCACCGTACAATTTAAATTGTGCCCAACTATGCTGAAACGTGAGATGCAAGCATTTCCACTATTGTTTATTTACTTTGTTTAGACACTATTATAATATCAAATGATTTTGATAAAAATGTTTTGGTTATTGTAAAACCCATCGTGTTTATGTGTGATGCGGTCTTACGAGATCCTTTGTTTTTCAAAGGATTTTAATAACTTTAATAATTCAAGTTAAGTGTGTTTTCTCACGTTGGTTTTCCATATGAATTGGGAGTTATTTTGTTATAATGATCGGGTCAGACCGAGTATTGCAGATTCAGGATAGGATGCTTTGAAGCTCAAGAGACGAGCTGGATGGCGGAGACGTATTTCCATACTTGATTTATATTTCCATTGTATGAGGATAAGTTATTATAATTGTCCGGATTGATGTATTGATTTTTGTACTCTGATGATTGTAGGTATAGAACAGTTATAGATTCTTTTGTATAAAAATATGTTATTATATATTATATATTGTTCTGCTGCGATTGTGAGATTCTGTGTTGTTGTTTCTATTTTCTTCTACCTTTTTCTTCTTCACCCCTAATGAACTGGTGTTTCCGGCACTCGATTGCTCGACATTCTATATAGTGGACATATTGATGTAGACTTTCGAGGGTCGAAAATGCGGTTCGTTATAGTAATCGCTTCAGAGATGTTTATGGGATTTCACATCTCATATCCAGTGTATACCATGCGTGCAATAACTTAAGAGACGTTACAGGATTTTCATCTCTTAAGTTTCCATTTAAATTATTTGTAGTATGATACGCTATATATGTAATGTCTAATCAATAAAGTAAACATTTTTCTCAGCGTTATGGGTTTACATTAATCCCCTGTAACTCATTATTAAGCTGGTAGTTTATGTAGGTCCAGTAACACAACCAGTAACGTCGGTAGCCAGTGAGTCTCCTATAGGTACCATACTAAAACAAAATCATAGTGGACGCGAATAAGGATAAAGAGTATGACAAAGCACGTGAGGCAATGTCCAATGTAGGATACTACCAGTTCAGATCGTAGGGCTGGCGGTAACGCATTGTACCGATGACCGCCTACCGCATCCAACACCCCTAAAATTAATCAAATCAAGGTGCACCAATTAAGCCAACATCAATATAGTAATATGAAGAGGTGTGACCGCTAGGTGTAGCTAGCCCACTTGGCCCTAACAAGCCGTCCTGTTTTAGTCATTTCAAATTGGCATAAGCGTCAGGGTCATCCATCATTGTTATCTTTCTTCAAATCCAACAAACGCCTCCAATTCAACCACATCACTTTGGATCATCCACCATGTACACAGTTGTTAAAGTGGTTCCAATATTGACAGAGAGTGTGTCAATAAGAGAACCAAGTCTCGTTAATAACCAAACATCAATTTTCACACCGGTTGGTTCTTTTACGTTTCAAATCTGGATCATATTTGATATCAAAATATCATATTCACTTCAAAATATCAAAATCTTCATATTTACTCAAAATATATCATTTTCTCTTGAAAATGTCATTTCAAATTCCAACTTAGGCTATAATCTCATTTTAACCACATTCGCATTCAAATCAACGATTTAAATATAAACAACTTAACTTTGCACAGATTGAAATTTAAAACAATTGTTTGAATAGTTATAAATAGTTTAAAAATAGTTTAAATAGTTATAAATTGTTTAAAACTTTTTAAATAGTTTAGAGATTTAGAGCAGTTTAATATAAATGGTTTGAGTATTGAAAATGGTTTATATAGTAAAATAGTTTGGAAAATCTATATAGGAATAAATTTTAAACAGTTTACATTAAAATAATTTATTTTGAAAAAGTAGTAATTCAAACTTTTTTCCTTCCATTTCACAAATCTGGACCCATGTCCAATTTCAAATCAACAATTCAATTTCCAATCTTTCAATTCAATTGAATCAGTTTCAATTTAGCTTCAAATCAACTTGATTCCAATTTTAATTTGAATTAACTTCAATTTTCGAATAATTTAACTTTAAGTTTGATTCAACAATCCAATTCAATGATTTAAATTACAATTTAATTCTTATTTTAAACCATTTCAATTTATATCAATTTCAAGTTCAATTTTAATTTACAGATTTAAACCACTTAATCAAATCAAACTTCATTGTTCAATTTTAAGATCTAAATGTTCAAAATAATTCACTTTTTCGAATTAAAGTCATATCTCGATTATAACTTCATGTTTCCAATTCAATTCTTTAAAACAATTTCTTTTATCCAATTTCAATTTCAACATTTTAGAGCTTGAATTAGAAATAATTCAATTCATACAAATCCATAGTTTGTTTCTTTTAAAACAATGTCATTTAACTAAAATCCAAAAATCAAGATTTTTAAAACTATTGAATTTCACCAATCTGGTGTTCGTATATAATTTTTTACCCTATGGCCAAGTGATCAATAATTTGAATTTTAATTATAGAGATGGATATATATCATTTCAATCCAAATTAAAATGTCATAGGTATATATTAGTTTAACCTATTTCTTAATTTATTCGAAATAATTTGAATAATAGTTTATATGCTTTCAATTAATGTATAGGGTGATATCAGGGATATATAAGACAATTAAACAACCAATCATCCAAATGTCAACAAATAGACATCCATTGCAGTCAACATCCAAATCAGCCAATAATTCACAACAATTAACTAGTTATCAATATCAGGTATTAACTAGCAATTAGATTCAAATTAAATTTAACTGATAGTTTAAATCGTTAACAGCAATCAATAAATTTTTTATCACTTTGCAAATTTAATTCAACAAACATAAGAAGGTTCAATTTTGCGTGAGCGGGTTAAATCACTCACCTTTGATTTACAGTCGATTTAAAATCGAACAATAGCCCAAAATTTGAACCGTCTCCAAATTCAACCAAACCAATTTCATATTGTCCAGAATTTCGATACGATTCCAACAAAAGAAACCACATCCAATCCAAGTTCGTATGCACAAGTTATGATAGTTAGAACGTCTGAAAGTTAAAATAAAAATAAAGACAAATCAGGCGCATATTCGTAAATAAGTTACCTTCTGTAACCCTCAACAGTAAACATGTATGCGACATTAGAAATCCATAGCTGCCACATTTCTACCACTGCCGGCACTGCCTACGACCGCCTTCGACACATCAGAGAGTGCCATCATCACCGCAATGCCTAGGCGCACCACCAGCCACGTAAGCAACCCCCCATCGCCAGGAAACGCCTCCATGCCACGTCCATATTTTGCCAATTTTTGGTGAATACGTCGACGATCTCGATAAACCAACCACATGGATCGACCTCTCTTGATGCCCAATAAACTACAACACTTCCCGATTGTCGATTGGTCCACGATCCACCGTTGGTCACGAAACCATATATGGACGGCTGAGGAAAGATTATTGATTTTTGGACAAACTGAAACTCGATTGCAAAAAAACTGCAGATGCATATTAGGTTTGTCGAGAGCTTCGAATGATATATTATATGATTGGTTTTGAGGAGTTTGAATTTTCGATTTGATTTGGAATTGGGAATTAAGGTTTTGGAATGTCTGCCACTGAGAAGGAACAGATAATTGAACATATAGACAGAAATTGTACATACTGAAAAAGAAAATAAGAAGCTGCTAGGGTTTATAAAAGCTGCTTGGGTTTATAATAGCCTATATATAGACAGAGATGGATAAGAACAGATGGAACAGATCGAATTGGGTCGAAACGATAACAACGACCCAAGAAGCCGTTTCGTTCTCGAAACGAAAATAGACCATCCAATATATCAAAATATATGTTTTCGATATTTTTAAACTCAGTGGAACTAGTTTCAAATCCTACTTCTATTGTATATTGAAGTTAGCTTTCAAAATCAAATTATATTCATTTAAATTCATTTAATTAATTCTACGCATTTCGAGCCCGCCTGATCAAACGATAAGTCCGGTCGCTACGAAACTTGAAATTCTATAATAATTCACCATTACAGATCCGATGAAACTGATTTCGTCGAAATCCAAGACAGTTCCCAAAAGACTAATTTTTCAAGTTAAATTAGTAAATTATTATTTAAAAAAATAAATTTATTCACTTTTAATTTCTAAATTAAAAGTTAACCGATTTATCATTCTTGATTAAACATAAATTAATAATATTTTTAAAATTTAATTTTTCCATGTTGATTCCAATATTTAAAATCACATTAATTTCAATGTTCAATTACAACTGAAGTAAATCAATTCATTATAAATTGAATTCCAACAATTTGATTATTTTGATTTACATTCTTATTATTCAATCAACAATACTCTATGAATTTTATTAACATAAGTTTCCACTTTATTATACTCATCTCCTATAATTAACATCTTTTACCATATTAACTGCAATATTTTCGTTACATTAATTTTATTGATTTCCAAATTAATTTCAACTGATTTACTTAATGAGATGATAATAAATCAATTGTTACAACTTAGTAATTCATATCTACTAGTGCGAACCCATGCTTTGCACATGGGCAGGGCAAAAATATTTTAGTTGTAGTAAGAAAATTAAATTGTTTTGTAAAATAATCAGAATATACTATTTATAGAGGAATCGAAAACATAGAGCTTAGAACTATTAAAAACCTAAATTATACCACATAGAGAAATATCGGTCGTTGCATAAACAAACTTTGAAAAGAAAATTCATTTAAGACCATAATTTTCTAAGCATATAAAAAGAAAGGATATGATGTAGAGTAGATATATGAGAGATGTATTTGCTATGTCCTTTATCTTACTATCAACATATTCTTCTATTCCCATGTCTTTAAATCCATTGAATTAACTTTTTTCCATTTTATTTTCCAAGGTTTGACCAACATTTTTGTTTTATGGATAGATAAAATTTCCAAAACAATTTTACCGATAATCAGATCATGGCGCTCACCTAAGAAAATATTTATAACATTTGGAAATCACAATCTCATATGAGCAGAACGTACAAATGTAACTTATAGTTTGTATGAATCATGAAATATCAAGAAAAAAATGATGCAATTTAGATAGCTAGGTGAATTAGAGAAAAAAATCTCACATGATAGAGTACTCATAAATACCACCAATCAAATTTTAAACGCATGAGCTTCAGTCCAGTGAAGAAATCATTTCAAAAAGATAATATTTAAAATCATGTTAGTAATGATAAAATGAAAAAATATAAAGAAGATCATTTTATTGTAAAAACATTTCACTAGTCATGTTGCAAGTGTTAATTCTCACACACAGTGTAACAACCCGTAAATTTTAACTGTTTTAATAACGTAATTAACTGGAATTTTGTGAATTTTAAATAATTTAATTTAAAAATAAAAATTTGATATTTGGAATATATATATTTAAATATAGCAACTGGTAAATTTTCATCTGATAATGTGGAAGTTTATTTTCTTGTGTAAATTTTATTTTAGTTCAAATCAGTTAAAATCGGTGATAATAAAAAGTTTTCCAAACCTGAATATTTTTGTACAATAAATTTGTAAATCATCTTCTGAGTGAGACGTCATATTTCGTTTCTTCAAATTTGGACTACTATTGCTTTGTTTATCTTATTTCTAACATTTTAATAGCATTTCCGGCACCGATATCGACTTTTGACTGGATGACCGTACCATTGATTTCTGTATACCATTTTGATCATCTCGTCGTCTTGATCTCTACAGTATATTCAATTCTGTGTTTTGAAGTTTGATACACAATGGAATTTGTAGAACGTCGAACCGCATCGGTACCGGTTCCGTGCCTTTTGGTTTACTTGTGACCATTCAATTTTCCACCATTGCAATACCAATAGACATTTGCTTTTAATATTTCTAGGAATCAATGGCTAGCTTCCAGTATTCCATTGGTTGCTTTTATAGCTGGTGCGCCTTTCATTTTCTTTCCTTCTAAATTTCATTCTTCTTTTCATTTGAAAATATAAAATAAAAATATAGAGTTTCCTTTATAACTGTTCATCTTCGTGGCATTTTTTATTATTTATATCAAAGCTTTCATATATTAAATCCCTGATCCAACACATTTCTTCATTCTCAAGCAACATAACCATCACCTAAAACACATCCTCCACTTTCTTTTTATTCGGTTTCCATTTTCTCACATTCTTCCCATGATAGCCACGCAAACATCCAAGCTCGGCCTCATCTCGTTTCTCAACCGTACACTGCCTTCGCCGCCTGCACACACCCCAGATCCCCCATGTCCAAACCGAACCCACACCCCTTGTGGCTTCTCCCCACTATAGCAACTATCTGCCCTCCTCTAGTCAGCCTAACCGAGGCAGCTCGCATCACCAGAACTCCGGCCTGCTCCCGCCTTGTGTTGAGAAACCTTCCTCATGCCAGTCGAGAAATCTCCTTCATTGATGGGAGCACCACATTCCCTTCCTTCTGTCTTCATCTGTGCTCGCCAATCCATTATTTCAAGGCTTCACCCTGCTTTTATGTGAAGTGGTAAAGTTCTCGTACAGTAAAGTTTACATATGTTTGGGTTTCTTCAAGTATTTTCTAACTGCAACTATATGTATATATATATCAATGTTTTATATAAATCAGTCTATATATGTGTCTTTGCTTCGGCCGTACTATTTATATACTTATACTGGTTGTATAAAAATCTAATTGCTATATATATTTGTTTTATATAATTGTTATATATATAATTATATATGTGTTATTTTTCAAGTGTACATCATTTTGGCTTCCAAATAAATATATACGCTTAGTAATATAATACTATTTTAAATATATTATAATTGCAACTTTATGATCGAACCTGTTGTTATAATATATCATATGTTGATTTTAAATGTTAAAATATAACATACAGCTATGTTGTATGTTGAAACAGTTTGATAACAATAAAAATTTTACAATCTTTTTGTATATATAAGTTGAGGGGTCTTTTGTTATAAAATAAAAGTTTATACTTTCATATATTAGAAGTGTGTACAGCAAGTATAAATTTATAGGTACCTGAATTTTATCAACCCAGATTTGATTCTTATAGGTATGTTATTTTGTCTCAGCCAAAAGAAATTGTTAATATATATATATATATATATATATATATGTTATATAAACTAATTTTTTATAAGCTTTTACTGTTCGAATATATAATAATGTATAAGAATACTTTGACAGTTATATAGCTTATATGTCCTGGTTTTCATGTATAAATTTTATTATAAATATTATTGTTAAAGATATAACATGTAGGTAAGCATTTTGCATTCTATAAGTATATATATGTTGATTTTTAATATATTTGTTTTGATGTAAACAAATGGTTTTTTAATTACATATATGTTTAATTTAATATATGTTTGAGTTTAGAATATGATTCTGCATATATATAGTTATATATAAGTTCACGTATATTAATTATCTTCATCGTTCCAGTCTGATTGATTTCATCTGTTCCTATAACTCAGCTTTGTTCGTCAAATTTGTGCCCATCTCACTTTGCTTTGGAAATCATACTTGCATTTCGTAACTCAATTTCATTGTCCATCCTCTAGCCTCAAAAGGTGAGCAAACACTTACGATTAACGTTCTTATATTTATTGAATTTTATTTCAATTGAAACGACAATTGAAATATGCTGCTGTTAGTAATTTACATTGTTATATATATGTTATTATCTGTTTCTGCTCACCTGTGACATCTGACACCATAATCTGTTATTTATATTGATGATATGCTTGTTATATTATTATTAAATCTTGTATCACTCTGCAAGTTCCCTGTTAGTTTAGAATTCCCTATGGGTTGAAATGATACATGCCCGAATGATATGTAGAATAGGAAAAAATCGTTATGGGTTCAAATGATAAACCCAAGCGAATTTCATTGAATTGAATTTGGGATTGCGGGTTGAAATGATATATACTCGTATATATTTAAATTTCGGATTGAAATGATAAATGTCCGTATCACTTGACCATAGGACAGAAAATTATATACAAACACCGTTAGTCAATATATATATTTTGAAATGATTTCCTAGGTTTTGAAAATGAATATTTTGGTTTTAATATATATTGATTTTAAGATATATATATATATATGTTATTTTTATAAAGGCTTTAAATTTTGATCTTTAAAATTATACGTTTTGAATTTTTTTTATAAATTAGTTTTGGAATTATAAATTTTAAGATTTTACTTACAATTTTACTATTTTAAAATATATATATAAAATAAGTTTGACAATAAGATATAATTTAATAAAGTTTGATTTAATTAATATATAATATGTTTAAGTATTTATTTAAAATAATATTTTCAAATATAGAGTTTATAATAATTTTTAAGGTTGCGAAGATAGATTTGAAATTGATTTGAAATGGTATTTAATTAAGAATTTGTTTAAATAAATCGATTAGAAACTTACTGAATTTGAGATTTTTAAGGGATATGATTTTATGACATGATTTTGGTTTAAGTTGATTAAATGAATATTTCAAGTTTAAATAAATTGAAGGAAATATTTACTGATTTGAAATTTGGGGTTTTATTTAAATGATATTGGATTTTATTAAGTGAATATTTCAAAACTAAATAATATCAAAGTGAATTTGAAATATATATATATATATATATATATATATATATTTGAAGTTATCAAATTTAGTTTTGAAAATGTTGAATATTTAAAGCTTTGAAATATATTGAAATTGAGATGGTTTATTTTGTGGTTCAAATCTGTATTTGAAATAGATATAATTTGAAATGGTTTATTGAGAAACTGAATTGAGTTGAAATTGATGAATTTAGATTGAATTAAATTTGAATTTTTGAATTCAAGTTGATTTGAATCGATTTGTGAAATTTAACGAAGCTATTTCATTATATAATTTAAAGATTTTATTTAAACCACTTATATTTTCTTTACTATATAAACTATTCAAATAAACTATTTTAAATATAAACTATTTTGATATAAACTATTTTAATATAAACTATTTAAATATACTAATTATTTTAAATATAAGCTATTTTAACTTATAACTGTTTTTAAATAGACTGTTTTATTTTATAAACTATTTTACTATATATATACTATTATTAATATCTAAACTGTTTAAAGGAAAGTGTTATGGTTTTTCAAAGTGTTATGATTTCAAAGTATTATGATTTCAAAGTGCTATGATTTTAAAGTGTTATGATTTAAAAATATTATGATTTCTAAAGTGTTATGATTTCAAAATGTTATGGTTTTCCAAAGTATTATAATTTCAAAGCGTTTTGGTTTCGAAAGTGTTATATGTGACGACCAACCCTTCTACTACCAGAAAGACGTATCATCATTAAGAAAGAAAGGGATAGAAATAGAAAAGAAAGAGAGAGAAAGAACAACAACATCAGAATCTCACAGCAGAACGGAACAAAATATAATATATCACATAACTGTTACATAGTTTTTTTCAAATATCAGAGTTATACAATATATGACAGCCATACATACATCTATCACAATATACATCAGAGATACAATACACATCAACTAACACAGCGGAACTACTTAAATAGCTATATACGTCTGGAATCTCCCGCTCTAAGCTCCTCCAGAAAATCAAGGTCCAAAACCTATCACTTGGCTACTCATAAAAATTTGAGTACCCAAGAGTTTATGAAAAACAAAATATAAACTCCGGGTCAGACATGGGTCTGGTATGAGTAAACGGTTTAAAGTTGTTTAACTTTGAAAAACATTTGAAAATAAAGGTATCACGTAAGACTCCCCACAAATAAATACGGGTAAGTTTTTACCTTACGCTAACCAAAACATTTCATAGGAAATCCAGTGATATTATAATAGTGTCTAGGGTTTTCAAGTAAATAGAAAATAGCCGAAATTGTTACATTCATTAAATTCCAGCTACTAGCCACAAAAGTGGGTAATACAAATCAAAACCGTAGGGTCTCGTAGGGAAAATGGATTTCCAACAATGGCAGGACTACTGGGGTACCGCCCGTCACAGTACGGGGCCTAGATCACCGTACCGAGGATCACTCCCGACCGCCTACAATACAAGTTCGGAACCATTCCTTACTGAACAGTCCCGAACAAGATAAACCCCGCGGTTGTAGCTAGCAACCGCCCACACAACCGAAATATAAAAGGACATCTAGACAGGGGAACTATCTTGTCCTGCTTGGGCATGACCCACCTAACCTTGCTGCATCTCCCCTGTTTTAGCCATTCCCGGTTGATGAGGCTTGAGGCTGCGATTACCTTTACAGAACATATTACTTAGAATGCTCATCGTCCCCCTGACGATGTGCTGAAAGCATTCAATCCATACAAGTTCGTTCCGGGTTCGAACGAAACCGAAGGCATTATCTCGTCACACTCATTTTGGAATCACCCTCAGAGTCAACGACGATAACCCTTGCATTCTGAAAACACCATCTCGATCTTCATTTCAGAATTCATGACCTAACGTTTAAATTGGATCGATGTGGTTTTCGGAGAATCAAAATTGATTCTTCCGATCCCGGTCTCATCGAATCCAACCGCCATTTTAAGGGCTAAGTTGTCTAATTAACTTAAACAGTTCAAATAATTTAAATTCATCAATTGAATTATCATAGCATTTATCACAGATAAAACATATACAAGCATCATAGATATAACATAACATATCACAGAGCATCACAGAATATCATCAAATAAATATCACAAGCAGATATTCTACTCAACAATCCATAAGCAATTACCCTTAAATCTTATTTGTAATTAAGTCAATTTTAGAATTAATTACCTGAGAGTCAATTACTTAACTCTATTTAATTAATCATTAATTACCAATTTATTACTTATTTCATTTCAATTTGTTTAATTAATGATTTCTCAATTAATCATTAAGTCTTAATTACATAATTATTTAATTTCACACTATCATTTACTTAATTACTCCTTAACCCAGTTATTTACTTTAATTAATCATTTAATTAACAGTCTTAATTATTAATCAAACTTAATTACCCATTTGATTACTGCTAATTACTTACTTAACCATTTATTTATTCTTAATTAAATTACTCGATTAATTAAGTATTAATCATTCATAAATTGACTTTAAGTAATTAATTCCATATTTACCCCTTTTCTTAATTTTAACTCGATCTTTGATTATAAAGTGATTACTCTCAACCACTTTTCAAAAATAATTAATTTATATCAATGATTCATCTTAATTAACATTTAACAAGAAATTTTTTCCTTAACTTGAAAATCAATTTATTATTAACTACACCACTTAAATGTTAATTATCTTATACTTAACTTAGATTAAGTGCTTAATTAAAATAATAATTTGGTGTTTCAAAACATCGTCACGTATTAAATAAAATTATCATAACTAGAATCCAAATCTTCAAAGTGCTTAAAAATGGAAATCAAATTTACTACTACAACATCAAGATGTTATTGACTTCGTTTATTACTTAATTAAGGTATTAACAAGGTTTCAAAATATGGTTAAGTCTTAACTAAATAATTAGTTAATTAAAATAATTAATTAAGGTTTAAATACTCAAATCACCTGAGTTACTTCCTGCCTTTATATATAAAAACTGGTAAGTTAAACTCGCGAGAGTTCCGAGCATTTCTTTGTTTTACTCGAGTAAAACACGTTTCCCCCTGCTCTTATTCTCGCGTCCCTCTTCCTACCTTGTTCTTCTTCTTCTTACCGATTCTAACTTCTTCTTACTTATATTACATTTGTTAAAGTTAAGCCTAAATCTAAACTGGAACGAGACTTTCAAAAAACACGAGCTCGACCCGCGTTAAACCCCTTGAAACTCGAGACCATCAGAGCACCTAGTTCCTCCCCCCCCCCAAATCTTCCACCGACACACTGGCACGTTGTGCACGTGTACGGAGCGGCGACGCCGCTCTGGCGACCTGTGAGGTCCCCTACAAGTCCTAAACTACCTCAACTTCGAACTCGAGGCATTAAACCACCTGATCTCACCATCATACAAAATCGAGCAATGCCTGAAAGGCTCGATCCCAAACACCGATCACAAAACGAATACGCAAACCCCAAACCATACCATCTGATGCCTAGCAACTCCGTACATGCCTCCGCCACACCCCAAACTCCATTCCCCTCCAATGGCATGCAACTCGACGCACGGTGGAGGTCGTGGCGGCCAACAGTTCGAGCGCCAAAAAATTAGGTCTACGAAAAAGAAACAATCACCGTAGTCGCCACCGTCGATGATACCACCTCCTCCCATCTTTCCTTTGACTGCCGTAGGCTCCTCCTCCACCCCTAGCAACCCCGATGACTCAAGTTCATCACATCACCGGAATTCGACCAAATAGTCCAATTCGATCCTCGCCGAACTGCTCTCAAACCTTCCCACCAAAAGTCACCAACTTCACTTTAAAAATCATGGCTTGAGGTAAGGGTTTAAGTTATGTTCATGAATCCTTAGTTTATTGGATTCGAAATTTTCAAATTTTAAAGAACCTTCTGTAAAAATTTAATTTTAGCCTGTATATATATTTATATTTTCTAAACTTATTTTTAAAACATCGTTCTTACCTGAATACACATATTCACTCTAGACATCGAAGCTTGAAATTGATTAGAAATGGAGAAATTGATTTGTTTCAAGGATTGTTTATTCTTAACTTTTTACATAGTAAAAATCAGTCTCTATCGTGTCAAACAATTATATATATACAGAGCTTAAGAAGATAAATAACACCATACTCAGATAATCACTCACGGATCATACAAAGTTTGAAATTATTTTTACATACTTTAATTTAAAATGAATAGAAATGTTACTCACCTGAACAACCTGTGAATCTAGTTGCTTGAAACTGAAATGTTAAAACTGCAAACTTGGATCAGTTTTGTTTGAACTTCAATGGGGTTTTCAAAAGCAAGATGCTACAAAATTTCCTTCTTTTTGTTTTCAGGTTTACTAATATATTTTACTGAACGAATTAAATAAGAATATGTACTCATATATATAGAAGAAATTAGGTGTATATGGGTAGGTTGTATCTAGACAGCCTGATATTCTTGACCAGGTTGTTTTTTTTGTAATCAACTTCCTGCAATAAAACATGATTTTGCAATTTCGGCTTGACATGTTTTCATGCTGAGATGATAGCAATTAGTACTCTGGTTTCTAACTTAGTTTGCAAAATATAATTATGGTCGGCTGCTTAAAGATATGGTATGTAAGATTATGTACTTTAGCAGGTTGCTTGTGGCTTGTATGGGAAGACATGTTGTGTATAAAGATTTTGTTGTATGAAAAGTACAGTTGCAGATAGATATTTTTTTTTAAATGAAGATATTTGTATGAAGATTGTACTTTTACAGGTCAACATGGCTTGTATACGAGGCTACTCATTTTGTCTTGTTATTTTATTTGGAAACATACATTTCAGATTGATGGTTTGCATGAAAAATATTTTTGTTCATTTCTTCTAGTTGAAATAGTTTATACTCATATGTGTTTGGTTTCCACTTTATTTTGCTTACTGCTTTTTAAAGTTATGTTGTATGTTAACAAAATTATTTAATCCTTGTTTTTTTCTTATATTTTCATTCTAACTTTAAATGTTTAAGTTATTTTCTAGCTTGCATAATGTTATACAATTTATTTACATCTATATTTATATTTCATATTTATTTCCATTTGTATTTTAACTATAAACATTAAACTTAGATTCATGAGTTCACTTATTTATTTATATTTATAATTTGACTTACATTAATATTAATAATCTATATTGAATATTATCATCTATTTATATTTTATATTTTATAATTTTAGACCTTGATCTTATTTTAATCACTATGATCCATATGTATTTATTTCTCAAATATTAACAATGTATAATATTTCAATTTAGTTATATAAGGTAAATTCTATCAAGATATTGTTAAGAATCTTTTATTTTAGAATTTTCAAACATTATCATCTATATGTATCTTTATCAGAGATAAACAAAGCAAAGTGTTTTAATTCAATTATATAAGATAAATTTTATTATAATATTATCAAAAGATTTTATTTTGAACTCTCCAAAGTCCAATTCCCCTTTTTAAAGTACAAATTAAAGAAATAAATTGACAGTATTTCCAAATCATAATCATTTTAATATGGTCAATTTACATTTCATTTAATTTAGATTAAATATTTATTAAAATAACCGGGGCCAAAATCCAGGGTCGTTACATTCCTCCCCCCTTAAAAGAATTTCGTCCCCGAAAATTAAAACAAAGAAAATTTTGAAAGCTATTATTCCAACCATTCAAACATAGATTTCTTTCATATATTAACAAACAACCAAACAGTCTATCCTAACTAACAACACTAGTTATCTGAACACGAATCCGGATAAGCCTTCCTACATTTATCCAGAGTTGTCTCTCGATAATCAACAATCCGAACCGGATTCCTGTCCATAGTTAAGTTTGATTCAACTTCCAAATCCCTGAACTACTGATTTACAACAATTGATGAATTATGAACAAATTTCTAAGATGGGATACATGGAATACACAATGAATTCCAGACATCCATTCTGGTGATTCAATTTCTGAAATCTACAGTATTAACTCTTTCCAAATTTTATTGACTTCTTTACAGAATTTCAATATCTATTTTAATCAGGCCCGTACAATGTACATATACCATTCGTACGCAAATATCAAATTCGATCGCTTGCTCGATCACACAATTGCACTTCCGAACTAGTATCGTCCACCCGACTTCCTAGTGCGGACTCAGATCTAGTTTCTTGATCAGAAACTGTTATTCTCCTTGCATAGTCACAACTATGATAGAGAATTCCCAGAACCAATCAAAATCCATATCCATGGTTCGTCGTCGAAAATCGAGTGAAAAATTCCAACTCGGATCGATATAACTACCTCGAAATTCTGTGCTCGAATTTGGATCAAATTATTATGCGAATAAAATAATATACGTTCATCCTATGTATTTATATCCATTGATTATCAACTATATCAATTTCTTTTATTCACATTATTCTGATTTCTATCCACTTGGAAAAAATTTCTCAATATCAAATTTACTTAAGAATTTCACTCTTCATTTCTTAAGTTTAATATAAGCATAATATATACTCCTATATTATTACTCTACCATTTTAGCTTTAATATCTTCTTATTTCAAATCTGAATTTGCAATTCCATGTGAATTCAATTTTTCATAATTTTGAATATTGAATTTTTATTGACTATCTCCATTTATAACTGATTCCTATTATTATTTTTGAATCAGTTTCATTCATTAGTTTATTTCAATTTCCAATTTGAAAATCGTTTTGTTGCTAATTTTTTTTTTTAGTTCCCGAATTTTGAAAAGTTTTGGCAGAGTCTCCATTACATATTTTCATAAGCACATATGTAAGGTTTCCATCACTTATTACAATTATTTCCAACCAATTTTCAAATCATTCCCTTCAATTTAAGTGATTTACAACTTACTTGCTTAAGCAAAACAACTCATATTCAAAATCGCCCTATTTTGCTTCTAATAATTCATAGAATTTTATCCAATCTCATTTACTTCAAATGACCCATTTTCCTTATGCAATTAGACAATACTATGATGAATAAATAATTACTTAAGCTTTATGACAAATCTTAAATTGATTCCAACACAATCTACACTTGATTCCATCCCAATTAATTTATTCACAATCCTTTTATAGCATTTCTTTTATTTCAACAGGTTTGATTCCAAACCATTTTATTGAACAACCAATGTTTTAAATAATCATCTCACAATTTACTTAGGTCATTTATTTTCTTCAAACTGTTCCACCTAACAACTTAGGTTTATTCATTCCACTATTTCCATTTAAACCTTTGATTTGATTTTCTTTTAATCAAATCCCAACTATTTACTAATTTATTTATTCTTTTATCCATTCTTAAATTTTAATTTACATTAACAATTCATTATTGAATTTATTCATGATAAGGTTATTCAATTTATACTTGAATTAGATTTGTTTACAATTCACACCATTTCTATTTAATCTAATTCAATACTTACTTTGGTTTACATTTACTTATTTACATAAGAATTTTATTTCATTCAATTTTATCTATAACTCGACTGAATTCATTCAAATTTAGTTTTATTCTAACTCAACTTCAGTTAAATTTATTTACTTACCATTCTTTTAAATTTTATTTCTCACTATATGAGTTCAAAGCTTATTTATTTACTTAAAAGCTTATATTGCTCATTTGAGTCGTTTCATCTTATAATCACAATCTCAGATTATATATAACACTTACTATCATAAGGTATAAATTTTCACCTCACAATTTCAATCATTTTACCTTCAAATTTTATATCCAGTTAAGTTCATCTTAAACTTCAATTCCATTTAACTTATCTCAGGTTAACTCCAATATGTTTCCTTATTTACTTAAGTTAAATTTTAATTCCGGGATTAAAATTCCCAATTTCATCTTATAAATATCAACTTTACTTTATAAGTTCAACAGTTAATTCATTTAAACCTCCCACATTATCTAAATAGAATTTCTTAGAATTCAATTTCCCGGTTTTCATTTCCAAAACCATTTTGAAATGATAACTACATATACCCACCTGGTATATCAAATCAAATTTTCAAATTCCAAACACTTGTTTTCACCAAACCAAATTTTCCCTTTGAAGTTTCTAAAACAGCTTGTATACCGAACAAGCCCAAACAATTTATCATGACCAATATCCTAATAGCAATCCATCACTTTAGAAACTCAAAAATGAATACTAATGATGTGGTCATCATCATCAGGATTATTTTCCAGCGACTGAAGTGAGTTCAGTGCTTCCTTACTTTCACAAATTCTTTCCAAACAATTTCCTTTCAACAATATTTTCCAAAACAATATTCCATTATCACCTTCAAATCTTTGGAAAAACATTTCAAACATTCCCAAGATTGCAAATTCCCAAATCCTTTGTTTAAATTCATTTAAACACCTTTCAAATTTCCGGGACTTAAATTCTATTTTAATCTAATTTTAGTTATATTCCTTTTATTAGACAATTTTATTTGGTTATAAACAATTTAAATTTTAAATTTTAGTATTAACAATCAAACATCCAAGTATATATAATAATTTCAGAAAATATTTCTTTTATATCAAAATATAATTTTGGGTAAAATTATTTCATTTACCCTACTTTTAAAAAATAATACTGTGTCGGTTTACCTTGTTTAAGAGTTTAGAAATCCCTATCGATGAAATGGCGTCCCACACATTGACCAGAATCAACAGATAAATCAACACAATATAAAAACAATTTTATATTCACTACCAAGTACGCGCACATATCTATTAATACACTCAAACTTATTTCAGAGTTCTACAAACTCTATTCTATGAGTAATTCCTACCAGAGCCAAGGTTATCACCAACCTATGCTCTGATACCAACTGTGACGACCCGCCCTTCTACTACCAGAAAGACGTATCATCATTAAGAAAGAAAGGGGTAGAAATAGAAAAGAAAGAAAGAGAAAGAACAACAACATCAGAATCTCACAGTGGAACGGAACAAAATATAATATATCACATAACTGTTACATAGTTTTTTTCAAATATCAGACTTATACAATATATGACAGCCATACATACATCTATCACAATATACATCAGAGATACAATACACATCAACTAACACAGCGGAACTACTTAAATAGCTATATACGTCTGGAATCTCCTGCTCTAAGCTCCTCCAGAAAATCAAGGTCCAAAACCTATCACTTGGCTACTCATAAAAATTTGAGTACCCAAGAGTTTATGAAAAACAAAATATCAACTCCGGGTCAGACATGGGTCTGGTATGAGTAAACGGTTTAAAGTTGTTTAACTTTGAAAAACATTTGAAAATAAAGGTATCACATAAGACTCCCCACAATTAAATACGGGTAAGTTTTTACCTTACGCTAACCAAAACATTTCATAGGAAATCCAGTGATATTATAATAGTGTCTAAGGTTTTCAAGTAAATAGAAAATAGCCGAAATTGTTACATTCATTAAATTCCAGCTACTAGCCATAAAAGTGGGTAATACAAATCAAAACCGTAGGGTCTCGTAGGGAAAATGGATTTCCAACAATGGCAGGGGTACTGGGGCACCGCCCGTCATAGTACGGGGCCTAGATCACCGTACCGAGGATCACTCCCGACCCCCTACAACACAAGGCCGAAACCATTCCTTACTGAACAGTCCCGAACAAGATAAACCCTGCGGTTGTAGCTAGCAACCTCCCACACAACCGAAATATAAAGGGACATCTAGACAGGGGAACTATCTTGTCCTGCTTGGGCATGACCCACCTAACCTTGCTGCATCTCCCCTGTTTTAGCCATTCCCGGTTGATGAGGCTTGAGGCTGCGATTACCTTTACAGAACATATTACTTAGAATGCTCATCGTCCCCCTGACGATGTGCTGAAAGCATTCAATCCATACAAGTTCGTTCCGGGTTCGAACGAAACCGAAGGCATTATCTCGTCACACTCATTTTGGAATCACCCTCAGAGTCAACGACGATAACCCTTGCATTCTGGAAACACCATCTCGATCTTCATTTCAGAATTCATGACCTAACGTTTAAATTGGATCGATGTGGTTTTCGGAGAATCAAAATTGATTCTTCCGATCCCAGTCTCATCGAATCCAACCGCTATTTTAAGGGCTAAGTTGTCTATTTAACTTAAACAGTTTAAATAATTTAAATTCATCAATTGAATTATCATAGCATTTATCACGGATAAAACATATACAAGCATCATAGATATAACATAACATATCACAGAGCATCACAGAATATCATCAAATAAATATCACAAACAGATATTCTACTCAACAATCCATAAGCAATTACCCTTAAATCTTATTTGCAATTAATTCAATTTTAGAATTAATTACCCGAGAGTCAATTACTTAACTCTATTTAATTAATCATTAATTAACAATTTATTACTTATTTCATTTCAATTTGTTTAATTAATGATTTCTCAATTAATCATTAAGTCTTAATTACATAATTATTTAATTTCACACTATCATTTACTTAATTACTCCTTAACCCAGTTATTTACTTTAATTAATCATTTAATTAACAGTCTTAATTATTAATCAAACTTAATTACCCATTTAACTACTGCTAATTACTTACTTAACCATTATTTATTCTTAATTAAATTTCTCGATTAATTAAGTATTAATCATTCATAAATTGACTTTAAGTAATTAATTCCATATTTACCCCTTTTCTCAATTATAATTCGATCTCTGATTATAAAGTGATTACTCTCAACCACTTTTCAAAAATTATTAATTTATATCAATGATTCATCTTAATTAACATTTAATAAGAAATTTTTTCCTTAACTTGAAAATCAATTTATTATTAACTACACCACTTAAATGTTAATTATCTTATACTTAACTTAGATTAAGTGCTTAATTAAAATAATAATTTGGTGTTTCAAAACATCGTCATGTATTAAATAAAATTATCATAACTAGAATCCAAATCTTCAAAGTGCTTAAAAATGGAAATCAAATTTACTACTACAACATCAAGATGTTATTGACTTCGTTTATTACTTAATTAAGGTATTAACAAGGTTTCAAAATATGGTTAAGTCTTAACCAAAGTAATTAGTTAATTAAAATAATTAATTACGGTTTAAATACTCAAATCACCCGAGTTACTTCCTGCCTTTATATATAAAAAATGGTAAGTTAAACTCGTGAGAGTTCCATGCATTTCTTTGTTTTACTCGAGTAAAACACGTTTCCCCCTGCTCTTATTCTCGCGTCCCTCTTCCTACCTTGTTCTTCTTCTTCTTACCGATTCTAACTTCTTCTTACTTATATTACATTTGTTAAAGTTAAGCCTAAATCTAAACTGGAACGAGACTATCAAAAAACACGAGCTCGACCGCGTTAAACCCCTTGAAACTCGAGACCATCAGAGCACCTAGTTTCCCCCCCCCCCCCCAAATCTTCCACTGACACACTGGCACGTTGTGCACGTGCACGGAGCGGAGACGCCGCTCTGGCGACCTGTGAGGTCCCCCACATGTCCTAAACTACCTCAACTTCGAACTCGAGGCATTGAACCACCTGATCTCACCATCGTACAAAATCGAGCAATGCCTGAAAGGCTCGATCCTAAACACCGATCACAAAACGAATACGCAAACCCCAAACCATACCATCTGATGCCTAGAAACTCCGTACACGCCTCCACCACACCCCAAACTCCATTCCCCTCCAATGGCATGCAACTCGACGCACGGTGGAGGTCGCGGCGGCCAACAGTTCGAGCACCAAAAAATTAGGTCTACGAAAAAGAAACAATCACCGTAGTCGCCACCGTCGATGATACCACCTCCTCCCATTTTTTCTTTGACCGCCGTAGGCTCCTCCTCCACCCCTAGCAACCCCGATGACTCAAGTTCATCACATCACCGGAATTCGACCAAAAAGTCCAATTCGATCCTCGCCGAACTGCTCTCAAACCCTCCCACCAAAAATCACCAACTTCACTTTAAAAATCATGGCTTGAGGTAAGGGTTTAAGTTATGTTCATGAATCCCTAGTTTATTGGATTCGAAATTTTCAAATTTTAAAGAACCTTCTGAAAAAATTTAATTTTAGCCTCTCTATATATTTATATTTTCTGAACTTATTTTTAAAACATCGTTCTTACCTGAATACACATATTCACTCCAGACATCGAAGCTTGAAATTGATTAGAAATGGAGAAATTGATTTGTTTCAAGGATTGTTTATTCTTAACTTTTTACAGAGTAGAAATCAGTCTCTTTTGTGTCAAACAATTATATATATACAGAGCTTAAGAAGATAAATAACACCATACTCAGATAATCACTCATGGATCATACAAAGTTTGAAATTATTTTTACATACTTTAATTTAAAATGAATAGAAATGTTTACTCACCTGAGCAACCTGTGAATCTAGTTGCTTGAAACTAAAATGTTAAAACCACAAACTTGGATCGGTTTTTGTTTGAACTTCAATGGGGTTTTCAAAAGCAAGATGCTACAAAATTTTCTTCTTTTTGTTTTTAGGTTTACTAATATATTTTGCTGAACAAATTAAATAAGAATATGTACTCATATATATAGAAGAAATTAGGTGTATATGGGTAGGTTCTATCTAGACAGCCTGATATTCTTGACCAGGTTGATTTTTTTTTTGTAATCAATTTCCTGCAATAAAACATGATTTTGCAATTTCGGCTGGACATGTTTTCATGCTGAGATGATAGCAATTAGTACTCTGGTTTCTAACTTAGTTTGCAAAATATAATTGTGGTCGGCTGCTTAAAGATATGGTATGTAAGATTATGTACTTTAGCAGGTTGCTTATGGCTTGTATGGGAAGACATGTTGTTGTGTATAAAGATGTTGTTGTATGAAAAGTACAGTTGCAGATAGATATTTTTTTTTAAATGAAGATATTTGTATGAAGATTGTACTTTTACAGGTCACCATGGCTTGTACATGAGGCTACTCATTTTGTTTTGTTATTTTATTTGGAAACATACATTTCATATTGATGGTTTGCATGAAAAATATTTGTGTTCATTTCTTCTAGTTGAAATAGTTTATACTCATATGTGTTTGGTTTCCACTTTATTTTGCTTATTGCTTTTTAAAGTTATGTTGTATGTTAACAAAATTATTTAATCCTTGTTTTTTTTCTTATATTTTCATTCTAACTTTAAATGTTTAAGTTATTTTCTAGCTTGCATAATGTTATATAATTTATTTACATATATATTTATATTTCATATTTATTTCCATTTGTATTCTAACTATAAACATTAAACTTAGATTCATAAGTTCACTTATTTATTTATATTTATAATTTGACTTACATTAATATTAATAATTTATATTGAACATTATCATCTATTTATATTTTATATATTATATTTTTAGACCTTGATCTTATTTTAATCACTATGATCCATATGTATTTATTTCTCAAATATTAACAATGTATAATATTTCAATTTAGTTATATAAGGTAAATTCTATCAAGATATTGTTAAGAATCTTTTATTTTAGAATTTTCAAACATTATTATCTATATGTATCTTTATCAGAGATAAACAAAGTAAAGTGTTTTAATTCAATTATATAAGATAAATTTTATTATTATTATCAAAAGATTTTATTTTGAACTTTCCAAAGTCCAATTCCCCTTTTTAAAGTACAAATTAAAGAAATAAATTGACAGTATTTCCAAATCATAATCATATTAATATGGTTAATTTACATTTCATTTAATTTGGATTAAATATTTATTAAAATAACCGGGGCCTAAATCCAGGGTCGTTACATATAACTTTGAAAGTACTATGATTTTGGAAATGGATATATTTGAAGTGAAAAATGATGTCATATTGATATGGTTTTGAAATGGAAATGATATTATATCGTTATGGTTCTAAAATGGAATTGATATTATATTGATATTGTTTTGAAACAGAAATGATATCGTATTGATTTGGTTTTGAAATGGAAATGGTATTTTGGTTTTGAAGTATAAACTATTTTGAAATGACCACGGTGTTATAATAATGTTTGGTTGTTAAAGAGACTGGGATCAGAAGTTGTCATACTCTCTGCCAACTCCGAAAACCACTTTAATAACCATGTATGTGGTGGAGATTCCATAATGAAGTAGGATGGTGGCGACGATCCTATATGAGGTATATACGTGGATTCGAACTACTATGAGTTGGCATAAGGTGGCTAAAACAGGAGCAATCGACGGGCCAAGTGAGGTAGCTCCTCCGATCGGACACACTTCTTCGTGTGCCATTCTATTACTTTGTGATTGATTTGGTGCACACCTTTGATTTGGGAGTGTGGCTCAGGGTGGGCGGTAGCTGCGGCTATGCGTTACCACTAGCCCGAAATTGTAATTGGTATATCTACCTTAGCATTGCCTAGTTGTACCGTGTCATCTACCCTATCGAGACCACTACAAGTTTGTTTTGTGTCGTACATATGAAGTATCCTCTGGTATCCTCCCAATTAGGTGGTATTACGGTACTGTATAGGCTATTGGCACTATAAAATGTGTTAAGGAAGATATGAGTAACGCCTTAACGTTATTTTAATAGTTTACTTTACTTTAGACATTATTATAATAGCGAATATTACTACAGTAGATAGTTTCATAGATCCTTAGAGGGATGGTTGTCCTAAACATCCTTTGAGTTACTTGTATTTCAGTTGTTATTTCACATGAGTTGGATTTATTGATATAAGAATGTTAATCCAGACCCGAGTGTTTTGTATTTTTCTTTACGCTAGAGTCAGACCGAGTGATATAGCTTTTGAGACTCACATTTGGAGTTGGAGCTTCGTTTGGAGATTCATCTATCTAATCATCTTGCAGTTATTCAGTTATTCCAGTGATGCATTCTGATCTTGTATTTGAAATTGTATTTGAGACTTCTGTTGTATCTTATTTAACATTGTTATATATAGTAGCTTCATGAACTACTGTTCTTTTATTTCCGCTACTTATTGTTATATTACTCTATGTCTATAATTCTGCGATTATTTATTTACTGTATATGTCGAGTTTTTTCAAATATAAATTAACAGTCCAATATTTTGAGCAATTCAAGTCTGACATGTGCGGATGCAAATGGTTGAAAATATCAGGCTGTTACACACAGCAATTTGGATTTACAAAAATATATAACTGACCCAAATAACTTTAGCTTCATTGGAATTATAAAACGAATAATTTTTTTACTTTGGCTAACAAATACACATTAAAAAATCATGTATTCACGTCAATTCTTGTATCCTAATGAATCCATAACTTTGGCTTTGATACTTGTATCCATAACTTCGGTTTCAGCAACCTTTGCAATTAGTTCTAGGTTAGCTAACATTGTAAGTACGACAATATGTTTTTGCAAACTCAAATCCATAATTATAAATAGAAAAGAAACTATTTTATAAATACATCAGTATATCTTTACAGGTTAATGTGATACATCACTTTCCTATGGGATTGGTGCGGTCATAGCCCTAGGAGTAGTAAACTTATGTAAAAGTATAAAGAATCATGATACAATATGACTTCATATAATACATGGCGTTAAACAAAAATTTAGGAAAAGAGACATTTATATTTTTTTACAAAACAACTTCTAAATTGAGATGAGTATTTAGTGAAAACTATGAGAATTCATCAATTTAGCGCCCACTTTAGGAGCACAACACTCATGACATGTATTAAAGCATCAACCTCCCTTGAAAAATAAGTCATGGTATTAACTACCTTGTAAATCTACAAAGCGTAGAATAATAGAAAAATGTATCACTCTACTGAATTGATCTGAATTTTTGTATATGGTGGTAGATTTCAAACTAAACAACACTATAATTATATGTATGAGTCAAGAGACTGATCAAACTATGTCTATTTGGAAAGAAATATCCACATTATAACTTTTTGAAATTCCTTAAAGTAATTTATAAGTGATTAGAGAATTCATACCATGCCACCATACATGACTTGATGAACACAGCTAAAGGACTTATAGACAATCAAAAGTAGCTACAAATCACTTCTTGATAAACCGACCAATGATTACACATTCTACAAATCCTTGCAGATCCATACCTCCGAGCATGACTGTTATCAAGCAAACTAAATAAATAGTATTATGCTACGAGAAATATGCAAATTTTTATACAACAATATTCGCTTGTGTTATCTTAAAAAAAAGCGTAGTACTACTCTATATCATACCGATCTTTTTTAGGAATGTTAAAAAAGGAAATAAAATAGCTAAGGAGAGTGATTATTAAGAGAAGAAAATAGAACTGACAAAATTTTTTAAAGGGGAAAGTTGTTATCTTTTTCTTGTGCCAATTATATAGTTGAAGGACTCATCTGCTCTTGTGTTATATCTCCCCTTACTAATTAAAATGCAAATCGGTCCATTCTTTTAATTATCTTCATTTTTTATAAGTACTTCATCAACTACTTAAAAATCATTGAATATTAAGAATTTCCTTGTCAATTTATTTGTGCAATCTCATGCTCATATATAATCAACAAATAAACTATAAATTAAATAAGATTATCAAAATGCGGTTCAAATCGTAAATCATAAAGTTTAAATTTAAATCAAAACGGGATTCAAATCGTAAATAGCAAATTTAATAGATCTATATTTTAAGGTTCGTATACACTTTAAAATTGATTTTAATGTTTAGACTTCTACATCAAAACTGAAGCTCAATTTTTGTTCTTCTGTTTCAATTTTATTTATTCAAAAAGCCTAGGATTAAAATTGTAGAGAAAAATAAGTATATCGAATTCATCAATATGCATTGAATGAATTTTCTCTACAGCGATTTTAAATGAGTTTGAATTGTAATGTAAATCGAAGCATAAAGCGAAAAATTTGATCTGAAATGGGATTTAGACCATAGGATTTTAAGATTTCTAACAAAAATCACGCAAATACCAACATAAATTCAAATTGCATGTTCAAATTTCATGTTCAAAATTTCAAATTATAAATTTCATAGTTCAAAATTTATTCAAGTAGTATTATTTTGTTATTGAATTGGTACATCATAGTGCGGCAAAGACTACCAGTTATGTCATTTAAAATCTATCATATCAAATTGTTCGGTTTAGTTTTTAATAATGGTTGTTCATTCAAGGCGTGATTAAACAAAGTAACTGTACTCCAATGTTATGGGGAAGAAAAAAGAGAAAAATTGGTGATATGTTTTTCCAATTGAATTAGCAAAAATGTATATATATTTTCTGAACCATATTAACTTTCCTTTTTATAAATGTAATTTTATTACAATATTATAAAGAGAAAGATCTTTTTTCCCTTTTTCCCTTGGTGATAATTTTGGTTCTGATATATACCTTTTCACCATTTTTCCAAACCATTTCGCTTTTACCCTTTGGTGGTCCTTTTTTTCAACTTCAAAACAAAGTCATGTACATTATCAATATACATTTTAACAGTTTTCAAAAACTTTTCAAGTGGAGTTGAGTTTGATGTTCTTTTAACAGAAATCCCCAAGAAAAACTGTAATAAAATTAACATGATTTGTGGTCGAATAAGATAAATAGGTTTTGAATTGTTATTTTTGACTGTAAAATTAACTACGTTCATTAGCTTATTTTACAAAAGAGAATTCATAACAAAATAGACATTCTTAAGTCTACAACGTAATATGCACTTATTCTTCTTTTTTCTAACCTTCTTTCTTATTTTTTTATTGTGCTTTGATCTGCATAGGTATTTTGTTCTCCATATATTATATAAGTACATATAATATTAAATGATGACAACCTTCATCCACAAAAGATGTAAATATTATTCTACTTTATTTAAGTTTTCTTTGCCATGCCAACCTATAACATTATATTGGCTAACTTTGGCTCAAAGAAACAAAATGATGGGTTTTAGAAATAATGATAATGAATAATGCAGAAAATATAAAATGTAGATGCATGACAAAGAAGTCAAATTTTAAATATGTAAACGTAAATGATCTAAATAAATGGCAAACATAAATCACTCACATTGTAGTTGCAGCCATTCAATGCATTATCTAATCTAAATAAATGGCAAACATAAATCATTCACATTGTAATTGCAGCCATTCAATGTGTTGTCTTCTCATCTAAAGTATTATTTTATTTACATTTAGATGAATGAGTATAATCAATAACATAGTTCGTATAATTTTCCTATTGTTGATATAACATATGGTTGATAGGAGCAGGATCATTATATAAGAGATGTGATGTTTTGAGCCTATATATATATACTTGTAATTGTCCTATTACTTGTACTGAGTTCCAAATCCAAGAACAATGACGGATAATAAAGTTGCCACACTGTACCGATTTTTGCAATTATTTGAACAACTAATGAATTATAAAAAGATGAAAACATCTAGTACAATTCATATGAAAAACCATAGACATATTTGCAATATAAAAATTATTTAGTTACCTTCTTTAACCATAAGTTAAATTTATATTATAGATAAATAATACTTAACATGATGGAAACTATTTTTTTTAATAATAGCAACTTGGGTGAAATACAGCTGTGATAGTTTCATATTAAGAGCTTGTCTAAAAAAATATAAGAAAGAGAAACGATCTTCATTTATAGCATGTCATGTGAGCGATAATATATTTGTATCCTTAAAATGGGTCTTTGTTGCCATACTGTTCTGTAACCATTCTTTGCTATGATAGCCTATTACAATGTATTTGTTAACTTCGGCTTAAAGAAACAAAATGTAGATCCTAGAAATAATGATTAATAAATAATGTTGAAAAATGATAAATTGCAGGTGCATGATTGTCAAAGCTTTAAATAAATGGTGAATGTAAATACTATACTAAATGGTAAATCTAAATAACACATACTGTAATTACAACATTCACTATGTTTTCTATTCATCTCAAGTATTTTTTGCTTTACGTATAGATGAATGGATACACTCAATGAGTTAACATATGATGTTGTTTGTAGAATTTTCCTACTTTAGATGCAACAAATATTTGATAAGAAAAGAATTATTACGTAAGAGAGCTGTAAAGACCCACCTTTTTGGATGGTTCAAATCAATAGTAAACCACACATGTCAAAATCAAACCATTCAAAAGGAAGGATTGTTAATGGGGTAAATAAGAAAAAAAAAAGGAAAGAAAAAACAAAATACAGAATCTCGTAGCGGAACGACAAAATATAATAATCAAATAAACAGTTCATGAAGCTGTTTTGCAAATAATATTTGATTACACTTTTACAAATTCAAATCAGAGTTATACATATATCATAAATAAAAAAATAATGCAGCAGAACACAGAATGTCGTGGAATAATAAATAGCAATAATATACTGAATCTTCGTCTTTGTCCACCATAAAATAGTCTTCAATGCTAAAAAACTCAGGCCGACCCGAGCATGATGAAAAACGATACATTCGAGTCAGAACTAAAAATTCCTATGTAAGTTAAATCAATCTCAAATAAAAATATGAGTGCAATGGCTTCAGAGATGTTATGGGATTTTTTTATCTTCTATCAAGTGTACAACCTGAGTGTAATAACTTACGAGATTTCAAATAATTAGAAATACCAATTTTGACCACTTTACTTAAAATAAGTCCGAAGTTTAAATTAAAAACTTAAACTTTTTAAATAATTCAATTTCAATAAATAATCCAAATTCAAGAAATTGTATGGGTATATATCATTTCAACGCATAATTTAAATGTCTTAATTATCCAATTTCAAAATGATTCAGAGGACTATTTAAATGATGTCAATAATTTACAAGGTGATAACAGGGACGTATTAAAATAAATAAACAACCATACATCCAACATATCAATCAATAAGCATCCATTTCAAACAACATCCAAATAAACCAATACATTTGAACATATAATAGTTATCAATATCGGAGTTTAACTATCAATTAAATTCAAATGTAAATTAAATGTCAATTCAGATTCAGTATCAATTCAAATGTCAACTTAAATTAACCAACCGCAATAAAATATTTATATATCACATCATATATTTTATTTAACTTGCAATGGAATTTTTTAGTATTGTGTGAGTGGGTTTAATCACTCACCTTTGATTTATAGCCAATTGAAAATCCAATAAAAGCCTAAAATTTCAACAGTCTCCAAATTCAACCATACTAGTTCATGTTGTCCAGAATTTTGATACGAACCCAAAGGAAGAAACCACACATTAATCGAAGTTCATATGCGGAAGATATTCAAGTTATAAGAATATTATGGAAATGAAATAGAAAACCATGTATACATATTTTAATAATAAAATAAAACAAGTTAGTCACTCACACTAAGAATTTTGAAGCCTGCTCATGTTTTTAAATTCTGGAGAATCAACAAAAAAAAAGGACACGATGGCTCACACATGGAGGAAGGAGGCTTGGCTCACACATGGAGGAAGGAGGCTTTAGGAAATGGATTTGTAAACAAATGGAAAAGATTGGCTTCATGAAAATAAGTTGATCACATTTGTTTGTTTGTTTTTAGAAGAGGAAGAAAACTTTAGGAAAAAGAAATAATGGAAGCACGTTTTGGAAATGGAAATTTAGTGAAAGAGATTTATGAAATAGGAAACGAATAAGGGTATAGCACGTTTGAAAATTGGAATATGAAAGGGAAGGATACGAGAAGATGTAAATTTGCAAAATAAAAGAGCCTAACATGTAGTTAATTAACAAAAGAAGGAAGACGTTGGAATTTGGTAAGACATGCTTACATGGCAAGCAAATCTTTTGGTATAAATTTTAAAACAATTGCTACCTCAATTAATTTCATCAACACACATGAAACATTTCAAGGCAAGACCTGCGTGTAAATAAATAAAACTTAGTGGAAAACCAATAGAGGCATGTATTTAATGAAAGAAAGTAATAATAAAATAAAATAAATGAAAGCGACGATTTAAATTTGAGAATGTAGACCGTACATAGAAATCACAAATCTAATATACTATAAAAAACAGTTCATTTTAACATATTTAATTAACCCTAATATGCTCAAATTTACACACATAAATGTATTTTTATTTAGTACACAGTAAATAAAATTAAACATTACAAGTAACATAATGAAGACTGCTACCCCACACATTAAAAGATGAACCGATGCTCGAAAGTCAAATTTGAAACTAAATAAATCTTCTATGTAAATATGCTAACTATTCCAAATCAAAGATTTAACCAAACCTTCAAGTTGTTTTCTTATCATTTTGTTATCGTTGTTTTTTATAAATTAAATTCAAATCAAGTTTGAATAATTAAATAAATCAAATATTCCAACAAGAAACATACAATAAAATTCAATTCTTTGTTTTAATAAAATTAATTTTACATTAATAAATGAAATATTCACTTTATTTGATAAGAATATTCTTTTCAAGAAACCATCCTTCTCTTTTCTTTTTATTGAAACATATTTATTTTTATTGAAACATATTTATTTTTATTACACACTAATTTACAATTAACACCTCCCCTTTTAAAACCAACTTATATTCAAAGATCATCCCGTTAAAGAGTCACAGAAATAATACTTCGTACAACCACGTCGTTTCTTTATCAATTAATTTCGTATTATCATTATATTTGTAACAAATTTAAGTACTCACAATTTGAACGTAATATTTCTCATTGAAATTCTCATTATATTTTTAACACAAAATGTATGTTGCACATATCATTAATTAATTACCATTTACTTCTATATCTTATCAGTGGCAAGATATAATTACTATTAATTACAGAAATTAAATCTCAAAACATACCTTAATACAGGGAAGATAATTAATCCAATTTTCCATGTTAAACCCAATATCTATATACTAAATTAATTCCAACATTTAATTACAACTGTAATAAAACCCGTTCATTATATATTTAAGTTCCAAACAAATCCTTTTATTTTAATTTACATTCTTATTATCAAATCAACCATTCCCTTCAATTGATTAACATAAGTTTTCATTTTATTACATTCATCACTCATCACTCAACAGTTAACATTTCTTCTTATATCAATTGTAATATTTCAATTATATTAATTCTCCATTAATTACCAAATAAATTTCTAACGAATTTAATAATAAGATAATAAATAAAACAATGGTTATAAGTTAATAATCCATATCTATTAAATTATTGTTCACAAACAAAGGTTAATAAATTTACGTACAAAATAATTGATTTCATACTCCATATTAAAACCAATTGCATTAATAATATAAGATTACATCAATTTATACATCATTTATTCTATTCCTTATTAACCTTTATTATTTAAATTGATTGAAATTACGTTAACATAGTATAGTAGTCAATTACATTTAATCAATATTAGTAAAATTATATGTTAATACGTGTTACCATCTTTTACCTCATTAAAATTAGTTGTTTTAAGATTTATCTTAAGGTCAAAATTTCTAATCTAATAAAATTCAATTTAATAAATCATAAATTTTAATTTCTGACAATATTAAAGTCCAAAACCTTATTAAATTTAATGTTTTTAACTATAAAAAAATATGGGTTGTTACAAGAGCTAATGTTCAGAGTACGTATAAATAATTATATTTGCCATTAACTTGCATTGGAGCTGTAAATCAAAGAAATATGAAAACCACATCCTATAGCTTCCTTATGTGGCTAGAACTTATATACTATAAAATATGTGTACTGCAGTTCATAAGAAAAATCACATACACATTTGCAAAATAAGAACAATATGCTACCTTCTTTGGCTAGAACTTAAACCTCTATTATAGCTATCCAATAGTTAACATGATGGGAACTTCTTATTTTTTTTCCCTATTAAGAACTTGGGTCAAATATAATTATGTCTGTTTCACTATTTAGAACTTATCTAGAAAAATAAGTGAAATATTACTCATTTAGTAGCATACCGTGCGTGTAAGCAACAGAATATTTGTTTCGGGAAGTGGGTCTTTGCTGCCATGCCATTTTGCTAATAGAAACAAATCTTAGTTCTCACAAATACTAAGTCAACATAGCACTGACGTCGAACCAAAGAAAGGTTAAATCCATGCTTATAAAAAAGAAAATATAAAAATTCACTTGATCTACTATATTAGAAAATAAAACCTAAACAATAAGCAAGCAGGAAAATTAAAACCTTAAAGAAATTACACCTTAAATCAGATGTTTGGGTCCTACAAGCATGTTTGTCTTCGAATTGAGGAAAAGTATAGTAGTATAAAGGGGAACTGAGTAAAATAACCATAAATAAAAATATATTATGCATTTGATTTGGAAAAGAAGAAGCATAAAAAGCATGCAAAAGAAGATTCGAATCTACAAAGAAGTGATGCCCATCCGGTGAGGAAGAAAGAAAGAACCCAAAAAGGCTTTAGAATGAACAATTCAATCCATCAGATGAGAGATCTTCATGACCGCAATGTCTCTAACGATTGGATAATGAGAGTCAAAAAGGATGGAGAGGCAAAGGTGGATGGATATCGTTCGAGCGAAGATTCGGAGTTGAAGGCGCTTGCGACAGCGATAAGAGAGGAGTTCAATGTAACTGATGGGTAAAGGCACAAATATGAGGGACTTTATTATCTAGGGTTAGGAGGATAAGGAAGGAAGTGGAGAGTTGGGAACAATCAGAAAGAAATAGAAGAGAGTTAGGAACGATAAAAAAGAAATAAAAAGCATGATGGTTGATTTCGGAAAATAGCAAGGGGTTTCTACGCTCTTGAAATATAACTCAGTAATAATAGTATAGTATAGATCAATTCATTGTTTGCAATTAAGGGTTATAAATTACTTACCCAAAACTGATTTCCTATTCTATAATAGCCTTCAATTGATTTCGTATAATTTTTCTTTTTTTAATACAACCTTTATTTTATTCCTCGTTAACTTCGATTATGATCATTAAATGGAATTACGTTAAAACAGATGTCAATTACATTAAATCAACATTATTAAATTATATCTGACAATTTTTTCCATTAATAAATCATAAATTTTAAATTATGACATATTAAATTCCAAAAAATCTTATTAAATTTAATATTTTTAATTATCAAAAATACAGGTCGTTACAATATATGTGTATATGATGCATAAAGATGAATAACAATCCCGACAACTTTCGGGTGCCGAAAGGTCGAAATTTTGAAAAACATTCTTTGGTCACATTATCTATTTTTCTGAGAACTATTTAATTTGTTAAAAAATTTTGAAAATGATTTTACCATCACTATTAATTAAAATGAATTTATTTTCATTATAAACCTATAAATTGAATATTTAAAATCAATTAAATATTCAATAATTAAAGCAGTGAAATTCCGGGTCGTCGTTACATAAGAATCCCCTTATCTTACAATAAGCTGAAATCAAGAGATTTTAGAGTGCTATTAAATAAAATTCATAAGAAACATAACAATTGGAAAAGCAGGAAATTGAATGTAGTTAGCATAATTGAATTAATTAAAATGCGATCTACCCAATGATCTAATTTTAGGGTTCAATATTGTCAGTTACCAACATTGGCTGTACATAAAATCAATTCAATTTGCTCAAAATTTCTTTGGAAATATGAACACCAAGCATGTCATGGGATGACTTATATATTGGGAGAAATTTAAAGGAGGCGTGGGTTTAAGAAAAACATAGCAAGTTATTAATGTAGCTGCTCTAAATTTTTTATGGAGATTTGTTCGAGGTGGATATTTATGAACTAAATGGATGAGAAATAGATACTGTAGAAACAAAATCTTGGAGTGCTTTTGAAGACAATAATGCATCATACACATGGAAATTGCAACTCAAGATAAGAGAAAATGCTAGGGATACCATTTGCAGGAAGATTGTCAATGGAGATAACACTAGCCTCTTTTTGTTCCTTGGATTGATGGGCAGTTAGTAAAAGATTTATTGGGATGGGATTATGTTTCGATCACTAACAACCATAACATAATGTTGCTTTTTTCATTTCCAATGAACAATGGAGATCAAGAAGAAAACTCATATTTTCCTTCTTACATTACCAAGCAAACCCTCGGGTTTCTAATTAGAAACATTCATACCAAAGATTATTGAGCATGGAAACTACAAAGTAATAGGGATTTCACATTTAGATCAGCATAGAATTATGTTAAAGAGAAGGACAACAAACTAAATGGTGCAAACACATTTGGAATATAGCTTGCTCACTTAAATTATCACTTTATGCCCTACTGGAAAAATCTAACAAACTTCATAGTAAAGAAAAAATTTCCTAATGGAATGACACAATAAAAGTGGAATGTGAATATTGTAGGAAAAGGGTCAAAATATTTAACCATTTATTTTTTCAAAGCACCTACTCAAACAAATTATGGCAAAAAATCAAAGACAAACAGCAGCTACCAAGCGCTATCAACAATGACATTACTAATATTTTTGAATATGGTATTTACAGTGTCACTAGTAACAAGTCAGTTAGCAAGCTTATCGATATTGGAATTACTATGCTAATTTGGCACGTTGGGGTGGAGTGTAACATTGGAGTGTTTCAAGGCATTAAAAACCCTAGAAAATACCAGATTTGAGATCATAATCTCATATTGTAAATAGTTACTAAAATATGCAAGCATCAAAGAGGAGGAGATGAAAGGGAACGAACTTATTTTTAGAGAATTTGGGTACGAACCCTTCTCACCACATCAAATCGATGGAAGATCAGCTCAACTTAGAGAGGATATAACAACCCGCATATTTATCGATTTTATATTTAAATATTTTGTCGTTAATCGGATATTGGTCCGAAAAGCTACTTTTTGCAAACGTTCAAATTAGGACTCGAGACCACTTCCATTGAGTTCGAAATGCCGTTTACAACTTTTTTAGGTATAAACATTGGTAGGTTTGGAGTTAGTGAAATTTCACTAACTTTTCCCGCCTTGGACTTTGGGTTAGTTTAGCCTATTAAGCCCAAGTTCCAACCACCTTCTCCTCACTCTTCATAAATTTCCTAACTAACTCAAGCTTTGGCATTAATGGTGAAGAGAATGGGAAATTAAAACTCCAAGCACAAATTCAATTGCAAATCCAACATTCAACTCCAAATTCAAGTAGAAGATATTGGATTCAAGCTTTGGATTGCTTCTCCTTGCTTTCAAGCTTCATCTTCATAAATTTTAGTGCAAAGGTGAGATTTTTATCTCACAATTCTAGCCTATAACTATATTGGACCGTTGGGAATGATTCCCTATCACTTTTGCATGCACATTTGCATTTGGTTTGAATTGGATTGGCGAAAAACTCCAATTTTTAGCGTTTTGGTGAATTTTCTGCATTTGGGTCGTTCTGGCCATTTTCGTGTGTTCGGAGTTAGGTCGTTCGCGACATAACCCTTAGGTCGCTCGCGTGTTAACGCGCTAGGTCGCACTGCACGTATTGTCATCTCGGAATTAGGTCGTTGGGCTTTAAGTCGTAGGTCGTTTGGCCCATAGGTCGTTAGGTCGCTAACACTTAGGTCGTTTCTGGCCTTAAACCCCCTCTGCAGTGTTAGGTCGCTCGCGAGTTGAGTCTTAAGCCGTAGGTCATTCGCGAGTTAAGCTTTAGGTCGTTTGGCCTTTATAACGTTAGGTCGCTCGCGTGTTAAAACGTTAGGTCGCGTGATCTATATCCCGTAGGTCGTTGACCCCTTGAGTCGTAGAACTGATAGGTCGCTCGCGAGTTAAAATCGATAGGTCGCTCGACCACTGGATCGTATGACCTGTTAGGTCGTTAGGTCGCGTGGGTTTTAAGCCGCGTATCAGTTAGGTCGTTCCACCTTATAACCCTTAAGTCGCTCACCTCTGTTAGGTCGCGAGTCCCTTAAGTCGCTCACCTCTGTTAGATCGCGAGTCCCTTAAGTCGCTCACCTCTGTTAGGTCGCGAGTCCCTTAAGTCGCTCGCCTCCGTTAGGTCGTGCATCCCCCTAACTCGTTCGGCCTTGCCTTCGTTAAGTCGCGTGACACATTAGGTCGTGCATCACCTTAACTCGCTCGACCTTGTTTAGGTCGTTAGGTCGCGAAGACCCTTAGGTCGCAACCAGTAGGTCGCTCGACCCAATTCCCCTTAGGTCGTTAGACCTCATTTTGTCTTCACTAGGTCGTACCGTTTTGGACGGGGCGCTGCCCCGCACCCTGCCGGGGGCGCTGCCCCCCTGGACCCTCGCGACCTGACCGGGTAGGTCGAACCCCGTAAGCGGTGGCGTTGCCCCCGCACCCCCACCTTGGGGGGTTGCCACCCCCCCGGACCCCCCCTCCGTAGGGGCTCTTTGATGAAAGATGCATTTTGAGTTGATTTCCTTGGATTTCATTCACGTCTTTGAACGCGAAGTTTTTGTGATTTGTCACTTTAATAAAATAAAGGTTTCAATACTAGTAGTAAATATCAAAACTCTTTCAGCAAAACGATTTCTACTTTATTTTTAATAACAAAGCTTTTTCCTTAAACCGTCTTCCAATCTATTAGTATATACAAACCTTTACCTCACTCGTATGAGAAATCTAATTAAATGACTTAGTAAAACAAGTGGTATGAAACGCTTGCGTTTGCTTCGTCGGTTAATTCTTGGACTTGTTCGATTGAATCTCTTGTAACAATTTCCTAGTGGAGATCTACAGTTTGTTAGTAAATATTTGAGTTAAGCAAGTGGTTATGGGACATGAAGTTAAACTTTTATATTTACTAACTTAGTGTAATTGACACTTCTTGATGATCATGACAATCATTTTTGTGTTTTAGACTAGCAACTGTGCGATGTCTCTTTGTCTGCGAGGGAGACTAGACCCCGCTCTTGTGATGTTTCGCCATCTCATTTGTGTGATGTTTCGCCATCACATATGTGGGGTAGCGCCCCACGGTCTTCGGGCCATTCGTGTGTCAAAATTAATGGCTTGCAACCATGAGATAGCTTCTCGCTTTGTGTTACACGTGTAGGTGAGTTTTCATGCTCCCATTTTGTGAGTTTTCATGCTCCTATATTGTAATTTCTGGATTTCTTGTGTAGTCTTCTGGAATTTGTGCTTCACCTATTTTCATGACTTTCATTGTTATGATTTTCCAACTTTTATGTTTAGGTGAATTTGGATCTTTTAGAAGATTCTTTTGATATTGTTCGATCTCTTGATGATCTTCATTTACATGCTTATCATAGTATGTCTTTATGGTTACTATATGTTCTTGCCATATCTATTGTTTATATCATGTTATCTGATATTTATAGCTAGACTGATCCGTTTATTATTTTCTTATAAATAATACTCGGGTCAGACCGAGATGTTACAGGTGCTTCTGCTTGACTTCTCCCCTAGGGATTTACTACTCTGACTTTTGGCTGACCTTTTAGATTAGCAGTTTTTGTCGTTTACACTTGAGATATAGACTCATAGATGTATTCTTTTGCATAGCACGTGTTGCTATTCTTTTGTATTATTGTGGATCTTTTTGACCACTACTCTGATGTACACTTTCATGTGTTAGTTATATATTCATATCTTCTTCCGCCTTTGTGATATGGATGCCTGTGACTGATTTGTGTTATGCATATTTCTATGTTTGTTTCCGAAGATTATTATAGCCACCGCGTGATAAGAAATCACGAGGATGGTCGCTCCTCAACAGCCTTATTCTCCGTGCTAGTTGACAACTCTACACCGTAGTGTTCTTGGCTAGTGTGGGTATAGTGGTGGGGCATCACAGCGGACAGGTCAATTCCAACCTCAATGATAACAACAACGATGTCATGCATAGTTAGTAGTATGAGATTTGGAAGATGTTAGGCTTTGGGTTTGGCAATAGTGGTCGCCATTTTCTCTTCTGTGCACTTGAAATTTTATTGGTGTTAAAAGTAAAAGAAGTATCATGTACCAGTAAAAGCTGTTGGTAGTTACTAATTATTTTTGGTTGGATTTTTGTGGCATATTGTGGTAATTTACCTTTCACTTTGGCTCTTTGTATTGCTATTTTTAGACATAGGCATAATGGAAACGCATAATAGCTTTTGAGTTGAAATTGATATGTAATATCCTTGCCATAGTTTGTTTCATAAATGCCTTCTTTTTTGCATCCCTAACATTTTAATAAAAAAAATACCCATTTCAGGAAAAAAACATCATTTGATAGCATTTAATAAACGCTACTAAAAGCACACGCCATAAATACATAAAAAGCATTCAGAAAAGGTACGGAAAAAATGCCATGATATGATACTACCTTTTATAGTGTCTAAGAAAGGCAATGGTTGACGAGCACTATAGAAAGTTATCGCATTTTCAAAACTTAATAACTGCTACATAAACTTTTAGTAGCATTTCTAAAAGACTATCATTACCTCTTATAACAATTTCTAAATGCTATATAGTTTTTATATTATTTTGTTAATTTTCCACCTCTACTTCCTTATTCATCGAATATAACATTTCTGATACATTAAATGGAATAAGTTCGAATGATAATTGATTAAATTTAAAAAATAATAGCAAAAATATAATTAAGAATTAAAAATTATTAAATATATTATATATTTAACATAACCCATATTTCTTCATAAATACATATATTGTATAAAAATACATACAGGACAATATATTTGGTAACATTTCCAATATTATTTATAATTCTAATATTTCCACTAATAATCCAAAAAATTTGAGCAATCATGTCAAGATAAAAGATAATCCTCAAATGGTGCAAATAATTAGTTGTACCATCACTCTCCATTCCAGTGTAATAGGACAATTAAAATCTAAATAATCTTCAGTCTTGTGCTCTCGCATACACCATGCCATAATCATGATCAAATACTATCAAATGAAAAAAAATACTTCTACTGCTAGTTACAGTAAAAATACCTAACTCAAGATCCACTAAACTTACATTGAAAGGAAATATACAAATGATCATGAAAGCACTTGACATATTTAGGGTATTTCAAACATCGTTAGTTAAACTTTTATTAAATTTAAATAATTTTTATAGAAGTTAGTTAACTTTGTGAGCTTATTATAAAGCTTGATTAATTTTTATAATAAACTTATTTAGTTTTTATAAAACATAATTAACTTAGTCAAATTTTAATAAATATTAATTTTTTTATAAATTTATTTAATTTTTAAAATATATAGTTAAAATTTAAAAAACTTAGTTAAAATTTTAAAAACCTAGTTAATTTCTATAAAACTAATTTAAATTTTTACAAAGTTTTGTTTACTTATATATAACTTTATTTATATTAACTTAAACTTATAAATTATTTCAATTGCTAAAATTTAAAATGTCATAACTTATTTTTTTATTAACTTAAACTAATAAATTACCTTAAACTTAAACTTTATTAACTTGGCTAACTTTTATAGATATCTAAAACTTATAAATTTTCATAAACTTAGTTAATTTATCATTATTACTATTATTATTATATAACTTAGTTAAATTTTATAAACTTGGTTAGTTTTTATAAGCTTATTTAATTTTTATAAAACTTATTTAGTTTATTATTATTATTATTATTATAGACTAAGTAAGTTTTTATCAGAATATAGTTTATTGTTGTTGTTTTTCGTAACGACCCATAATTTTCGATAATTAAAATTAGCTAATTTAATAAGGTTTTGTGATTTAATGTTGGAAGAATTTTTTTTTTTTGATTTAATATTAAGATTGTAATTGGAATAGAATGTAATATTATTAAATTAAAGTAATTGATAACTGCTTTAAATGTAAATTCTAATTAATTAAAAGAATTAAAGAGTTATAATTGATATAGGTTGTAAATAAATTATAGTGATGTATGTATTAATGGATAATTGGATTTAAAGAGTAATTAACAATTTATATGTTGAATAATTAATGAAATAATGTGTAATAAATGAAAATTGAATAAATTTAGTGCAATGTGAGTTGTTATAACAAAATTGGTGGTAAATAATGAACTTACAAATGTTATTAAATTTAGTAATGGTGACAGTTGTTGTATGTTACCAATATATTTAATCAATTGCAATTAAATGTAATTAAATGTTACATTAATGTTAGTTAAGACAATAACTGAAGTTTGTGAATGTAATAGAATGAATAGAAATGTTAATTTTATTCGTAAGGTAATAATTGACTTAATAAAAGAATGAAACCAAGATACATAAATATATTAGGAATTTCAAACTTTAATTAATGTGAAAAAATCGAAAAAATTCAATATAATTGAAATATAGTAGTTAATACAAATAAAAGATGGGAATCATAATATATTAGTGAAATAAGATATCAACAAAAGTTAACTATGTTACTAGGGTAATAATTGATTGAACAAAAACGAATTGAAATCAAATTTAATCAGTTTGTTGGAATTAAATTTTGTGAATTTTATGCACGCATCCCTAGAAGCAAACTTAATTTACTAATACTCCTCCCGCAAGAAAACATACTTTGCAGGTCCCTGTTATTTATTTTGGCTGTTTTTTTCCTTAAAATACCCCTCCATGTCTTGCACGATTAATTTTAATAACGAGGTTATCTTTCTTGATTTCATCTTCTTCTTCATTGGTGAACTTACCTTTCTTGATTTCATCATCTTCTTCAATTGCGAGATCAGCTTTCTCGATTTCAATGGAAAACTGCAATTATACACGATAGTTGCAGAAATGTCTGCAATTATATGCAACAGTTGTAGACATTTCTGCAAGTATATCCAATAGTTGCATTTCTGCAACTATATGCAATAGTTGCAGAAATTTCTGCAACTATATAAAATAGTTGCAGAAATTTCTGCCACTATATGCAATAGTTGCAGACATTTCTACAAGAATATGCAATAGTTGCATTTCTAAAACTATATGCATAGTTGCAGAAATGTCTGCAACTATATATAATAGTTGCAGACATTTCTGCAACTATACCATATAGGTGCAAAAATTTCTACAACTACATGCAATAGTTGCAGACAGTTATGCAAGTATATGCAATAATTTCATTTCTGCAAATATGCAATAGTTGTAGAAATGTCTGTAACTATATGTAATAGTCAAAGACATTTCTGCAACTATACCATATAGTTGCAGAAATGTCTACAATTATTTGCAAATTTGTAAATTTAAAAAAATCGAAAATGTTCAAAATTTGCTGAATTGTTTACAAATATATAAAATAATTGCACATTTACTAAAAATATGAATTTTTGGTATCAACAATGGATCTCATTTTAAAGATCATAAAATTTGTGATTTTTTGGTGAAAACTGTATGTTGATCCGATTTTTCTAAATAAAGTTATACGCGTTTGAAATGTTAAAAACATAAAGGGTATTTGTGTAACGACCCGGTATTTTCAACCATTCGCATCCACACATGTCGGACTTGAATTGCTCAAAATACCACGTTGTAAATAAAAATTTGGCAATACTCAACATAAACAGTAAATAAATAATCACAGATCACAGACACAGAGTAATATAATGCAGCGGAATAGACAAATAGTAGTTCATGAAGCTACTATATAAACATCAGAGTTAGAAATAAAATACAATATAATATCTCAGATACAGTGAAGTCTCTAGTACGAGTAGATGACTTCTCTGAACCAATCAACTGAAAGGCCTGAAAGCGGAACCGATAGTTGGATGCCCAAACGAAGCTCTAAACTCCGAAGGTGAGTCTCAAAAGCTGTATCACTCAGTCTGACCCGAGCGTAAAGCAAAACACAAAACACTCGAGTCAGGATTAACATTCCTATATCAATAAATCCAACTCAAGTGAAATATCAAATGGAATACAAGTAACTCAAAGGATGTTTGAGATAACCATCCTCTAAGGATCTGCAGAACTAACTACAAGGTGGAAATATACACTATAACACCGTGGTCAATCAAATTAATTTATACTTCAAAACCAAAATATCATTTCCCTTTCAAATGTATCTATTTTCCAAAATAGTATATATATTAAATAATTTATAAAGTAAAGTATTTGAAATTTCCTCAACTACACAAATTGATTCCAATCAACTCAAATTCCAAATTCCCATTTATTCAAAGCTTGATTCATTAATTCAATTCAATTCTCAATAATCATTTAAACTTCCGATATATTCAAAGCTTTAATATTAAACATTTTCAAAGTTGAATCTGCCAGTTTCATATAGATCTTGATTTAGCTTCATTATTATTTAGTCAGGAAATATCCACTTAACAAGTTCAATATCATTTAAATAGCCCTTAATTACATTTTACAGAATATTTCCTTAAATTTATTTAAACTTAAAATATCCATTTAATCCCTTTTACCAAAACCAAGTTATAAAATCATATCTTAAAACCCGAATTCGATAGTTTGAAATCGATTTAATTGAATATAATTCTTAATTAAATACCATTTCCAATTAATTCAACTTTATCTTCTCAACCTTAACTTATTCAAAATTCTACCAAATCTATTTTGAAACATAAATTTAAACGTATCCTTAAACATATTATATGTATTAAATCAATCTCAATTAGATTAAATATTATTACTAGGTCTATACATAAAATTTTCATTTTCATACATATAATATTCTAAGAATCAGTCTTTATTAAAACTATATTTTCTTTCCAAAACCATAGAAATTATTTTCAAAACATTTATATTGGACTAACGGTGTATATCAATAAATCCAACTCAAGTGAAATATCAACTGGAATACAAGTAACTCAAAGGATGTTTGGGATAACCATCCTCTAAGGATCTGCAGAACTATCTACAAGGTGGAAACATACACTATAACACTGTGGTCATTCAAATTAATTTATACTTCAAAACCAAAATATCATTTCCCTTTCAAATATATCTATTTTCCAAAATAGTATGTATATTAAATAATTTATAAAGTAAAGTATTTGAAATTTGCTCAACTATACAAATTGATTCCAATCAACTCAAATTCCAAATTCCCATTAATTCAAAGCTCAATTCATTAATTCAATTCGGTTCTCAATGACCATTTAAACTTCCGATATATTCAAAGCTTTAATATTCAACATTTTCAAAGTTAAATCTAACATTTTCATATAGATCTTGCTTTATCTTCATTATTATTTAGTCAGGAAATATCCACTTAACAAGTTCAATATCATTTAAATAGCCTTAGGTTACATTTTATAGAATATTTCCTAAGATTTATTTAAACTTAAAATATCCATTTAATCCCTTTTACAAAAACCAAGTTATAAAATCATATCTTAAATCCCGAATTCGATAGTTTGAAATCGATTTAATTGAATATAATTCTTAATTAAATACCATTTCCAATTAATTCAACTTTATCTTCTCAACCTTAACTTATTCAAAATTCTACCAAATCTATTTTGAAATATAAATTTAAACGTATCCTTAAACATATTATATGTATTAAATCAATCTCAATTAGATTAAATATTATTACTAGGTCTATACATAAAATTTTCATTTTCATACATATAATATTCTAAGAATCAGTCTTTATTAAAACTATATTTTCTTTCCAAAACCATAGAAATTATTTTCAAAACATTTATATTGGACTAACGGTGTATATATATAATTTCCTATCCTATGGTCAAGTGATACAGATATTTATTATTTCAATCCGTTATTTAAATATATACGGGTAGATATCCTTTTGACCCGCAATCCTAAATACAATTCAAATGAAAATCGCTTGGGTCTATCATTTCAACCCATAACGATTTTCTCCTATTCTATAGTCCGTTGGGTATGTATCATTTCAACCCATAGCAAATTCTATACTAACAGGTAACTTGCGGTGTGATAACAGATAATATAAAATATAACAACAGGCTATATCATCAATAACAATATAATATAAACAATAGGATATGGTGTCATATCCCACAGGTGAACAGTTACAGATAATAGCATATATAACAGTTTAAATAACTAACAATAGCCTATTTCAATTGTCGTTTCAATTGAAATCAAATTTAATGAATATAAGAACGTTAATCATGAGTGATTGCCCACCTTTCGAGGCTAGAGAGATTCGACGCAGAAATGAGCTACTAAATCCAAAGCAACGATAGATGAATATGATTTGATGTAGAAAACAGGCACGACGGACATGGCTGGTAATGAGAAATCGATGAGAACGATTGAATTAGTTTTGATATAACGGAACTATTTCATTTTAATATTATTATTTGTTTCTAAAATATTTTCAAATCTATATTTTCAAATCCATATCATGTCCCAAAATTTTTAATTTAAACAAAACTCAATATACATTGTTTATACAATTCATACATTTCTTTAAAATTTCCTTAAATCCATCTTAAACGCTAACACTAATAAAAGTTTGAAAACCGACTCAACATATATGCAGACAAATACAAATCCATATGCAACGATATATATATTGTCTTCCCATGAAATCAATATTAAATTTTTAAGACGAATGTTGAAATAAAAATCATTATTTACATTTAAAATGCCTAAACAGTTTAGAAGTTAAAAATAGTACATATATTAAAATACTTTAAATAGTTTATATATATTAAAATAATTTGTATATAAATTCAAAATTTTAAATACATATTAAATTAAATATATATCTAAAATCATCGTTTCTGGAAAAAAATAACATATCTACATAATATACTTTATATAATACTTACAAATATGCTGCCTAACACAAACAGATACTTTAAACAAATATATTTCTAAATAAGCTAAAATATACACAACAGGTTGAACCCATGTTAACAACTTTACTAAACACTTAACTTATATTATTATACAAATAATAGGTTATATGATTTACACACTTGATTCTATATGCATAACAAAATATACTGTAAGCTTTTCATATTATGCTGCAAGCCTATATATGCATGCACTATATAACTATATGCTGCTAATACAATTTTTATAGCTTAAGTAAACTTATAAAAACAATGTAACTAATAGATTTGCAGGCTCATATAAAACATAAACCTACCTATATTTTATTTCACTTCAATTTTATTTTATTTTATTTTTTATTTTTAAAACACACATACACATTAAAAATCAACTTATATATAACTATATTGTTCGTACTATAACTTATAGATATAAAAACTGATAGATATAAAACAGCAAACCTATTTAAGCAAGATCAGATAACAGATTTATATACACTTATGGATATATATACCTTTAAATAAAAGGGAGGAGCAAGGCCGAAAGTGGTGGTGGTGGAGGGGCGCAGGCCTATCGTGGTGGTGAAGAGCCGAGCACTTGATGGAGTGAAACAATGGAAACAAAAGAAAATACAAGAAGAAGAAAAAAAGAAATAAGATAAAAAAATAAGTGCAGCCATTTACCTACAGGAGAAGCTTCACACGCAAGAGAGGAGATGAAGGCCAAATAATATGCGGTAGGTATCTGTGTACGTGGGTTTTGAATATTTATCATGGAAGTTTGCATTGATTAAGTGGGAGAAAGGCAAGAAATTTTGTTTAAAGTGGCAAGAGAAAATTTAGGCATTCATTTCTATTAAATATACAGAAGCAAATGGAAAGAAAAAAATATTTTGAAACGGCTAGTATAAATCAAAGATTATATTTCTATTAAATACGGAGACGCAAATGAAAGTGTAAAGTTTTACGCATGATTTATAAGGCAGGAAATCATATTTGAACGGCTGTTGATTGATTTTTAACAGCTAAGCTATGAAGTCAAAGAGTGCGTATATTAGATGCCATAATTAAAATGAAACGTACGCCCAATATAATTAACAAAGTAACGTAATTTTAAATCTGTTCGTTTCTTATTTATTTAGTAAATATGCTAAGGAATATACCAGGAAATAACGTACCATTTATAGCGCCAAATAAATTAAACAAGAACGGATATAAACGTACCAATTTAAAACTTATAATTTATTGCCTTTTTACAACATTATTTATTACTTAATTTAAAAGTATACAACCTATATAAGTAAAACAACAGCGAAATAAATGTTGTATATATATATATATATATATATATATGTATATGTATATTATATAAAAGATTTGAAGTTAGAATATAGAATTTAAAATTTCAATTAGTGTCAAAATTTAACCAAAATCTACCATTACAGAAATTGTTTATATTTATTTAAAATTGGGCAAATTAATTCAAGAAATTTTAAAAATTCAAACTCCTTTAAACAATTAAACACCAGAGTTTTAAAAATAAAATATATGCATAACATATCATGTTACACAAACTAGAGCATGATTTTACAAAAAAAAAATTTATTTATATAAATTAAAATAAACAAATTCGTTAAATAAAACAATTTACACACGATATTGTAAAAAGCAAAACTTTCACAATATTAATCCGATTTCAATGAAACGAAAAGCGGTATTCTTAAAATTAAATCTATTTTCATAATAAAAGATAAAATTTCTAAAATTCAAATATTTATATTTTAAATTTAAAAGTCAAAGCTTGACCAATTTGACCAAAAATCCATTTTTTGGAATTATTCCATTTATTCAGGTTTGGAATTATAATTCACACAAAAATCAAAATTTATATTTAGAATAACAAAATTTGTCCATTTTAATAAATAAAATAAAGTTTTTAAATCAGGAATTTCAGTTAAAATAATTAAAATATAAAATTAAAATAAACATAAAATACAGGGTTGTTACACTCTCCCCAACTCAAATCTTTTCGTCCTTGAAAAGGAACGAGGTACGGAAAACATAGAAAAAAATAGAATGAAATAGAACTAAGACAAGGTGACAAGGATTAACATTATCCCTTATAACTGTTGTTATAGGCAAGTTTATCGAGGTGGAAAGTAGGAATGGCTAGAAGGGAAAATAGGTTGAAAGACAAGGATGAACCATTATTTTAAAATTATATAAATTTCAATTATTTAGATAGGTAAAATAAATGATAAAAATATCCTTTATATGATACTTTATCAAAATACTTTTATAACTCGATGTCTTAACAAGTTTATCCTTGTTCCTGTAGACTCTGGCAGTGTGTTGATCAGGCGCAAAGCTAGAATTCTCTAGGTACTTAGTAGACTTATTTCAACACCTAGTGAAAATACTTGAAAAAACTTTTAAAAAAAGATATGGAAAGTACAATCCAAACAAAACAACCAAACCATTTGTCCAACCATGGATCGCAGATACACAAAGGTTACGCCTGAATCCGCCAGGAAACATCTGTATCCGTAAGCTTTCTCAGCCCTGGGAATTTCGCCATGATGACTAGTAGACCGTAGATACACAAAGGTTACGCCTGAGTCCTTCAGGAAACATCCGTATCCATAAGCTTTCTCAGCCCTATGGATTTCGCTACTAAAACGACCTACGTAGATCACAGGATACACAATGGTTACGCCTGAATGCCCCAGGAAACATCCATACCCCTGGGCCATCTTAGCCAGGCGAATTACGCTACGCAGTCGCGTAAAGAAAAAACCATGGGTTACGCAATGGTGGGACACTCGAGTATCACATCCGAAAAACCAAAATCAGAGAGAATAATATCTATATAATGAATCCAAGATGTGGCCACAAATCGGATATCAAGCAGAAGGCACTTTTTATATCTTTAATTCGAAAATATGTATCATTTAGTACCTTTTCAAATCACTTTCAAATATCATACTTATATAAAGTCCATTATATAAAAGATTTCATTTCCAATCGAATACTTTCCAAAATCAATAGTATATCAAATCACACTTATATAGATTTCGATTATATAAGATTTCACTTTCAAATTGAGTACCTTTTTAAATCATAGTTTTCAAATCAACTTCATACTTGTACAAATCAAATTTATATAAGTTCGACAACTCCCAAATCAAGTTTTTAGTAAAATAAGGTTCTCAATTTCAATTCACTTCAATATCACTTCAGTTTCAAAAATCGATTTCACCAAATTATTTCTTCCAAATCAAATATCTTCAGTTTCAAAGTTTCCAAAATCATAAGTTTAGCACATAATTCAAAATTTCAAATCAACATAATTTAGGTAAACAAAATTCATTTCCAAAACATCATGTAAATACTGGGTTTAAATTTCAATCTATTTTCGAAACCAGATATCTTTTCAAAATCAATTTTTACCCCAAAATGGTTACAAAGTTTTAAAACCATCCTTTTTAAAACCTTCAAACTATTTATTTCAATTTACCGTTGGAAAGATTATTATTATATATATATATACATACTTTATTCAGAACATTTCAAATCTATATTTCCTACTAGTATAATTCAAATAGTCTTATTCATTTACTTAACAAAGAAGTTTCAAACTTCTTTAAATCATATTAAAACATAAAAAACTAATCTTATATACTTATCAAAAACTTTATACTTTCCAAAATTACTTGTCTTTGAAAAGTTAACCATGATTTGTGTGAGGACCCGCAAATCCGTACTCCTTGAATAGACACTAATCTCCATTGACTAACTCAAGATGAACGGAAATACGAATTCTTAGGGTTTTAAAAGAAAAAAGAAAAAAAAGAAAAGAGGTAGAAGAAGAGAGAAAAGATAGAACAGAACAGAAAGAAAACAACAGAACAATATTAGAATCTCACAATCGCAGCGGAACAACATATAATAGATGAATGAATAATCTTTAAACAAAGAACTATATCAGTTATTACATTACATCACATTGCATTACATTACATTACATTATCAGAGTGTACAACTATCAAACAACAACAAACAGTGGAAAAGAAATACTATATACTAAATGATACGCCATGCCATCCAGCTTGCCTCCAGCAACTCCTGAAATCCAGAATATCCTGATAAACCTTAACTCTTGACTGCCCGTGTGGAAATTGGTGGGCACCCAGAGTTTAGGAAGGAAAACAATAAACTCCGAGTCAGTCATGTGACTGGTGTGAGAACTAAAACAGTTTATTTTATCTTCAAAAACAAAATAGAGGAATATTTTTAAAGTCGATTCGCAATGCTTTTAAAAAAATGAGACTACCATAAGGCCTCCCGCACGCACACACAATGCAAACGCAGAATCGGAGGAGATTTCTCCTTATGATAGTCAAAGATGCTTGATACACATTAAAAAGAAACATTTGATATTATTACTAGTACATAGTGTAGGAAAAATTATTTCGAAAGTAAAGTTATAGATCTTAGCCAACATACGACCATTATCGTATGCCTACTATAGCTACCATCCAAACAGTGGTGACCACCATAAGTAAATGGCAGGTTCTACAACTAAAACCGTACAAGATCGTATTGTTTCTTTGGATTTCCAACAAATGGTCAGGCCAAGGAACTTCCCATCGCCACATGGAAACGCCTCTGGAATGACGTCCCTAGAACCAAACCGGATCTCTGCCAACACAAGGCCGGGTTACCCCTAACTGGGTAACTACTGACACGAATATGCCATCCCCCGATCGTAACCGATCTACATCCGAGGATCCTCGATTTCCAACAACCACAAAGTAATAAGTTTGCAGCAACAACATAGGTTAAATATCTGGGCTCCATACCATGATACCACCTCTATCCAAAAGGAATGACATATACCAAAGGGCGCTAACCCTAATAACCTTGCTGCATCCTTCCTGTTTTGACCATTTCCGGGGTGTGAGGTCCGACGAAGTCTCGTCCACAAAGCCACGCTTTGGTACAAAGCCATGCTTTGGGTCAACAAATGATCAAAGTAATGATTACAAAGACAAATGATCAAACAAATGATCACATCACAAATGATCAAACAATGATCATTTTACAGCAACACTCAGCATGTTACATTACCAAATTGGGAATATATCGCTGATAACCATCAACTACATAACCTCTGAGCTCGTACGTCTCAGAGAAGGGTGTTAAGCTAAGAGAATAAATTCTCCGCCACCAACAGAAATGTATTTGAAAGAAATCATCTTTATATCTCAATTTGTAATGTCAGACATACTATCCATACAAGTCATTTCCGGGATCGAACAGAACCGAAGGCACTTACAAAGAAGTCCTTGCAATCCGGATATTCACTAATCACGTTCGGACTTCGCATTACATATGGAGTCTCTATACCGGGGACCAGTCGATGCAAAGACATTCGACGAGTTGTCCTTTCGCTTTTGAAAATATCTGGTCTTCAACACCGGTCTTCAAATGCAATTCATAACGACGTATCACATATTCGAAATGGGTTATACGACCCTAAGGTCCTTTCCCGGCTAACCCGAATAGTGAGCGCTTATTTAAAAATAAGTGTGGCATTCAAATTCAAGCAAATCACAACAAATACCCATTCAAAGGTAAATATTGATAGTCGGTTATTGAACTATCAATGGATATGCACAACATCACCAGATTCCAAATAATTTTCCAAATTATTTATTTTTCAAAAATATCTTTACAAGATATAAAATTTTCACACTTCAACCATTTGAAAACAATTTTCAAATCACTTTTCCCCTTTACCACTTTTGAAAACAAATTTCAATCATTTTCCTTACGCGGAAATAACTTTCATTTCAACATGGTTCATTTAAACCATTTAAATAAATCCTTAACGATTTACTTTATATTTACGTTCTAAATCCATAAATTTATTCCCACACTTCAAAAATAAATCAACGTTTATTTTTAAACAATTTCCCTTTCTTTTATAAATTCCATAGTGAATTTTACATTCCAAAATATTTATGAATACACGATTTCAATTATTCATTTTCAATTTATCTTCAAAAAGATAAATTCTCAAAACGTTTCATTTCACATTGGAAAAACATTTCCATACTTATTTATTAATAAGTAATTCACAAATCTATTTATTTTCAACATTTGGAAAATATTCAATATACTTAAACCGAAATTAAGTATATATTTCATTCTTTAAGGAAATCATTCTCTTAAACATATTTATTTGGGCCAAAACGATTGTTGCGTAAAACATCGTTACGACAACCCAATATCACTAGTATAGGGATTCGAAATTAAAATAGATATATAAATCCCAATACTATACAAAACATTTTCTTTCGGAAATCATTTACTATAACAACAGTGTTATAGTCCACCATTTCCTTCTATTTCTCGAAAACGTCTATTTCAACAATGAATGTTGAAATCTATGGTTTCGAATCTCAACACATTTTAAAAACATCGTTAGATAGTTTTAATTCTATTTAAAACATCACATCCAAAACAATTTCTTGAAGATATTATTCACTATTCAAAAACGTGAATATACTTCGTTAACCAATTTCATCATTTCCATACGTTTTATTTTAAAGGATTATTCACTGTCTAAAACGTGAATATAACACCATTAATAAGTTATAACAATTTACTTATCAAAATAAGCCATTTGCTGATTTATAAAACAATGTTTATAAATTCCATTCCTATTTATTTTATAACAACTTCCTTTTATAAATCTCCTTTATTTACCTATTTCAATTTATAACTCAATTATATACCAAAAGTTCATATTATAAGTTAAATGCTTATAATTTATTTGTTTACAAATCGTTCTTTTAAACTTCCCAAATTATAAATCTTATAACTTATAAGATTCATTTATTTAACCAAATAAATTCTTTTAATAACTTTACAAATTTTATAAACCTACTGCTTATAAAATTCCATTTATAACTTCACCATTTATAATTCTATAAATTTCATTCATTTATGAAGTTCATTTACAATTCATTCTAACACTTATAAAAACTCGTTTTATAATTCAAATATTTTAATTTATAAATATCAATTTATAAATCCTTTATATAAATCAATTTATATTATTATTTTAAAACGTCTTTAAACTCCTTTATAATTTCATCATTTTCTTTGGTTTATAAAATAATCAAATTTCATAAATCCTATATTTTAAACTTTTTACAATAAATTCAAAAATCCCGATTTAAACTATTTTATAAAATCATTAACCCCATATTGTCAAAATCAACTTTTAACTATATTTCTCAAAAATCATAATTTCTATAATATTAACATTATAACGTTTATTTATTTAAAATGAATCAATTCCAAAAATATTTTATAAAACGTATATTTTCGAAAATCACTTTAAAAATACTTTTAAAATTCTAAAATTGGCCCAATGATGCTACACACCAAATAGTCAATCACGACAACAACGACATCATATATCTGTATATGATAATCAACGAATATCAAAATATCCATAATCAAATAAATACTGTTGAGGAATCCAGTTGGATCCCTCCAACCTATTTTCCTGCATCCACAAACATTAGCACAATACCAATTCCGTCCCAGTATGGAATTATCGCGGTATATGGGATTTAAAATATTATCCGCTTAATAGATGGCGCAATAGGGTCTCATCCGCTATATGATGCGGGAAATCAACTCCAAGTACATAAATAATACCAATTTCACTGTACTGTGAAATATTCGCGGTATATGTTTTTAATAAATAACATCCGCTTACTAACGGCATATAATGTCTATTTTAACAATCAATAGATAACAATCATCATGCAAACATACATTAAATTTTTTTAAATCTAACTACCTAAAATTAAATCGAAACTGATTCGATTGAGTGAGAAGTTCTCACCTTGATTTCAATTTCGTTTTCAGCTTTTATCTCGAATAAAATTAAACGGACGTTTAATTTTAGCCGAAATTTTCGCTAGCTCCAAACGACACCAATCCAATACCATAGCGTAGTGCTCGTCCATACGAACCCAATGCAACTTGTTTCGTGCGTTTTCGATCTCGTATGAAAAAGATATGAATATTTAAAGTTTACATAATTTTTAAATATAAATTTACAACATATATTATTATTTTCTAAACCTAATTAGATATCAGCCGTTAGATCCTTCACTGCAAATCACGGCGGTGATTTATTATCTTCCCCTTCCAGTAACCATGGACGCAACCTAGAACCCATAACACGTTCACAAACCCTAATTCAATCGGCCTCCACGACAAACTTGAACACGATCGAACACGATCAAACACTTCCAATGCGCGGAATCATGTGAGCCACCCACGCCCAGATTGCGGCCCCATTCGGTCGCCAGTTGGCCTCGAAAGATGTGCTTGAACGCAAGGCTTTGAACGAAGATTGCCGCCAATCCACGCAATATAAATCGATCACCACCGTTCAGATTATAGAGGAGGATGTGCTCTTCCATTTTGTAGTTGGAGGTTTTTGGTAAAAGTCGATGAATGAGGAGATAAACAAGGGGGAAGTTGACAGTTTTTCGGCCATTGATTGTTATTGGAGGCGGCTACTAATGAAAACCCTAACCCTTTTTCTTTTTTGCAATTGTGAAATATAAGGGGCTTATATAGAAAATATACGCGACACTATTCATCCCAGATTTTCCGAACTCCAAACGAAGCATGCCGGTTGGCGTTCATAAGGTTTACCCCGCGTTCCGAACACAATGGAACGTGTTTTCGGGAGCTAATTCGATCATCTGTGCGAGTTATGGCAATAAACGATCGATTCAAAATTAAGTCGGTAAATCAAATTTCTAGGCGTTTTAGCTTGCCCCGGACAAACGGTAAATCTGATTGACACGAAATTTGAAACCATATAATAATATCACATTACGGATCCGATGAAATTGGTTCCGTTGAAATCCGAGACTGTTTGAAAAATGGCTATTTTAACTCGTCAAATAAATATTAAAACAATTTTGATGCGTTTCGAGCTGCCACGGTCAAACGAAAACTCCAATTGCTATGAAAATTGAAATCCGATAATAACAAATTATTACGGATCCAATGGAACTAGTTTCGTCCAATTCTGAGACTATTCGTAAAATGGCTAATTTCACTAGTCGATTTAAATATAAAAATATTCAATTTTCACAAATAAACTCTTAATTCGATTTTAAAAGTTCCATAACATCATTCTAACTCCAATATGATAAAATAAAATTTTACAAATCAATTTCAATCATATTTAACCCAATTTTCAATTATTTCTGTATTTTCAACTATTAAATTATCGATTTAATTATCCAATTAAATCCAATTATTCGAAATAAAATTATTCAACTTATAAATTTCACTTATTAATATTTAAAATTAATTAAATATACGAATTTTAATTAATAAAAATTCTGGGTCGTTACATACTTCCCCCCTTAAAAGAATTTCGTCCTCGAAATTACCAAGTAAGAAAAATTACAGAATCTATTAACTTTCCCAAAAATCCATAGTTAAACTTCTTACAATAACTTTACTAAGTTTTCAAATCATACTTAGTTATCTTTTCAAACCAAACTATATTGTTTAACTTTCAACTCCAAATCAAAGTTATAGTTTTCAAAAAAAATTCCAATTTTTCTCCAATTTTTCTAACGCCTTAAATTTTCGAAAAATTTCGCCAGAGTCTCCTTTGCGCGGCTCGATCCGAAAAAAAATGACAGTATATATATCACAAATATACATCTCATCAAGTGATGAGGCATTCCGCAGGGAAAAAAGTGTAAAAGTACGATATTTAATCCGAGATATGTACCTTATATTTTATTAGCGAGCATATACGACTAATATAGCGCGAAAGCGAGCTCCAAATGCGAAGCAAACGTGATTAGCACCTACTAAACACTCAACAAACAAATGAGAAACATGTATATAGAGAATAGTATCGATATACAACATATAGCAACATAATAACTATATATGCTAACATAGCAAATGCAACAAAAGCAATATATTTAACCATCAACCAACTATCATCCAACTAACATTCATAACCAATAAATATTCATTCATATTCTCATTAATATTCAATGAAATGGGTTTTCAATTTAATCACATTCGATTCATTAACAATGGATGTTTTTACTATATTCACTAATTCATATTCAAGTTGGTTCACTTCCAAATCAAATTCAATTCTATTTAAGATTCACTTAACTTCCAATTGGATTTCAATTACTTTAGCTTTCAATTTCATTAATACTTAATGAATTATACACAATCAACTAACAATCATATATCAACCAATGTATATTAATTACAACCAAATTCCTTTGCTTTCAATTGGTTTAATTAAATTGATTTTCATTCCATTATTCAACTTCCAATACCATTAGATTTTAATGAATTAACACTTACATTCATTATTTCATATCAATTATTTACATTCAATTGATTAATTCAGTTCTTATCATTCTTTTTACTTATACAATAATTCCTTAATTTAGATTATTCAAACATCTTTTAATTTTACTTATATATATTCTTACATTTTCAACAACCAAACAATCAACTTATATATACTTTAATAATTCTGAAAAATTATTCCTTTATATATAAAATATACTCAAGGTAAAATTATTTCATTTATCCAATTTAAAACAATATCATGTCGGTTTATCTTGTTTAAGAGTTTAGAAACCCCTATCTACCATAGTTAGCTAGACTACATCGACCGGAATCTATAAACAATCAACCGATAAGTCAACACAATACAAAACAATTTATATTCACTAACAAATATGCACTCATAGCTATTATTACACTCAAACTCATTCTAGAGTACTACTGACTCTATCTCTAATGAGTAATACGCAACAGAGCCATAGTTGTCGCTTAACCATATGCTCTGATACCAGATGTGAGGACCTGCAAATCCGTACTCCTTGAATAGACACTAATCTCCATTGACTAACTCAAGATGAACGGAAATATGAATTCTTAGGGTTTTAAAAGAAAAAAGAGAAAAAAAAGAAAAGAGGTAGAAGAAGAGAGAAAAGATAGAACAGAACAGAAAGAAAACAACAGAACAATATCAGAATCTCACAATCGTAGCGGAACAACATATAATAGATAAATGAATAATCTTTAAACAAAGAACTATATCAGTTATTACATTACATCACATTGCATTACATTACATTACATTATCAGAGTGTACAACAACAAACAGCGGAAAAGAAATACTATATACTAAATGATACGCCATGCCATCCAGCTTGCCTCCAGCAACTCCTAAAATCAAAAATATCCTGATAAACCTTAACTCTTGACTGCCCGTGTGGAAATTGGTGGGCACCCAGAGTTTAGGAAGGAAAACAATAAACTCCGAGTCAGTCATGTGACTGGTGTGAGAACTAAAACAGTTTATTTTATCTTCAAAAACAAAATAGAGGAATATTTTTAAAGTCGATTCGCAATGCTTTTAAAAAAAATGAGACTACCATAAGGCCTCCCGCACACACACACAATGCAAACGCAGAATCGGAGGAGATTTCTCCTTATGATAGTCAAAGATGCTTGATACGCATTAAAAAGAAACATTTGATATTATTACTAGTGCATAGGGTAGGAAAAATTATTTCGAAAGTAAAGTTATAGATCTTAGCCAATATACGACCATTATCGTATGCCTACTATAGCTACCATCCAAACAGTGGTGGCCACCATAAGTAAATGGCAGGTTCTACAACTAAAACCGTACAAGATCGTATTGTTTCTTTGGATTTCCAACAAGTGGTCAGGCCAAGGAACTTCCCATCGCCACATGGAAACGCCTCTGGAATGACGTCCCGAGAACCAACCGGATCTTTGCCAACACAAGGCCGGGTTGCCCCTAATTGGGTAACTACTGACACGAATATGCCATCCCCCGATCGTAACCAATCTACATCCGAGGATCCTCGATTTCCAACAACCACAAAGTAATAAGTTTGCAGCAACAACATAGGTTTAATATCTGGGCTCCATACCATGATACCACCTCTATCCAGAAGGAATGACATACACTAAAGGGCGCTACCCCTAATAACCTTGCTGCATCCTTCCTGTTTTGACCATTTCCGGGGTGTGAGGTCCGACGAAGTCTTTTCCACAAAGCCACGCTTTGGTACAAAGCCATGCTTTAGGTCAACAAATGATCAAAGTAATGATCACAAAGATAAATGATCAAACAAATGATCACATCACAAATGATCAAATAATGATCATTTCACAGCAACACTCAGCATGTCACATTACCAGATTGGGAATATATCGCTGATAACCATCAACTACATAACCTCTGAGCTCGTACGTCTCAGAGAAGGGTGTTAAGTTAAGAGAATAAATTCTCCGCCACCAACAGAAATGTATTTGAAAGAAATCAGCTTTATATCTCAATTTGTAATGTCAGACATACTATCCATACAAGTCTGTTCCGGGATCGAACAGAACTGAAGGCACTTACGAAGAAGTCCTTGCAATCTGGATATTCACTAATCACGTCCGGACTTTCCATCACATATGGAGTCTCTATACCGGGGATCAGTCAATGCAAAGACATTCGACGAGTTGTCCTTTCGCTTTTGAAAATATCCGGTCTTCAACACCGGTCTTCAAATGCAATTCATAACGACGTATCACATATTCAGAATGGGTTATACGACCCCAAGGTCCTTTCTCGGCTAACCCGAATAGTGAGCGCTTATCTAAAAATAAGTGTGGCATTCAAATTCAAGCAAATCACAACAAATACGCATTCAAAGGTAAATATTGATAGTCGGTTATTGAACTATCAATGGATATGCTCAACATCACCAGATTCCAAATAATTTTCCAAATTATTTATTTTCCAAAAATATCTTTACAAGATATAAAATTTTCACACTTCAACCATTTGAAAACAATTTTGAAATCACATTTCCCCTTTACCACTTTTGAAAACAAATTTCAATCATTTTCCTTATGCGGAAATAACTTTCATTTCAACATGGTTCATTTAAACCATTTAAATAAATCCTTAACGATTTACTTTATATTTACGTTCTAAATCCGTAAATTTATTCCCACACTTCAAAAATAAATCAACGTTTATTTTTAAACAATTTCCCTTTCTTTTATAAATTCCACAGTGAATTTTACATTCCAAAATATTTATGAATAAGCGATTTCAATTATTCATTTTCAATTTATCTTCAAAAAGATAAATTCTCAAAACGTTTCATTTCACATTGGAAAAACATTTCCATACTTATTTATTAATAAGTAATTCACAAATCTATTTATTTTCAACATTTGGAAAATATTCAATATATTTAAATCGAAATTAAGTATATATTTCGTTCCTTAAGGAAATCATTCTCTTAAACTTATTTATTTGGGCCAAAACGACTATTGCGTAAAACATCGTTACGACAACCCAATATCACTAGTATAGGGATTCAAAATTAAAATAGATATATAAATCCCACTACTATACAAAACATTTCCTTTCGGAAATCATTTACTATAACAACAGCGTTATAGTCCACCATTTTCTTCTATTTCTCGAAAACGTCTATTTCAACAATGAATGTTGAAATCTATGGTTTCGAATCTCAACACATTTTAAAAACATCGTTAGATCGTTTTAATTCTATTTAAAACATCACATCCTAAACAATTTCTTTAACATATTATTCGCTATTCAAAAACGTGAATATACTTCGTTAACCAATTTCATCATTTCCATACGTTTTATTTTAAAGGATTATTCACTGTCTAAAACGTGAATATAATACCATTAATAAGTTATAACAATTTACTTATCAAAATAAGCCGTTTGCTGATTTATAAAACAATGTTTATAAATTCCATTTCTATTTATTTTATAACAACTTCCTTTTATAAATCTCCTTTATTAACCTATTTCAATTTATAACTCAATTATATACCAAAAGTTCATATTATAAGTTAAATGCTTATAATTTATTTGTTTACAAATCGTTCTTTTAAACTTCCCAAATTATAAATCTTATAACTTATAAGATTCATTTATTTACCAAAATCTATTCTTTTAATAACTTTACAAATTTTATAAACCTACTGCTTATAAAATTCCATTTATAACTTCACCATTTATAATTCTATAAATTTCATTCATTTATGTAGTTCATTTACAATTCATTCTAACACTTATAAAAACTCGTTCAATAATTCAAATATTTTAATTTATAAATATCAATTTATAAATCCTTTATATAAATCAATTTATATTATTATTTTAAAACGTCTTTAAACTCCTTTATAATTTCATCATTTTCTTTGATTTATAAAATAATCAAATTTCATAAATACTATATTTTAAACTTTTTACAATAAATTCAAAAATCCCGATTTAAACTATTTTATAAAATCATTAACCCCATATTTTCAAAATCAACTTTTAACTATATTTCTCAAAAATCGTAATTTCTATAACATTAACATTATAATGTTTATTTATTTAAAATGAATCAATTCCAAATATATTTTATAAAACGTATATTTTCAAAAATCACTTTAAAAATCCTTTTAAAATTCTAAAATTGGCCCAATGATGCTACACACCAAATAGTTAAACACGACAAAAACGACATCATATATCTGTATATGATAATCAACGAATATCAAAATATCCATAATCAAATAAACACTGTTGAGGAATCCAGTTGGATCCCTCCAACCTGTTTTCCTGCATCCACAAACATTAGCACAATACCAATTCCATTCCAGTATGGAATTATCGCGGTATATGGGATTTAAAATATTATCCGCTTAATAGACGACGCAATAGGGTCTCATCTGCTATATAATGCGGGAAATCAAGTCCAAGTACATAAATAATACCAATTTCACGGTACTGTGAAATATTCGCGGTATATGTTTTTAATAAATAACATCCGCTTACTAACGGCGTATAATGTCTATTTTAAGAATTAATAGATAACAATCATCATTCAAACATACATTCAAAAAATTTAAATCCAACTATTTAAAATTAAATCGAAACCAATTCGATTGAGTGAGAAGTTCTCACCTTGATTTCAATTTCGTTTTCAGCTTTTATCTCGAATATACCCAAAATTTTTGCTAGCTCCAGACGACTCCAATCCACTACCATAGCGTAGTGCTTGTCCATACGAACCCAACGCAACTTGTTTCGTGCGTTTTCGACCTCGTATGAAAAAGATATGAATATTTAAAGTTTACACAATTTTTAAATATAAATTTACAACATATATTATTATTTTCTAAACCTAATTAGATCTCAGCTGTTAGATCCTTCACTGCAAATCATGGCCGTGATTTATTATCTTCCCCTTCCAGTAACCATGCACGCAACCTAGAACCCATAGCACGTTCACAAACCCTAATTCAATCGGCCTCCACGACGAACTTGAACGCAATCAAACACTTCCAATGCGTGTGCCATCATGTGAACCACCCACGCCCAGATTGCGGCCCCACTCGGTCGCCAATTGGCCTCGAACGACGTGATTGAACGCATGGCTTTGAACGAAGATTGCCGCCAATCCACGCAATATAAATCGATCACCATCGTTCAGATTATAGAGGAGGATGTGCTCTTCCATTTTGTAGTTTGAGGTTTTTGGTAAAAGTCGATGGATGTGGAAATAAACGAGGGGGAAGTTGACAGTTTTTCGGCCATTGATTGTTATTGGAGGCGGCAACTGATGAAAACCCTAACCCTTTTTCTTTTTTGCAATTGTGAAATATAAGGGGCTTATATAGAAAATATACGCGACACTATTCATCCCGGATTTTCCGAACTCCAAACGAAGCATGCCGGTTGGCATTCCTAAGGTTTACTCCACGTTCCGAACACAATGGAATATGTTTCGGTAGCTAATTCGATCATCTGTGCAAGTTATGGCAATAAATGATCGATTCAAAATTAAATCGGTAAATCAAATTTCTAGGCGTTTTAGCTTGCCTCGGACAAACAGTAAATCCGATTGACACGAAATTTGAAACCATACAATAATATCACATTACGGATCCGATGAAACTGGTTTCGTCGAAATCCGAGACTGTTTGAAAAATGGCTATTTTAACTCGTCAAATAAATATTAAAACAATTTCGATGCGTTTCGAGCTGCCACGGTCAAGGGAAAACTCCAATTGCTACGAAAATTGAAATCCGATAATAACAAACTATTATGGATCCAATGGAACTAGTTTCGTCCAATTCTGAGACTGTTCGAAAAATGGCTAATTTCACTAGTCGATTTGAATATTAAAATATTCAATTTTCACAAATAAACTCGTAATTCGGTTTTAAAAGTTCCATAACATCATTCTAAATCCAATATGATAAAATAAAATTTTACAAACCAATTTCAATCATATTTAACCCAATTTTCATTATGTTTGTATTTTCAACTATTAAATTATCAATTTAATTATCTAATTAAATCCAATTATTCGAAATAAAATTATTCGACTTATAAATTTCACTTATCAATATTTAAAATTAATTAAATATACGAATTTTAATTAATAAAAATTCTGGGTCGTTACAATTTGGAAGTGCTCGAACTTTCAAAATAGTCGAAGAATTCATATTTTCAATCCATTAGTTGGAAATCACCAACAAATCAATAAATCAAATTTCAAAAGATGGGGTTTTACCAAATCAAATTCGAAATTCAAGGACTAAACACCGGCTTACTTCAAATTGTTTCAAATATTATACATATTTCTTTTGAATATCGAATTATACTTCGGAATTTGAAATCAAAATTGGTTTCATAAAATCACTCGCATAGCGAAGCTATTAAAGTGGCCTCTCCCCCACTTTGAAACTCAAAAATCAATGTCGATGATGCATGCACTCATCACCGAAATTATTCTCCAACAACATAAGTGAGTTCTGGACTTCTATTTTCTTAAAACTTCTTTGAAATTTCTTTGAAATCATTGGAACCTATTTGAGTCATTTGAAACACTTCTTATTCAGAAAATACTTTCAAATCGTATTATTATATGTTTTCAAAAATCTTAAAACCAAATTCAAAACACCAGAATTCAATCTCTCAAATTTTAAATTAAAACCCTTCAGTTATAAATTATTTTTACATAAATCCATTTCTTATATAATCTTCAAATTTTCAAAATACAAACAAAACCCGATTTTCAAAGGATGATTCAAGGATGGATTTCAAAACAAAGATAGAGATTTAAATTAGACGAACTCTAATCAGTAGAATCCTGATTCGAAGATAGACTCGATCGAAGATGAGATAATTAAATTACAAAATAGAAGATGGATACACTTCTATAAATCGCGGGCGACCTTAACCGGGTCAACTGTGACTTCAGGAATATGATCGATGTGGAATTCCAAGGCAAATCGACATTCGATCGCCAGATATAGAATTCGACATAACCAGAGATAGCAGCATCTAAACCGAGGATACATAAATCTTTGGCGAATCGATACTATTGTAAAGGAGTTTCACCCCTTTATAAATCATTCAGTGGAGCTATGGGATACTCCAGAATTTAGAAAACAAGAATAGGGAAGGACAAGAATGGATTTGGAGTCGAGGGGAATGTTCCAAAATTCAAAGGAAATCGAATCAAATAGGAAGAGATTCAAGATCGAATGAAAGTGATTCTATAAATAAATTTACCATATATGCTAAGTTTGCCTAGAGCCAAAGATCTGATACTAACTGTAACGACCCGGTATTTTCAACCTTTCGCATCCACACATGTTGGACTTCAATTGCTCAAAATACCGCGTTGTAAATAAAAATTTGTCAATACTCAGCATAAACAGTAAATAAATAATCACAGATCACAGACACAGAGCAATATAATGCAGCGGAATAGATAAATAGTAGTTCATGAAGCTACTATATAAACATCAGAGTTAGAAATAAAATATAACAGAATATCTCAGATGCAGTGAAGTCTCCAGTACGAGCAGATGACTTCTCTGTACCAATCAACTGGAAGAGCTGAAAGCGGAATCGATAGTTGGATCCCCAAACGAAGCTCCAAAATCCGAAGTTGAATCTCAAAAGCTGTATCACTCAGTTCGACCCAAGCGTAAAGCAAAATACAAAACGCTCGAGTCAGGATTAACATTCTTATATCAATAAATCCAACTCAAGTGAAATATCAACTGGAATACAAGTAACTCAAAGGATGTTTGGGATAACCATCCTCTAAGGATCTGCAGAACTATCTACAAGGTGGAAACATACACTATAACACTGTGGTCATTCAAATTAATTTATACTTCAAAACCAAAATATCATTTCCCTTTCAAATATATCTATTTTCCAAAATAGTATGTATATTAAATAATTTATAAAGTAAAGTATTTGAAATTTGCTCAACTATACAAATTGATTCCAATCAACTCAAATTCCAAATTCCCATTAATTCAAAGCTCAATTCATTAATTCAATTCGGTTCTCAATAACCATTTAAACTTCCGATATATTCAAAGCTTTAATATTCAACATTTTCAAAGTTAAATCTAACATTTTCATATAGATCTTGCTTTATCTTCATTATTATTTAGTCAGGAAATATCCACTTAACAAGTTCAATAGCATTTAAATAGCCTTAGGTTACATTTTATAGAATATTTCCTAAGATTTATTTAAACTTAAAATATCCATTTAATCCCTTTTACAAAAACCAAGTTATAAAATCATATCTTAAATCCCGAATTCGATAGTTTGAAATCGATTTAATTGAATATAATTCTTAATTAAATACCATTTCCAGTTAATTCAACTTTATCTTCTCAACCTTAACTTATTCAAAATTTTACCAAATCTATTTTGAAATATAAATTTAAACGAATCCTTAAACATATTGTATGTATTAAATCAATCTCAATTAGATTAAATATTATTATTAGGTCCATACATAAAATTTTCATTTTTATACATATAATATTCTAAGAATCAGTCTTTATTAAAGCAATATTTTCTTTCCAAAACCATAGAAATTATTTTCAGAACATTTATATTGGACTAACGGTATCTGTATATAATTTCCTATCCTATGGTCAAGTGATACAGATATTTATTATTTCAATACATAATTTAAATATATACGGGTAGATATCCTTTCGACCCGCAATCCCAAATTCAATTCAAATGAAAATCGCTTAGGTCTATCATTTCAACCCATAACGATTTTCTCCTATTCTATAGTCCATTTGGGTATGTATCATTTCAACCCATATTGAATTCTATACTAACAGAGAACTTGCAGAGTGATAACAGATAATACGAAATATAACAACATGCATATATCATCGATAATAATATAATATAAACAACAGGATATGGTGTCATATCCCACAGGTGAACAGTTACAGATAATAGCATATATAACAATTTAAATAACTAACAACAGCCTATTTCGATTGTCATTTTAATTGAAATCAAATTTAATAAATATAAGAATGTTAATCATGAGTGATTGCTCACCTTTCGCGGCTAGAGAGATTCGATACATAAATGAGCTACTAAATCCAAAGCAACGCTAGATGGATATGATTTGATGTAGGAAACAGGCACGACGGACAAGATTGATAATGGGAAATCCATGAGAACGATTGAATTAGTTTTGATATAACGGAACTATTTCATTTTATATATTATTATTTGTTTCTAAAATAATTTCAAACATATATTTTCAAATCCATATCATGTCCCAAAATTTTTAATTTAAGCAAAACTCAATATACAATGTTTATACAATTCATACATTTTCTTAAAATGTCCTTAAACCCATCTTAAACGCTAACACTAATATAAGTTTGAAAACTGACTCAACATATATGCAGACAAATAAAAATCCATATGCAACGATATATATATTGTCTTCCCATGAAATCAATATTAAAATTTTAAGACAAATGTTGAAAAAACTCATTGTTTACATTTAAAACGCCTAAACAGTTTAGATGTTGAAAATAGTACATATATTAAAATACTTTAAATAGTTTATATATCAAAATAATTTTTATATAAATTCAAACTTTTAAACACATATTAAATATATATCTAAAATCATCGTTTTTGAAAAAAATAACATATCTATATAATAACTTTATATAATACTTACATATATGCTACCTAACATAAACAGATACTTTAAACAAATATATTTCTAAATAAGCTAAAATATACACAACAGGTTGAACCCATGTTAACAACTTTACTAAACACTTAACTTACATTATTATACAAATAATAGGTTACATGATTTACATACTTGATTCTATATGCATGACAAAATATACTGTAAGTTTTCATATTATATTGTAAGCCTATATATGCATGCACTATATAACTATATGCTGAGTAAAGTTATAAAAACAATGTAACTAATAGATTTGCAGGCTCATATAAAACTTATACCTACTTATATTTTATTTCACTTTAATTTTATTTTATTTTATTTTATTTTTTATTTTTAAAACACACGTACACATTAAAAATCAACTTATATAAAACTATATTGTTCGTACTATAAATTATAGATATAAAAACTTATAGATATAAAATAGCAAACATATTTAAGCAAGATCAGATAACAGATTTATATACACTTATGGATATATATACCTTTAAATAAAAGAGAGGAGCAAGGCCGAAAGTGGTGGTGGTGATGGAGGGGCGTGGCCTGTCGTGGTGGTGAAGAGCCGAGCACTTGATGGAGTGAAACAATGGAAACAAAAGAAAATACAAGAAGGAAAAAAAAAGAAGAGAAAAAAAATAAGTGCAGCCATTTACCTACGGGAGAAGCTTCACACACAAGAGAGGAGATGAAGGCCAAATAATATGCGGTGGGTATTTGTGTACGTGGATTTTGAATATTTATCAAGGAAGACTGCGTTGATTAAGTGGGAGAAAGGCAAGAAATTTTGTTTAAATTGGCAAGAGAAAATTTAGGCATTCATTTCTATTAAATATACAGAAGCAAATGGAAAGAAACAAAAGATTTGAAATGGCTAGTGTAAATCAAAGGTTATATTCCTATTAAATACGGAGACGCAAATGAAAGTGGAAAGTTTTACACGTGATTTGTAAGGCAGGAAATCATATTTGAACGGCTGTTGATTGATTTTTAACAGCTAAGATACGAAGTCAAAGAGTGCGTATAATAGATGCCATAATTAAAATGAAACGTACGCCCAAAATAATTAACAAAGTAACGTTTCTTATTTATTTAGTAAATATGCTAAGGAATATATCAGGAAATAACGTACCATTTATAGCACCAAATAAATTAAACAAGAACGGATATAAACGTACCAATTTAAAACTTATAATTTATTGCCTTTTTACAACATTATTTATTACTTAATTTAAAAGTATACAACCCATATAAGTAAAACAACAGCGAAATAAATGTTGTAAATATATATATTTTATATAAAAGATTTGAAGTTAGAATTTATAATTTCAATGTGTCAAAATTTAACCAAAATCTACCATTACAGAAATTGTTTATATTTATTTAAAATTGGGCAAATTAATTCAAGAAATTTTAAAAATTCAAACTCCTTTAAACAATTAAACACCAATGTTTTAAAAATAAAATGTATGCATAACATATCATGTTACACAAATTATATCATGGTTTTACAAACAAAAATATTATTTATATAAATTAAAATAAACAAATTTGTTAAATAAAACAATTTACACACAATATTGTAAAAAACATAACTTTCACAATATTAATCCGATTTCAACGAAACGAAAAGCAGTATTCTTGAAATTAAATCTATTTTCATAATAAAAGATAAAATTTCAAAAATTCAAATATTTAAATTTTGAATTTAAAAGTCAAAGTTTGACCAATTTGACCAAAAATCCATTTTTTTGGCCTTATTCCATTTATTCAGGTTTGGAATTATAATTCACACAAAAATCAAATTTATATTTAGAATAAAAAAATTAATCCATTTTAATAAATAAAATAAAGTTTTTAAATCAGGAATTTCAGTTAAAATAATTAAAATGTAAAATTAAAATAAACACAAATACAGGGTTGTTACAATTTGTGTCTTTTTGCATGCGTGAATTTGAAAATATGGACCGAAAATGTAAGTTTTGTTTAGGAAGGATGTGTTCTCCATTTTGAAACTTATTAGGGATGTGAGCCAAACTTAACCTTAAATTTTAGTTAATTTGATTAAATGCAGTTGAACTGAACACTATATTTTGGAAGATAATCAATGCTGAAATTTTAGGTAAACTTGTTTTTAAGTCACTGTAAATGTCTAAGTGATTTAAAATGATGAAATTTGTTAACTATCAAATTTTAATGAAAAAGTGATTAATTAATTTAATATTAATTTATTTAATTAATGTGAAAATGACCATTTTTGGCACTGTCTCGGATTTCGACGAAACTAGTTTTATTGTATCTGTAATATTTAATTATAGTAATATTCCAAGTTTCGTAGCGATCGGACTTGTCGTTGGACCATACGGACTCGAAATGCGTATAAATCAATTTAATTGAAATCAATTTGAACTAAGCTGATTTTAAGCTAACTTCTTCATACGATGGAATTTGGACCTACAACCTGTTCCATTGAGTTTAAGATTACTGAAAACATCAATTTTTATATATGTGATGACCCATTTCCGTTTCGAGAACGAAACGGGATTTTCGGGTCGTTTATCATTAAACTTTCATATCAATCTTGTCCATTCATTTATATTTTTGATCTTCTTACAGATAGCCTGTTATAAACTCTAGCTATATTCTTATTCCACTTTTCAGTATGTCCATTTCATCTGTCTATTCTCCTTCTCAATGACAGAACCAAATCCAATTACAAAACCCTAATTCCCAAATTGCAAATTCAATTCCAAAATAAAACTCCTAAAAACCCTAACAAATTAAATATCGTTTTGAAGCTCTCGACGAGCGCAAGTCAAATCTGTAGTCTTTTTTCGATTTGGATTTTTGTGTGGCCAGAATTTGATGATTTAGCTTCGGCCGTCCGTTTGTGGTCGTTGGATTGTGCGGTGGATCTTCGCCTTGGAGGCGATCGGATGGCAGGGTCTCGTAGAGGTCGTCGAGCATAATGCATCCATAGTCTTCGTTCTGACCAGACATGCTCGAATCACCAGAAATCGATCAACATTTGCGGTGTCGGTGGGATCGCCTGGAGGCACAGGACGTTCGCGCGATGTGGTCGGGGGTCGGCCGGAGATCGCCATGGTTATGGAAAAGTCGGATCGAAGTGGACGCTGGCTGGGGCGGAGCGATTTCACGATGAAGGTGGCGGCTCCATCTGAGTTCGAACGTGAGTAGGGTTCTAGACGACGCTTTCATGCATGACGTGGCTGCATCTGGTTCGTCTTTTCTTTTTATTTATTTATTTATTTAATTTAAATTAAAATTTCAAACGTTCTTACCTGAATAACTTTCACATACACGGTTCGATTCGTGCATGGTTTGTTCCGCTGGGATCATATTAAAATTCCGGATATTTTGACACTACTTTGGATGAACTCTGAGACTGTTCAAATTAAGGATTATTTTGAATTTCATTTCGATTTGAATTCAATAGGCGAGTGTTTTGACCCACTCACAACTACTAATTTTCTGATGTTAGTTAAATTAAATTTCTGATGTGGTTTGAATTTTTTTGTTGATGTTTGGTATATTTAATTTTTCATTCTGGTTAAATTTGACCTTTATTGAAATAAATAATCATCTAATTTAATATTGAAATTTAATAACCAGTTAATACCCACCATTGATCACTGTTTAATTGTTATTGTTTATTGATCATTTTGGATGATGATTGTGATGGATGTTTGATTGTAGATATCGGATGACTGGATTATTGTATTTTTATTGTTGTAAACTGCAAGTTCCCTATGGGTTGAAATGATACATACCCGAACGATCTATAGTAAGGGAAAATCGTTATGGGTTGAAATGATAGATTCGAGCGATTTTATGGATTTTTATTTAATTCGAGATTGCGGTTTGAAATGATATATAGACGTAAAATTTTAAATTATGGATTGAAATGATAGATATCCGTATCACTTGACCCTGGGGTAGAGAATTTTATACGGACACTGGATTGGTTAAATTAAATGGTTTTTGAATCTTTAAATTTTGAGTTCAATTAATTGGTATTTTGAAATAGAAATTGATTTATACAAACTGAATTATGTTCGATAATCCAAGGGTTAAATGTTGAAATTGGAATTGGTTTAATGAATTGCTCAAAGGATTTAATGTGAATTTCAAAGTTGAAGTGTTAAGTATAAATGAATTTATTGGAATTGAGTTACTGAAATTGTTTGGATATAACTTTAAAATCTATTTAAACTAATTTAAGCTATTCTAATTAAATTAATTATTTTAACCAATTTAAACTATTTTATTTATCTATTATAACCTATTCAATCCAATCTAATTTATTTTACCAATTTTAAACTAATTAATTTATTTAATCTATTTTAAATCTGTTTAATATAATTTAAATCTATTTAATCTATTTTAAATTTATTTAATATATTTTAAATCTGTTTAATATAATTTAAATCAATTTAATATATTTTAAATTTATTTAATCTATTTTAAATCTATTTAAATAAAATTTAAATCCATTCAATCTATTTTTAAATCTATATAAATTTTTTTAAATCTAAATAAACCTAATTTAAAATTTTATATTGAATTATTTTACCATTTAAACTATTTCAATCTATTTTAAACTATTTTAAAACTATTTTAACTATCTAAACTATTTCTAAATTTCAGACGTGTAAAGTTGAAGTATATATATTCAAATCCTTGACTTTAAACCAAATATGGTTAGAAAAATGTAATAACCTATGTTGAGAATAAAATTACATATTTTAGGGAATAAGATGATTTGAAAATGAGGAATTAATTGACATATCTTATCGATTAATGCAAAGTGAATATGATTTTCCAAAGTGAATATAGTTTGAAGGTGAATATGATTTCGAAAGAAATAAATTTGAAATAAAATATGATATTTTTATATAAATTGTGAATCGATTTTTTAAAATGTAAAAGAATCATCCAGTGTGAAATAAGAGTTTGGTTGTTAAAGAGACCAGCATCGAATATTTTCACACTCTCTGCCAATACCGAAAACCACTTTAACAACTGTGTACATGGTGGAGCTTCCAGAAAAGAAGTATGATGGTTTCGCAAACGATTTCTGTATAAGGTATGACATTACCTTGATTCCCATGAGTCAGCTTAGATATGACTAAAACAGGAGCTATACCTAGGCTAGGTGAGGTCATTCCTCCGATCGGACTGGCTTCTTCGATACCATATTATGACTTTGTGATGATTTGGTGGCCACCCCTTGATTTTGATTTTGGAGTGTGTTCCGAGGTGGGCGGTAATAGTTGTTATGCGTTACCACCATCCCGGTTGTACAATTGGTAAATCTACCATGGCATTGCCTCGAGTGTCGTGTTCACATGCTCTAGAAAGCCTTCTACGAGTTTGGTTTGTACCGTACCTATGGAGTGCCTTCTGATAGCCCTCTAGTTTACGGAGGAATTACGGTACTGTATGGACTATGGGAATATATAAAAATATGTTAAGGGGGATATGGGTAACGCCTTAACACTATTTTAAAACTGTACTTTACTATAGACACAATTATAATAGCGTATTGTACACATAGTAGATAGTTTAATGGATCCTTAGGGGATGGTAATCTCGAACATCTCTTAAGTTACTGCACTCACGTTAGACACTGGATATGAGATGTCAAACCTCATAAATATCTCTGACGCCGTCACACTCATATTTACCATTAATTTAACTTACATAAGATCTTTTAGTTCTGACTCAAGTGTTTTGTCTTTTCAATTCGCTCGGGTCAGCCTGAGCATTTTTGGGTTGAAGATCTTATTTCTGGAGGATAAAGACGAAGAATTTGTACTACTATTATATATTTTATTTGTTCCGCTGTTGATATTCCGCTGCATTTATTTATTTATTTATTTCTGTTTTATGTAACTCTGATTTGTGTCGGAAAGAATAATCAAATGTATTTATAAAACAGCTTCATGAACTGTTATTTGATTATTATATTTTGTCATTCCGCTGCGAGATTCTATATTTATTTTATTTCTTTCTCTTTTTCTTATTTACCTCATAACAATCTGCCCTTTCGAATGGTTTGAGTCTGACATGTGTATCTGCTTAAAACATCCAAAAAGGCAGGTCGTTACATTTTTGTTTTTATAAACTTAATTAATTTTTATCAAACTTAGTTGTTTGTTGTTTGTTGTTGTTATTGTCATCATCATCATTATTTCAAACTTGTTAGCTTTTTAAAAACATAGTTAACTTAGTTAAAATTTGTAATACTTAATTAATATTTGTAAAAATTAGTTAATTTATTATTATTATTATTATTATTATTATTATTATTATAAACTCGGTTAATGTTTATTAAATTATAGTTTATTACTATAACTTTTATTACAAATTTAGTTAATTATTATCAAACTTAGTTTGATATTTTTATTATTAGTATTTGTATAAACATAGTTAATTTTTATAAAATTAGGCGATATTTGTGAACTTAGTTCATTATCATGTGGTTGGAGCATACTATTTTTATTTGTTAATAGTTTTTGTTATTATGGATGAATAACTAATTCATCTGAATTTTTATGAGTTTTTTCTTAGTGTCATGTAGTAAAGCAAATATGCTTCATTTTGGGTAAAAATTACCTCATCTAGGATTTCATTATTATCACAAAGCTCCTACTTCAAACATTAGGTGTACCATAATTCTATTTCTCAAGAATTTGTTCATTTTATACTATTTTGTTGCGTGAAGCTTTATACAACTCCAATACAGAGCCTATGTCTCCAGTTCTTCCTTTTGTAGACTTGCTAAAATAATATTTTCCCGGAATGGGCTAACGTAGCTAGACAAATATTCGTTGTTTTTGTAACAACCCTGGTTTGAAGATTACCTAGCAATATTGAACTATAACAATAGTTATAATTTAATATTGTAAATTAAATTAAAATTGGAGATTTTATATTGTTAATTTGGAATAAATAATGAAATTGGAATTAAATTGTGAAAATAAAGTTTAGAACTTTATTTTATTTTGGTTGGGGTGATAATAAGTGGAAAATGACTTTATTTTGGAGAAAATGCAATAATTATATTAATTATTGCCCATTTACTTCTTTGAATAATTTTTAAAAGAAGTATGTGATTTTTTAAAAGATTGTTATTTAAATAAAAAGGTGGAAATTCATTTAAAAATATGTTTTTGGTTATAAATAAAGTTTGGAAATGATTTGAAATGTCTTTTGAGAAAAGTATTTATGTAAAATTTTAGAAGATAAAAACATGGTTTTATTCAGTTATTTGAGTTAATGGTTTTTTTTGTTAAAATAAGGATTAAATAATAAAAATGTTTTAAAAATATAAACTTATCTTTTTATATGGTGAAAAATGTCTTATTTTATAAATATGCAAGTTTACATATTTTTCATATGTTTTAAAATGAAGAAAAGTGTGTATATGTTGATAATATAAGATAAAAATGTATTACTTATATTTTCTCTAAGTATTTTGGACTTTGGGCTTAAGAGGTTAGGAATGGGATCCAAAGCCCATTTTCTAGAGGTTTCTAGTGAGAAAAGAAATATAGTATGTTGTTTCTTCTTCTTTCTCAAAAACAAAAAATATACAGCAGATAGAAAAAAAGAAAAATGGCCTCCTTCAACTAAAAAATTCAAACTTCGTTCAAACTGCTGAAAATAAAAGAAGAAAATCATCAAAACAAGATTATAGAAGGCAATCTCCACCCATACTATAGAATAATTTCATCAGAATCTTATAATTTAGGTATGATTTGTTTTTAACAATTTCTTTTGCTACTGCATGTTTCTTTTTCAGCTAATACAGGTTGCTAGAGCTCCATTTCTTCCCTAACGTTCACTGCTTGCTGTCGAAATCCTACCAACTCACTGAGGTGAGTAAAATACTCACAAAATTCTAGCTAAATCTTAAGCTTATGTAAGAAAACTTCTTAGAAAAAGCTTCTGTATACATATATATTTCTCTGTTCTTGTTTTGCCTATTTCTTATTTCTGGTTGCCACTTTGAGTGGTTGTAACTTCTTGATTTTACCTCGAATTGCTGCCGGATCTTTTTCGGAGTGTAGTTTAGCTTTTAATTTATGTGCATGTTAATTCTCATCCCAAAATTCAATCGTTTGATATGTCAAATTGTCTCTGGGAATTTAGTACGAACCAAAATTTGCAAGCTGAAGCAGGTCCGTAGCCTGGGTCGGCAGGGAGGTCGACTTAGCATCCAACCAGGCCGACAGGCCGGTCAACCCGGCCTTTGGGTGGTCAACCAAATGGTCAACAGGCTGAAGTGAAAGGTCGACCCCCTATTGACCTATGTACGTGAAATATGTGGCCTTATTTCCTATACTTTCTATGCTTTTGCCATAATTCCTATGTAAATCTTGGGATGCTTTTGTGGGTGATTAAGGGCTAATATGTCCACCAATGGACTAGCCAAGACTTGAAGGAATTCGAAATTTAAATTTGAATTTAGTTTGTATATCAGTTTGAGTGATTTCTTGGGTTTTATTCGTTTTTGAACATGTATTTTTCTAACTTGCTTTAAAATAATTTTTAAATAAATGGGCATTTCAATAATTATTATATGATACTTTTAAAGTACTTTCAAATAAAAAATCTATTTATTCTCTACAATTAAGGAATTTTCAAATACAGTTTTCAACATTGATTTCGAAATTGGGTTTAAAAGCTTATTTTCTCAAGTAAATTATTTTATGTATAAAATGCACGTTTTTACACTATTCGAGCGAATGAGAAGGAGAATTAAATGGTTTGGTAAAACATGTGGTATGGGACACATGCGTTTATCTTATCAGTTAATTCCCGGCTTGTCCGTTTGATCGTTTTGACCTTCGGGTCGAGTTTACCGATGAGACAAGGTAAACTTTTTACCGATTTGTGTGTGAAATTTACTAGCGGTTAGTAAACCGTTTAGTGCGAACATGTGGTATGAGACACACGTTAACACTGTTCGGGTTGCTATCTGAGAGTTTGTGATACATCAGTCTAAGAAACGTATTTTCCAGTACTAGACCTCCGGGTCATTTGTCTTTCGGGATGTTTGTCTAAGGGACGTTGTCATTGCACGTACTTATCCTTTGGGATGCTTGTCTAAGAGACATATTTATTTGTCCTTCGGGAGGTTTGTCTAAGAGACATTGTGCCTTATTTCAGAAAATAGTACTTGGCCGGCTTTGACCGTAAGCACGTGCTATATCTTTGAGATGATTTCATTGATGTTTGTGATTTCTCAAGCGTATCACTTTTTTATTGTTGGCCATTTGGGATATTATCTATGGCGATTACCTTATGGGAATTTGAACTCTAGTGAGTTCTATCTTTGAGATATGAGTTGCCCTCACTGGCGGTTTATTGGGATTGCCAATATGGCGTATATTTGAGATTTTAATCTCCTATTTGGAGATATATTTTCCTTTTGGCACATTTAGAGATGGTGATTTCTTTAAGTTGTTTTGAGATTGCCGTTATGGCGGGTTTAGGACTTCTCCTTTCTAGGAGTTATAATTTTCCCTAACCATTATTGATGATTTATGATATGCCGATGATATGAGGCTTGCTATATTTAGAGTTTACGAATTGTTTTATCTCCTTGAGATTGTATATCTGTGTAGTGATAGCATATTATCAGTTGATGAAACCATAAACTTTAAATAGTCCCTTATCACTTGGGAATATGATCACTTTATCATTATGCTTATATTATCGCTTATCCTTGTAAACTGATTTGTTTAGCTAGAACTACTACAAAGCATGCCATTTGCATCGCCTCATTTGAATCGATTGAAGTAAAAACTGATGCAAATAGAACTATTTGCATCAGTTCTGTCTTAATAACCGACGCAATTGGTACGTGAAAAGAAATAGGTAATAAAAAATCAAATTTGCATCAGTTGTCACCAACAACCGATGCAAATACGTCGATGCAAATAGTTTTAGTCGCATCGGTTTTAAATTCAACCGATGCAACTACGTCCAAAATAATAATTTTTGCATCGGTTCCCTAAGGGAGGCGATGCAATTTCAAATTATTTAGGTTATTCGTTGCTCACCAATTACATCCCGCCCTTTCAAAATTTTTTTCCCGCTCCATTCTTTTCCCCAAATAATACGGCTGCTTCAAAAAAAAAACCCTAAAATTGATGTATAAAACCCAAATCATCCGAAATCCTAAAATCGTATTCGAGAGCGATTCCACGATGGTAGCCGCTTTGGGTGATTTAGGTTTACGAGGTGGTTCGCGGCAACTTGGCAAGGAAGACTTGGGTATTGTGTTCGAGATGTTGGCGATTGCTGTTTGGAGGAGATTGGGTTGCCATTGTTTGTACGTGGGTTCGATTGGGGATTGCGGTGATGCTGCGCTTGGGTTTCTCGAGTTGCTGCTCTGGTTGGAGAGGATTTGGTATGGTGCTGCAGTGTGGGATTCGAGCAGGGAAGTGAACTGCTGGCAGTGGTCAAGTGAATTCGAACAGAGATGCTTTGGTATGTATTTTTTTCTTTTTTTTAAATGGATGATAGGTATTGATGGTTGGCAGTTTTGTAATGGTGGCAGTGATTGTTTGTGAAGATGATTGATGTTGTGCAGTTTTGTAATGGTGGCCAGTCCCTAAAGATCTTATTGAACTACAACGTTCGTATGAGCAGGTATTTTTTCTGAGCTTTGTGTAGTTTACTATGTTTTATCTATAGATTTGATGTTATCTTACAAGGAATCATATTTCTGATTATCCCTTGTATCTTAATTAATCCACTCTACTATTTGGAAGCTGCAGTTTCAACAGCACGTTCACTGATTATGTAATCACCTATTCCTTCTACAATACTGAATCAAAAAGATGGCTACAGAATAAAATAGCATAGTTTTCTATTTTGAAACAACTTATTCAAGACAACATGGTATAAAACACGTGGAAATATATTTCTAGGCCAATATTATCTTATTATATTATATATTTCTAATTATAAAAACTTGGAAAGGTCAATATTAGGACACGGTTGGTGGAAGTAAGATGGCTGGGAGCAGGTGGGCTGAAAGAAGAGGGAGAGATAGACGGACTGAATTATGGTTTCTTAGTCACTTTTGTGGAGTTGAGACTTGAGAGAATACCGTCAAAGAAAATAATCAATTTGTGCTTAGTGTATTTACTGTGTGTATTATTTAGTATAAATTTCATTGTTATATGTTATTTCAATACTTTGCTCACACACAAATAATCATAAATAAAAATCCATTATTACAAGTTGAAAATTATGTCCATTTGAAATAACTTGAATACAAGGTTCATTATTTTTTATATTCCTAAATTAATCACAGAAATTTGAAGTGCAATTGTAAAAATTGAGCAACAATTTTTTAATTTGTCAATAAACAAAAGCTACGCATTCGATAATTTGTAACATTGCAGATTTAAAAGTAGAGAATATAAGGAAAAAAATGAAATTGAAAAAAAAACTCTTTCAAGAAAAATTGAAATTCCATGCCACAAGCCTAACTGATGTCAACTCTTTTAACTCTACTGCTAGTGCAGCTGATCGGCACCTGATCCAACATGAAGGTGGAAGGAAAAAGAGTCGTTTTGGCCACTTTTATTAATTTGAGCACTTGATGTGACAAACTTGATCAATTCGTGGTTAGTGTATTATTTAGGTAGAAATTTTTATTGCTGTATATTACTTTATTTATTATGCTCATACAAAATATAACTGAAAGTTGTGCACATTCAAAATTAACTTGCGTGCATGAATCATTAATTTTTGACAGACCATAGCGAATAACTGAAAGTCAATATGGGACAACAAAAAATGATATTATTGTTGTTGTTGCCGCCGCCGCCTCCAGTACTATTACCATTATCATCATTATTATTTTTATTACTATTTTATATTCCTGAAGACATAGTTAAGTTTGACAGATATATGAAGTATGAACAATTGGAAGGATAAGGATTCTTTAAATAAATATTATACCTCTGAGTATATTTATTTTTCTACGGCAATAAACAATATAATATGCTACAGGAACTTGTCAAGAGTTTTCAGAAGCTCTTTGAACCTTGAGATGCTTTAAAAATACGGAATGCAGCAAAGCACATAGTCATGTTACCAGCAACAGTTAGGCCAGCTTGCATGGCTACCAGTACCTTCATGACAAAACGATTTATTAACATGTTTATGCGTGTATATAGTTTAAATTGTCAAGAACAAAATCATCGTTGATCAAGTATAAATAGGTAAGGTAAATTTACTTAAACAATTCGAACATTGTTAGTCTATTTCAGTGTAGCAAGTGTATAGGAATTTCTTGCTACTTGGACATGAGGTCAAGTTTGATACAACCATGAGGGTATCAAAATTTGGTAGAGATGATCTTTGTTATTGACATGTGTACTAGAAGTTAAAATGTGATCAATGTGAGCGATGTGATCTTTGTTATTTTATCTAATACTGGACACTGCTCATAAACTTCTGAAAAAGCGTATAGTAGCTCACACCATATACTTATGTTTTTTCTTCTCCTTTTTCTTGTTGTCATATGAAATAGTTATTGATTCTCGATTAGGCATGCTGTAGTCGAAGAATTGAGTAGACTTGGTGCCTACGTATACAGTTGTTCACGCAAAGAAAATGAGATAAACGATTACTTGAAGAAATGGAGAGATATGGGTTTGAAGGTAAATAGATCCATTTGTGATCTGTCAATCCGAGAGCAGAGACAGGAGTTGATGAAGAAGGTGGGATCAACTTTTGACGGGAAGCTTAATATTCTGGTGAGTTTGATTTCCATAACTTAAAATGTGCATTTATTCTTCTGTATTAGTGTACTATAGTGATGTCATTGATTAATTGTTTACATCTTGTACAGTGATTTTGGATATGTTTTTTAGTAGCTGTTACATATATAATGTTTTAATGGTTGAATTTGGTTGTATGGTTTGATAGAGGATATGCGTTATCAAATGAATTTAGGGTTTGATACGTTTCTTGCATCTGCAAAGGCAATGCATCCACAAATGCAGGTCGGCAACATCTGCGGAAATAAAAAATTTGTTTGCAACTCAAATTTAATTTGGTTTTTGCATTCAAAAAAATATGTTCAGGAAACTACTTATTTTGCAGAAGAAGCTAAGAAGAAAGAGAAAAGGATGGCGGATGAGGAAGAATACGAGAAGGTAATGCTTGTGAGTAATACTGAAAGAAGAATCGGGATGATTCATTGATTGAAGAAAGGTCAGTTGAGGAGGCAATTGCAAAGATTTCGATTGCAGAAGGAAGTTTGCCACCCGACCGTCATCCTGAAAGAAGACTTAAGGATTCTTTTAAGGTATGGATTGTTATAACTGGTCTTCTAATTAACTGTTGGGTTTGAACTTTTTATTTGAATATTATTTGCATGCATGCAAACAAGTTTGACAACTTACTTGAATTAAAAATGTTAAAAGACGACTGCCATGGCTACTAGTTCATTAGTTTGCTTGACGACTACAAGTTCAAATTCAGACCGTACAGTGTAAACTGGATTAGGAAGATGTGGGCAAATTGGGACTTTTGAGTATTCCCCTTCTTCATCAATCCATTCAGGATACAGATCTTCCCAGATAACATTTTTCTTAGCATTTTTTAAGCTTATGATTGATGTGCCTGCATGTGGATAATTGTTTTTCCAGTACTTAACCTCAGTGGTATTGAAATTTAGTAGTCCAGTATTTAGCTTTCCCTTTTTACCATTGAGTACAATTTCCATAAGTTTTGATATTTGAGTCCAGTTTACATTGATATGTGATATATATCGTGAATCTGTTACCGGTTTGTGCTTTGTTTGATGAACTTCTTCTTTGAGCCTGCATTTTATTGATATATTATAGGATCAGAATTGCCTGAGCTAGTTAAATGAATTGAAAGGATATGAATGTACAAAAAAAGTACTTTTTCGGTATATTTTAGGGAAGAGCAGTTTGATCATGTGTTAATACCGCAGAGATTTAGCAATATATCTTACCTTATACTTGATTGTGAGACATGGTTGGTACGAACAATTGGTGAAAAAAGAAATGTAAGAAATGTTCCAAAGACGATGATGACAAGAACTAGTTTTAGTGAACTGAATTTGCTGTTTGATTTTTTTTCCTGAAATTTTTTCGTTAGTCTCTCTTTGTCTTTGGTTGCTTTTTTTGCTTGCTTCATCCCTGAAAAATCAAATGTCATTACACATCATCTTTTTGTCAAAGAAGAATTCTATTAGTTCATTGAAAAAAATTGATAAACAGGCAAGTTATGCCTTCATTGTTTAAGAAATAACATTTTTAAGTCTTTGCTAATTTTATAAATCACCAAATGGGAAAATAAAAGGTGATATAAAATATTTCCTTTATATATGACAAACTAAGGAAGAATATGTTGGTGATCATTTACACGATATACACTCTCCTAATCATTAAAACTTACTACTTAATAGCACACGAGATCTTTTATAGGGATAAAGAGAACAAATTCTGTTTGTTTCCATATATAACTTGCAAGAAAATGATCAGATAGCAACTATATATGTTAGTTACGTCTGCAAAATATAGGGAAACTAAAACGTAATTATAAGGCAAAACAAAATTGTGAAATTCAAGAACTTACCAGCCAAAATTAGATCGATGTCTAGTCTCCATTGAATAAACAAACTTTTTAAACAAACTTTTTTTTAAACAAACATATTTTAAGATCAAAGTATGTTCAGGTTACATAACATATTTTAAATAAACAAACATATTTTAAACAAATTAGATCGATGTCTAGTCTGCAAAATATATTCAGGTTACATAACATATTTTAAACAAACTTTTTTTTTCCTTGATAAAAAAATAATAATAATAAGAAAAAAAGATCAAACTAGTAATCCCGATACTATGCCAGAGCAGTTTTACTGAAATTATCAATAACATAAATATGAAGCTAAATTTAGATAAATTTATTGATTGATTTTACAAAATTGAAAATGTTTTTTCTGCAATGAAAATTATCTAAGATTATTAACACTATAATTGATGATATATGTTTATTTTGGTATTATGTTATTGATGATATATGAAAATTTTCTGCAACGAAAATTATCTAAAATTTTGACTTCCGGAAGAAAGTCAATATCCTTAAATCTAAATTTGCTTCGTTTATCTCTAAAAGAAGTTCAAATCGAAACTATATCCAATTCGAAACAAAAAAAATTCAACAATCAATTGCGCAGGTTCATTTGTGCACATTTGAAGCAGTTATTAGAAGGCGGTTTTGGGTTTTAAGAATTGGGAATTTGGTGGTTATGGGGTCGCGATTTGGGAATTCGACGAAGTGGAGATGGCGATGTCGCGTTGCAGGTGGGTGGTCAGAAGGTGGAGTTGGTTGTGTTCGAGGTGATTGTGAGACCATGGAGTGTTCGTGTGAGGAAGGTAGTGCTTCGGTTGAAGTCGGAGGGATGGTTGCTGTTGCATTTTCTGATGGATGGTCTTGTATATGAGAAGCAATTAGTTACAGGAGGTAGATGATTGTGATGAAATGCTGGAGGGAACGAGGTATGTTTTTGTGCATCTGGTGTTTTTTTTTTTTTTTTTTTTTTGCTGCTGATGAAGACAGTGGCAAAGAATGGCAGTAGTGAGGTGGTTTGGGAAGACATTGCTGCGCAGTGGGGAAAGGTTTGCAGTAAGGCTGTGTTATGGTCGAAGAGTGTTAGTGACTGGAAGTTCAGGCAATTGTATATGATGTTGGAGTTGGAATGTAGTTGTGTGCTGCAGGCAATAATGTTTGGAAGTGTGGCAGAGTCAGGTTGGTTTGGATGTAGATGATGTTGGTAAAGTATGAAGTGCTGAGGTAAGTCGATGGGAATTCTGGAAGGTGGTCTGAAGGTGGTTTTAAAACAGTTTTCAGCGGTGTAGGTATGTAGCAGTAGATGTTAAGGCAGATGATATGTGTTGAGTGGAGATGATATGTGCAGAAGTAGATGGCGACTGGTATTGGCAATCGAGTGGAAGGAGTATGCGGGAATGTTGATGTTGAATGAATGTATGCTGTATGACAGTATGAAAGTATGCAACTTTAACGGCTGTCGGTTTGGGATGGTGGTTAGTCATTATGGGCTTGGGGCACTGTCAGGAGATGGTGGTATCGCAAAGGTCAGGGAACAGTGGACGTCGTAGTAGTTTGTGAGAAATTAGAAGGTGGATGGCTGTAATTCAGTGAAATGAATGTTCACGCCTGTTCATAGTGAAATCAATGATTCCCAAGTTGGTGGATGAAGGCGGTTATGTAGCAACTCAATGCAATCAATGTGGTAGGATGGGTTGATGAAGTTTGAATGGTCTCTGGTTTGATGAAGTGTTGAATGGTTTGATGGTGGTGGTGGTTAATGTTGTGCAGTTCAAAGAAGTGTGGATTCTGAGGAGTGACAGAGGAAGAGGAAGTGCAATTTTTGTTTTCTGATGAAGCAATGTTTTGTGATTTGGATGATCAGGTGAATGGAGTGGTTGAGTTGGTAATTCAGTGATATGAAATGGTAGTTTGATGGGTGTAATTGAAGTATGTTGAGTGATGAACTGCAGATGAAATGAAGTGGTATGGGTACTGTGAAACATGTAGATGAAGGCAATGTTCTGGTAGTCAGTTACTGGTAGATGATGGTAATGTATGTAGTTGTGGTGGTTGAATTTTGATGAGGAGCAGTTGTTGTATCTGGTGTGCACAGTAGTGGCTGCTGGTTCAGTTTTGCAATCGGAAAAACTTGTTGATGAGTTGATTGAATTGGTGGTTATGTGATATGGTTGAAACTACATTTGAATGGCAGTTAGAACAGGCAGGAGATGAATGGTGTAGTGACAGTAGTGGATAGTTCAAGAGAGTTTAGCAGTGAAATGTTCGGTGCAAAGTGCAGCACAGAGGTATAACAGCAAAATGAAAAATGAAAAATGAAAAGGAACTGTTTGCAATTGTAAGCAAAGTTGAAAAATCCAAGCAAAATTGTAAATGTAAATGAAAATAAATGAAATAAAAAAAAATTGTTTTTGTTTTGTACATGTTTTTTAAAAATGTGAAATGCAAATGACGCTAGAAAAATTGAAAAGAAACAAACACACAAACAAATGAAAACGACAATCACACAAAACACAAAATCTTATTTCTTTAAAATAAAAACAAACACATATGAATAAAATAATTTTGGTATTATGTTATTAACACTATAATTGATGATATATGTTTATTTTGGTATTATGTTATTCAGTTTGTATTTGCCATCACATTTAATTTTGAATGATTGTAATATTGCATGCAATAATTGTTTGTTATAATTAATAATATATGTGTGTGTGTGTAGAGTCTATTTGAGTATTGTAATAATGGTTTTTGAGAATGACTTTTTTGCATCAGGTATAAAGAGCTGATGCAATAGAGGGATTAGTTTGCATCGGTTGTTATAAAAAACTGATGCAAATAGAGGGATTAGTTTGCATCGGTTGTTATAAAAAACTGATGCAATAGAGGGATTAGTTTGCATCAGTTTTCAACAACAACCGATGCGAAAAGAACATTTTTGCATCGGTTTCAGAACTGATGCAAAAATGTTAAGCCTGTTGCATCGGTTGCATATGCATCGGTTGCTGAACTGATGCAAAAGGGGGGTAAACAACCGATGCAAATGGCCTGTTTTGTAGTAGTGTAGACTGACCCATGTATTTATACTCGGGTCAGATCGAGATGTTTCAGGTTAGGTGCATTTGGACTTGGCTTATTCTGCTTCCGCATGAACTATTCTGCTAGTTCTTTCTGTTATAGCTTTTTGTGTTATCCTTTTTGTTTGCTACTCTGATATGTATATTCTTTTGACTCGCTTGTATTTTGTGGTTTCCGTACCACTTGACATGTAACATTTGGTCTATTCTGTGATGTATATGTATATGTATGTATGTATGTATATACACATGTGTGTGTGTGTATATATATAATGATCTACTATTCTATGACGTGTTTTGCATTTGAGATGTTGCATTTTATTCTAATAGACCCTATAGCCACCTATGGCTTTGTATTAAGTATTTATTGGATATGTCGATCCACTTGAGATAGAAAAAATATATATAGCATTTGTCGACGTATTCAATAGATTTTTAAGACAAGGTATACATGGTCGCTCCTAACCAGCCATATTTTCCGCATTAACAGAAAATATTACACAGTAAAACTCTTTGTTAATGTGGGTCTCAGGGTGGGGCAGTTTTCCAACCATTTGAAAAATGCACTTAAATTTATTAGTTGCAATTATGAAGTTTGAAAGTATCACCTAAAGAAACTACATATCCATTCATTTTTAAATTCTAAAATGCCAATGCACATGTTGCATATTATGACATAATTTCCTCACCGCCTTTCCAATATATGCAATTGTGATATTTCCAGTTTATCCCAGTATATCTTATGAGGTGTAAATATATACTAGTAGTATATGTTCTAAAATGTACTTTAACTATATTAAATTTAGTAATACTATATTTTTACTAGATAGTTTATTTACAATTGATAGAAGTATCTATATAATAAAACAAACAATCAAATGGAGCACATAAGAAAGTGTACAACATGAACAAGTTTTTTCAAATGTTTTTATAATGTAGAAGTTTGTTACTGGATACCTATAAATCTAGTCTAAAATGCTCTGTCTCAAAAGTAATATACTATGCGATTCCAAATCTCTCAAGATCATCAATTTTGCGAAGTTGAGTATGTATGTTTAAAGGATATATTGCTGGAACTATAATAAATAAGCAACAAAGATGACATTAAAAATGATGGTATTTAGTACTTAACTAAAAGAAATGAATTATGATTTATACTTCTAAGTAGTTGAATAATAAAATATCTTCATGAGTGAATCTAATAATCGAGGGCTATGTTGTCATAGGTATTCAATACTAAAGCTGCAGGTGAGAAGGTGAATTAAGAAGCGAACAATTTCTTTTGTGGTTCCTCAAGATATCTTGCTAATCATGCACCTCTTTCAATCCTTCTGTGATATATGCAATGAAAGCTCTACATTCTTTGAAATTATCTCCAAATAATCTACAGATAATGCGAGAACATAATAAGAAATGGCATGGGATATGAATTTGTAAGCGCTTGACTAATGTGAAGGTTTATAAAAGCTTGTTCATAGCGAAGCTACACATTGACAAAAATAGTTATTTAAGCTAGCATAGGACTAGTTTCAAATGCACAACTTTTAAGCTTCTTTCTATGGTTGATTGTAGAAACAACATAAGTAGGAATCAATGTGAAATACCCATCAAATATATATATAATTTTTAATCTGCTAGATTATATGAAAATAAATATAAATAAAACAACACTAGCTTTGTGTTACACCATGTACCAAATTTCTAGTAGGAATGAATGCCTATTTTCTCTATAACTCAATCATGAATGCATTATTAAAAATCATTCCATTGCCACTGGTAACAACAACTTAAGCATAAGCACTAAAAGAAATATCAGAACACAAATAAATTCTACCTTTCCCATTTCAAGTCTCCTGCATGAAGTATAGCACCTATATCAGACTGATGTACGGGTATATCTAGCTCGATGCATATAGCACGATTAATTTTACTAGTAAAAAACGACATTAAAGCTTATTAGAGATAACAACCTTTTCTCTATGGAATGAAATAAATTTAAACCAATAAATTTGAATCGTACAATATTAAGATGCTTCTCATTTAGTATGTCTGAAATACATCATGGGGAACTTTGTACGCACCCTCTTTGATAAATATGTGTGTCTAATTACTTCAAATTAGTGTATCATGGATGCAACATTATACGAGACACCAGTGTATTTACTGAACACTATTTCTACTACATTTATATCTCTTAAACATGGATATGCGACCAAGAAATCAATTATCATAAACAATAAGGTATACAGACAAAAGATTTTGAGGTTTGTATATTTGATCGAGAAATACTTTTGGTATAAAACAAAGTAGCGTGGGAAAAATGCTCCACTGAATGGAAGAAAAATTATTTGTATACCCTTTCGATATGTTCCACTCCAACATTAAATATAATTAATAATACAAATTAATTCTAATTAATACTACGAATTTAGCTTCTCTTTAGGAGAAAAATAATGATATGAACATAAACAACTTAAAAGATACCTATTCGAATTTGATTATGAACAATAAACTCTGCTTATATATCAGTTCAGATATGGAACCTATCATAATTGTAGAAATTGGATAAACTCAAACATTTCAAATGATCTTGCAATGGCTATAGTAACTATATACATGTCTCCTATTTTTTTTATGATACAACACGCTATATACATGTGTAAGCACTAAGATGATTATATAGCATTCAATAACATTATAATCGTGCAGGTTACCGTTGAGGTAACATATAGATCACTAGCTAACCTCCATCAGGATTTACTCCACCACTATCATGAATTTTAATCATCTCAACATCATCAAATCCTACAAAATTAAAGATCTATGTGATTACAAATATTCTTAAATGATCACTTTTAGCATATAATACTATGTAAAGATAAAAGAAAGATGACATAAGATCAAAGAAAATAAAAATGAGATTAAAATATTAAAGTATCAGTTAAAAAGATGAATGGTACATGTTCTCGATAGCTTTCATATGAATTTTAAATAGAACTTCATCTATAAACAATTATATTGGTATGATACGTACCAGGCATCACACCAAGCCTTAAAGATTTTGTTCTTCTTAAATTTTTGTCCCTTGCAAGACTTGTATAAATTCTACAAAATAGCACGTAACAACATATAAAGTTACTGACGCAATGGTATCGAAGCGAAATGCCCCAAATATATTATTTATATTCCTTTATCTTTTTTCCTTCACGATTTACATAACATATGTTACATTAGTATCCTTTAGTACATCAACAGAGTTATAGAGAATTTTATTTAATTATCAACTCAAAAAAGCTTGTTGTATAAACTCTAAACTTGAATATTCAATTTCCAGGGTCCAATGTATTACATGATATATTAAGTTAGCAAAAAGTAGAAATTCTGTAGCTTGAAACTGCTAGGAGGTACATACATAGACATTTCCATATTTAGTTTCTTATAATACAGCACCTAATAAACATGTGTAAGCACTGTGATCTATATGTTATCTTAAACTGCGATGATATATTTCTAAATATGCAATCTTGGTGATGATAGTGAACCTATATAGATTGAGAAAAAGATAAATTGGAATGTAGTGTTTGCATTCCATAATCACTATTCATTAGCACACTAACAAAAAAAATGGAAAAGAGACAAAAACAAACTAACGTGCTAGAAAAAAATTAGCACATTAACATGATACATGGAAAAAAAAAAAAAACTGAACAGGTTAAGGAAAACCGATCAATCATATAATCAACTGACCTAAAATAAACAAAAATAGGAAGGTCAGGTGAGTGATAATGAGAAAGAGTACCTTAGAGAATTTGATGGAGTGTGGAAGGTTAGACTTTCTTTAGATGTGAAGAGAGATAGTTGTGAAGCCAAGGTATCTTGTTTGCTACCTTGGACCGCAATCTTTCCTTACGGAATATGGAGAGATCGATGTTGAGTTATCAAACTTCACCATTGAGAAACCCAAACGGAAATGAATCTATGGAGCCTAGATAGCTAGTGAGTCTATCATGGACTCTAAAAAACCCATAATCCTCCAGATCTAGAATATTTCCCTATCAATCATTTGGTATCGTGTTTGATAGACCTGAAAGATGAGATGGTGCCAGGTTTTCAATAATCTGGATCGTGCTATATCGAATTATATTAAACTAGTGCAGAAATAAACTAAGTTACTGTAGCAATGTGAATAAGTAAAATAAAACAAGCACACCAGGAATTTTTATACTGGTTTGAACCTCCCGTTCTACGTCCAGTTCCAGACTTCTTCTGAAATTTCAACTACAACAACCCTCACTTAACCAAAAAAAAAAGATTTACACTGTCTGAGCAACCGAACAGGACTTCACCCGCCTAAGCAACCAAATAGGACTTCAACTGCCTGAGCAACCGAGCATGACTTCTTTACAAATAACCAATGTATCTGAACGTAATGTTCTTAAATAACACTAATAAGTCAATTAAATACAATCTTCATATAATCTTCTCTTTTATGATATATAGTGTGATGTGTTTTGAGAATCGTGGAAGATAAAGTGATTAATGATCAAAGTATGTAAGCAATTTGAGTGCAATTTGAAAGCTTAAGAATAGATGAGAATTCAAGAATGCTAAAAGTAAATTCGGTTTTGGTTAATTGTTTGTTGAATTTTGTAATCTATATATAGTGTATAAAGAGTTGCAACCATATATGAAAAGTTATATTGAAAAGAACAGGTGCAACCATTGATTTTGAAAACGTTTCTCTTTGGTGAAGAGAAGCGTCTATTCATGAAAATAGCTGTTAAGAATATTCAGACTTCTGAATAAAATAATTCAGACTACTGAATTAAGTTGAAACGCAAACAGTAAGGAAACAGGCTAATATTTTGCCTCGTTCAGCCGTTTGAATATTTTCATTCAGACGTCTGAATATTGTGCAACCATAATCTTGTTTCAGCATTCAGAGAATGTAAGTGCATAAGTGTGTGTGTGTGTGTGTGTGTGTGTGTGTGTGTGTGTGTGTGTGTATATATATATATATATCGTTTCAAGAGAGATTTTAATAAAATTCTAATTAGAGTACAGACTCTAGACACATAATACTCAGCTTTAAACATCTGAAAAGGAATCTGTAATAAATCTCCTGCAAAGATGATTAGTATATACATAATATTTTATATAGGTTGTCATAATCAAAATCGAGATTCCAACATTCTCCCCATTTTTGATGATGACAACTATATAATCAATAATAAATATTTAAAGTATTGTTACTCCCCCTGTCAATATGCACAATTTTATATTTCTCCCCCTTTGTCATCAACAAAAAGAAAAAGCATAGATAAGAATAGATAGTTCATCACATTAAGCAATTAGAGTTTAATACATGAAGAGATGATAGTTCAGAAATTTCTCATACAACTGGTCAAGCAAAGTTAAAGCATAAGCAAATCAAACATAAGATAAAAACAAATAGAGAAAGATAATTAAAATTGGCTTGAAAGAGACAGATCATTATGATTAGAACTCGAGCTTGAGGAAGACCACTGAAATGGGGAAGGATTGTAAGCTTGAGTAGATGAAGAACCGGAACAAGAAATTCGATCCCATATTTTGTTGAGAAAGCCTTTGATAGAGTTGAGTTTTCTATCCGTCTTCTTCTCAAGTGCCTTTATTTCCCGATGAATTTTTGCTTGATTTTGGGAGAGAGTGATGATGGCTTGCCTTGAAGAAGTTTCCAGGCTAATTTCTTGAATGGTGCCATCGTCCTCCTCTTCTTCTTCATGTTGAGTATGAGAAGAAGAAGAAATACTAGTGTCTTGAGGTTGAGGAACACCTTATTGAACATTTTGCGACCATTGATGGAAGGAAATAATTTGTTGAGGAGGAGGCCACGGTGGAAGACCCATCAATCCTAAAATTTTAGCGCCTAACTCAGTAATAGTAGTAAAATCGGAGTCGAGCATTGGTACACCGACATTTAGGAGTACGCGCATAATATAAGCACCATAATGAATGGTTCTATATTTTCTCCGGATGGTGATGTCTTGAAATTCATCCAAAATAATATTTCCCTAATTCACTTGTTGATTGGAGTAGATAGAGTAAAGGGCTTGGAAGTTCTCTTTATACACTTTTTCATAACTCCCCGTCCTTGGTTGTAAAGAAAGAATAAGTGCTCAATGAATGAGCCTAGCTTGTAGCCTTAGAAGGTAGTTTTTAAATTGCCTAAATTTAAAAGTTGATCAGTCAAAAACTGATGTGAAACTTCATCTCGATGATTCATATCAACTTCAATTTCATTAATATCAATTCCTTAATAAGGACAATTTAAAATATGACCTAGTCTTTGCAAAGGTTAGAAAATTCTTGCGCCACAAACTATCGACCAAACACAATCTTGTTGGTTTTGGAGATTATGTTGATCCAAATTTAATTTTGCAAGAAAAAGTTTAATCATAAGATGATTAATCTTAACATTGTTAGTAGTATACCCAATCAAGTTATCGAAGTGGAATTGTTTCGCTAACTCTCTAACATGATATGCTGCGAAATCCGAAAATTTCATGGATGCTCCTTCGAAGATGTTGGAATTCTTCATAGAATTAAATCTAGAAACAGCAACATCGTTCCAAATCCATTACCTAATTCGATCTTCAGATGGTCCGGAGGTTGATTCTCTAGTTCTTTTTTATCTTGGTGCCATTGAGAGTTAGAGGAAAGGTAAAATCTTTAAGAGAGACGAAAAATAAGGGCTAGGGTTCTGAAGTAATTGAGAAGGAAGTGAAAAAGGCAATATATAGTGGGTGAAAAGGCAGGGGTAAAAGTGGAAATAAAATAAAGAAGCAAGGTAAAAAAATTGCTCAGAAAAATTCAGAAGTCTGAATTATTTTATTCAAAAGTCTGAATATTCTTAACAGCTATTTTCATGAATAGACGCTTCTCTTCACCAAAGAGAAACATTTTCAAAATCAATGGTTGCACCTATTCTTTTCAATATAACTTTTCATATATGGTTGCAACTCTTTATACACTATATATAGATACAGAATTCAACAAACAATTAAAGGAAACCGAATTTACTTTTAGCATTCTTGAATTCTCATCTATTCTCAAGCTTTCAAATTACAATCAAATTGCTTACATACTTTGATCATTAATCATTTTATCTTCCATAATTCTCAAAGCACATCGCACTATATATCATAAAGGAGAAGATTATAGGAAGATTGTACTTAATTGACTTATCAGTGTTATTTAAGAACACACTACAGTCAGATACATTTGTTATTTGTAAAGAAGTCCTGTTCGGTTGCTAAGGCAGTTGAAGTCCATTCGGTTGCTTAGGAGGGTGAAGTCCTGTTCGGTTGCTCACGTAGCATAAACACGTTCCTTCGGGTTAAGTGAGGGTTGTTGTAGTTGAAATTACAGAAGAAGTCTGGGACTGAACGTAGAATGAGAAGTTCAAACCAGTATAAAAATTCCTAGTGTGTTTGTTTTATTTTACTTATTCACATTGCTACAGTAAGTTAGTTTATTTCCGCACTAGTTTAATATAATTCCATATAGCATGATCCGCACTGTCTTTTCATTTGGTATCAGAGCATAGCTTTTCTCATTTGGTATCAGAGCTTATTTGGTTAGAGCACTTGCCTTCTAAACTAGAGACCCGAGTTTGAGTCCCGCTCCATGCAATTTTTGAAAACTTAATTTTTCATTTAAAATATGAATGTATACGTGTGTATACCATTTGGAGAAGATTTTAACATTTGTAAACTCTAGACACGATACTATGACTAATAATACTTGTTTGTCACCTTCATCTTGTGTTTATCGTGTAAATCTCTTCTTATATCTCCATATACATACTTTCATCCTTTTTGTACCGTGAATCTTCATTTTGAACGTATTTGTTTGTCTCTTTTTGATGCTCATGAACCTGCAAATTAGCTTAGAGATTCTTTGACATAATTGTGTAGTTGTTGTCATCAAAGTCCAACAATTGAGTTTTTAACATTCTCCCCTTTTTTGATGATGACAACAATATAATTAAATGAAATATTCATTCTATAAAAATAATAATATTAATATATTTAAAGCTCCCCTTAAGTATAACATCTCCCTCAATTAATATGCATATGAATTTCTCTCCCTTTGTCATTATCAAAAAAAATGAGGGAATATGATAAATTTTATAAAATATTTTTTAAATAGTGGGATAAACTTAATATTAATTAAGGAGGAAACAAAATAGATTTTACCAAATTTGCTGAAGTCCATATTTCATTGTAAGCACGTAATTCTATTAAACATATGGAACATTCTTTAAAATTCCAAAATCTATCATTTTTTTCTTTTATTTCTCTGAGTACCTGCAATAAACAATGATCATTTTTCATACCCACTTAGTATGTTAGGGTCCGGAGGGTTAGATCTTAGGAAACCATACCCATTTGGGTGTGGTTGAAACTTTATAAATATAATTTTCATTATTAACTACCATATCAAAAAAATCATTAATGCATTTTTCTCTATTTTTCCAATTAATAGGAACCAAATACTTAGATAATTTTTATTCATATTTTCAGTCAATGATTTTGTACTTCTAAATAAATTTTAAACATTATTGGTCATGGTAGTATTTGAATTTCTATAAAAATTGAATTAAGACTTTACTCGTAATTTAGTTCTAGTACTAACATATTTACTATACATGAAAGCATGTCTAGTGCTATTTCTACGATATGTTTTATTATATCCTAAACCACTTTTATCATGTAAAGGTCTAGAATTGGATAAAATCATATTTAAATTGTTTTGATCTTTATTAAATTTTGTGACTCAGTGTTAAGTTTATCAAATTTAGCTTTAAAGTCATAATTATTATTTTCAAAAGAAATGTTACTATTATTCAAATATCAATTTTCTCATTTAATTCAGAATTCTCAATTTTTAACGTACGGTTCTCATTTTTGAGAAAGAAATTTTGAGATTCTGAATTATCTAAAGAGGATTGTAATAAATCATTTTGTATTTTCAAACCAAAAATTTCTTTTGAATTTTTTTTTTAAATATGGTGTTTTGTCCATCTAGAAAATCTTTAACACTTATAAAATTATTCTTTAAAATACCAAATTGATTTTCTAAATCTAACTTCTCATTTTTCAATTTCTCATTTTCACATTCTACAGATTTCATTTTTTCTAAAATAATAAAATTAAGCTTTGAAATCTTATCGCTTATACTAACTAATTTATTATTATCTTTTACGGAAATTTGTAAATAAGAAATACCTTTTTGTAGTCCTTACAAGTGGCTTTGACAGGGATTTTGCCCGTTGTATTTCGATTAGATCGTTTTCTGGCCATTATTCTATGATGTTGTGATGATCGATAGAATTCCAGGCTCTGATACCAACTGAAAAGATAGTGCAGATCGTGCTATATGAAATTATATTAAACTAGTGCTGAATTAAACTAAGTTATTGTAGCAATGTGAATAAGTAAAATGAAACAAGCACACTAGGAATTTTTATACTGGTTCGAACTTTCCGTTCTACGTCGAGTCCCAGACTCCTTTTGGAATTTCAACTACAACAACCCTCACTTAAGCCGGAGGGACAGGTTTACACTGCCTGAGCAACCGAATAGGACTTCACCCGCCTAAGCAACCGAATAGGACTTCAACTGCCTGAGCAACCAAACAGGACTTCTTTACAAATAACAAATGTGTCTGACTGTAGTGTGTTCTTAAATAACACTGATATGTCAATTAAGTACAATCTTCATATAATCTTCTCCTTTATGATATATAGTGTGATGTGCTTTGAGAATCGTGGAAGATAAAGTGATTAGTGATCAAAGGATGTAAGCAATTCGAGTGCAATTTGAAAGCTTGAGAATAGATGACAATTCAAGAATGCTAAAAGTAAATTCGATTTCGGTTAATTGTTTATTGAATTCTGTAATATATATAATGTATAAAGAGTTGCAACTATATTTGAAAAGTTATATTGAAAAGAATAGGTGCAACTATTGATTTTGAAAACGTTTCTCTTTGGTGAAGAGAATCGTCTATTCATGAAAATAGCTGTTAAGAATATTCAGACTTCTGAATAAAATAATTCAGACTTCTGAATTAAGTTGAAATGCAAACAGCAAGGAAATAGGCTATTTTTGGCCTTATTCAGGTGTCTGAATATTTTAATTCAGACGTCTGAATATTGTGGAACCATAATTTTTTTCAGCATTCAGAGAATGTAAGTGCATGTATGTGTATATATTTATATATAAATATATGTATATATATATATATATTGTTTCAGGAGAGATTTTAACAAATTTCTAATTAAAGTACAGACTCTAGACACACAATACTCAGCTTTAAACATCCGAAAAGGAATCTGCAATAAATCTCCTGCAAAGATGGTTAGTATATATATAATATTTTATATAGGTTGTCGTAATCAAAATCGAGATTCCAACAGAATGCAATATCAGACTCTCACAATTGAGTGATAACATATAATATCAAAAGGCAGTAAAAAAAACATATATGATAGTAATGCAGTGGAAATAAGAATACCAGGATAGGTGAAACATCCAGCTAGTCTCCTCGAGCTCTAATGAACATCATTGAAAACCTTCCTTTTTCCACTCAAAAAGCACACAAAGAAATTTATAGAAAACAAAAACCATATGCTAGACCTAAGTCTAGTATAAGAAACTCAAGAAATATATGGCTAGCATATAACAGTGTTAGCTTATAGACGATGGATCTTAAGGCTAATTCAGCACTAGAGGGGGGTGAATAGTGTTTACTGATTTTTGTGAATCTTCTAAATTCTGTTAAGATTATAATTAAACAATGCAGAATTAACAATAAAAGATGCAAACATAAACAAATATAAATGCAATAAACGTAAACAGTAAAGAGTTGGAAAGGTCACACTATGGATTTTTATACTGGTTTGGAGTTGCCCTACATCCAATATTGTACTATTTATTGTACAAATTTCATTTCAAATATCACAGCCAATACAATCTTGATTTTAAGGCTACGAGACACATCTCTAAATTTTTTGAGCTCTGGCTACACTCACTGGATTCTGACAGGACACCAACATACCCCTTGGATTCAAACGGGATGTCAAGCATACCCACTGATTTAGATGAGATACAAGCACACCCACTTGGATTTTAGGAACTCCAAGTACTCCTAAGAGTATAAGAGTATGATTTGATGGAGTTACAGACACAATTTCCTGATCTTTAGTACAAATGATCCAATAACTTCTTGAATAGTACTTTGATCGTGTTTTCAGTGCTAAGATGGGAAAGACCAAAGAGTAACTGATGGAGAATCAAATCAATAGAGTTTGAATTAGATTCTGATTGAATTTGAGAATATTTTGAGTCGATTTTCTTGTAGAAATCAGGAGAGTAAAATAGGAGAGAAAGAATAGGAAATTAGTTTAAAAAAATCTTTTGAAGATCCTCGTGATTATGGAGAAATAGCGGTCATTTCCGTTCACGAAGAGATATAGCGAAAATACAGTTCCATTCAAATTTGAATTTTCAAAAATTCAGCCTATATGTCAACATACAATAGGGATACGTTGACATACCCTTTGTATTTTTGAAGAACACTTTATAAAAATTGTTTTATAAATACTAGTATGGGACCGTGCTTCGTACACGGGCTGTTCGTATTATTGTATACGTTGGTATTTTTTTTGAGTGCAAACATGTAAACGGAAAGCAAGGGCATTTTTGGAATTTCAAAAAGACACCGAGTAAATTAGTTCAACCAATTTTCTTAAAGCTTTGTAAAATGTTTTGAAACTTTGTACAATCAATCAAAACATAGTTTATACATATTTTAATCATATCAAAACTTTGTTAACTTGTTTTGAAATATTTCTAGGTATATAAAGGATTTAAATATGAATTTCTTTTTGAAAATAATATGTATAGAGCATCAATGAATATATATTTAAAATCAAAGTTATCATAAATGTTATAATATACCTATAACCATTTTGAAAGCATAAAGCTAAAACTATAACAAGGTACAATAGATTTAAAAGTATAATTAAAATATAACGTATTTAAAAATCTTAATTACTCAAAATATATTAATCTTTTAAATAAAATTAAACGTTAGAAATCATTTGATGGCTATTTTGAAAGATCATTTTGAAAACATGGATTCTTTAAAAAAAAAAATTAAAATTCAGAATATTTGAAGACAATTTAATAACAAAGAATAGTTTTTAAAAATATTTTTGAAAAATGAAGGGAGAGATCAAAGAAAATGCTATCAGGGTTTTAATAATAATATATGACTCTATAACTTATTTGGATATTTTGAATCTTCAACATTGGTCTTCAATCTCTAACTCTTGAATCCTATATCAACCTCTTGAATCTGCTCTTGATACTGTACAGTCTTCTTAATCAACACCTGTCTAATATCCTGCACTATATATTTTAGATAACATGATAAAAACATTAGTATCTACATTCTACATAATGTCATCTGGTTGTTGTCATCAAAACAATTGCCAGAGGTACTAACAATCTCTCCTTTTTGATGATGATAGCCCTATTTATAACATATGATATAACTCTCCCTGAGTTGAAAAAACTCCCCCTTAATCTAAGCCGGGATATTTTATACATTTCTCTCTCTTTGTCATCAACTAAAATATAATCAAAACTCCTACTAACTAAGGTACTACATGATATATACAAGAGTGATATGTAAATAACAAGTAATAGCATAACCCAATTTTATTAATTGCACAATTCCATTACATACATATTTGTTAATCCAAATCAAATTCAATGCAAATAAATCAATTCAAACAAATCAATCCAACAATTCAATCCAATCCATTAAGCTTTTACACATCAATCCATATTTATAATATATTTAACATATAAATTTTTATTAATCTTATATATATTAAGACCAATCAATCAATCTTAGACTTCCTTAGGAACTTTTGCCCAACCATCAAAATTGAAATTTGGATCTGCTTTGATGGCATTCTAATCTTCATCTTTTTTGTTGATGGCACAATTAGGATTATTGGTTAGTTCGCCTTTGATTAGGGAAGAATCACCCATTGAATGGCATCAAAATGCTTTTCTTGTTCTTTTATCATCTGTATTTGACTCAATTCTAAGTGTCTTTGATGTCTAAGGATAAACTAAGGATATTCTTGAACAATTGTAGAGTTTGTTCAAGTTTTTCACAATATTTTTGTATGGAGATGCCATTATTAAAAATATAAGTTTATAAATAAAAGGGAGAAGAAAGATAATAGAAATAATTCTTCGAGTGAACAAGTTAATATAGGGGTGAGAGTTTGTTTGAAATGAATAGGTGTTTGGTAGTTATTTTATTTTGAGTTTTAAATTTTTTTTTTGGTTTCTGCTCGTTTTATGTCGACATATAGGGTACACATATGCCGACATATGTACCAATTTTTGCAAAAATAATTATTTTGCTATATTTTTTATTTAGCTCAAAATATTGTACTTTTATGGATTTCTATAGACTAATATAACAGTAAGGAACATGATTTCATTGACGATAATGAATGCGTACATGGAATTTCAAAGGTAAATATAAAGATATATGGATTAAAACTAAGATGATTCAAACTAAAAACTAGAAAATCAAAAAAATACAACTAGGAAGAAGTAAATGAAAATGAAGCTTTTACACTAATCTTTCTAATGATCTTGCCAAAGTTCTTGTCTATTTTGTTGGAAAGAAAAGTGAATTTCTTAAAAAAATGATCTCTTAAGCTTCTTTTGGCTGTAAACAATTTTCCCATGATTTTTGAGAAGATCATTATTGAATGGATAAGGTGTCATTTTTGATACTTTCCAAAGAAGTATCTTCCTCCTCTTCTTGTTCTTCTTCCTCCTCCACTTCTATTTCTTCTCCTTACTCTTCCTTCTCTTCTCTTATTTCATGGTCCTCTTTCCAACCCAATCATTATTCCTTTTCCGCATGTGTTTCGTAAGGCTCGAATATGGGTGGAATTCGCATGAGAGATATTTGGCATTGTTGAAAATTTTTCAAGGAATGGTTTCCTTTCCTTTTAGGTCAACACCAAAATATATGAATACTCTAGTAAGATACATACCATGAAAGAGTGCGTTCTCATGCGTAGAGAGATTCTTAGGAAAGAATACGTCCAAAATTACTTGTGACTTATGTCGTAATGACCATAAATGACAAAATGTGCTTTGAAATTTTTTTGAGTCGGGTATTTTAATTTCCCGTCGTTGAATTTATTCTTTGTCCAAAGAAGACTTATAATTCCTGCTTTAGGACGTAAATTTTATTTCTGAACTCAAAATCATCATCTGCCCTTAAAAATATCTTCATCAACTTCACTGAAATATCAATTTCAAAATTTGAAAGGTTAATTCCACTATATTTGCATTCGAGAATGTTACCTAAAATTTCACAATTTAAAACAATTTGGGTGTCTTCGATACTACTCCAAACTTCGCCATCATTTCCCTCATAAAACTTTCCTTCCAAATTTTCATAAAACATTTTTAGTAAATTTGAAAAACATATTAAATCATTTTGGGAAGCATCAATTAAACCAAGAATTGCATTTTGCACAAAAATATTATAAAGATCAAAGTAGGAAATTCATTGAAAATGGCGAATCTTTCGGGAGATACTTTTCGAAAGACATATATTTCATATAGGCTTGTATGGCTTCTTTGTCTAGAATAAATTGCGTTTTGGTTTCTTAGAAAGTCTCATGGTTTATGGAGTGTTGCTAGAGGAAGCCATTGAAGAATAGTTTGAAGAGATAAGTGAGTTAATGAATTTTTGAATTTTGAAAATGAGAGTGAAACAAATGGATGGAGAAGGTATAATCAAATAAAGAATCAATAGACATGTTCTCTGGTCAAGAGATAACTTCTCAGGATATTCGGTTTGGTGAGACGGTGGAAGGAATTTCAAATTTTGAATTTGAAATGGAAATTCAAATTTTGAATTTGAGTGGGTATGTCGTCATTAAGCTAAGGGATATATCGACATATAGCCTGTAATTTTCAGAAATGAAAATGACTAAATTATTCCTATTTGTTTATATAAATAATTATCTTAAAATTATTACTAATCTCTATATTTAGTAAATTATTTAAAAATTATTTAAATATATATTTTATATTATTTTATTATTATACTAAAATAATTTTTATAAAATATTTAATACACACATACACACACAGATTCATCCAATAGTACAATTAAACTATAGATCATTCCTACTAATCAAAAGCAACCAAAAACTCTACTCAAAAACTCAAAATTCAAAATTCAAAATTTAAATACGCATCTAATTTTTGCTCCATTTCTTTGAATTTTTCTGAATTGATTGTTATTGTGAAGTACATATTAGCATTTTCCACATCTGATTCATTATCACTTGAGGAAGTATCTGAATCGTCTAATGTTGCAGTATAAGCCCCTTGATTTCTAGACGAATCAATGTTTGATGAATTTTTCTATTTCTCTGATTGCGGACAATTTCTTTGCATATATAAAAATTCATTGTAGTTCAAACATCTAACATTTCCACTTCGCTTCTACTTCTTGGATTTTTGTTATCATTTCTCCTAAGATTATTCAGCTTTATATATTACAAAAAATTTCTAAAATTTCTAGTTATAAAGGCAATTTCTTCATCATCATCATTGTCTAAATCCAGATAATCATCGTGGCATTGAAAGCGACGGATTTATGCTCTATTGCCTTGCTTTCTCTGCTACCCTACATCTATGCTTCAAATGACATTAAATCGCCCAACTCTTCAATTTTTATAGTGCTAATGTCATCAGCCTCTTTAATCGCAAATATCTTTTGGTCCCATTCATGAGTAAATGATTGAGGATTTTTCTAACTTGATCCTCTTCAGAAATTTTCTCACCCAATGCAATTAATGATTGTACTATGTCTTGAATTCTACTATACATATCAGAAGTGGACTTATTTCGACTATTTTAAATAACTGAAACCGATTAGTTAACATAGAATTTTGGCCTATTTGACTTTACTAGTCCCCTTATATGTAACTTGTAGCGTTTTCCATATTTCATATGCAGATTTACAAATAGACACTATATTGAATTCGTTTCTATCTAATAAAAAAACATTCATGGCTTTAGAGTTACTTTATGCAACTGGCTTTTGGTTAGCAGTCCATTGTGAAAATTAGTCTGGGGCTCAATGTACTCATTCTGTGTGATATTCCAAATGTCTAAACCAATAGACTATAAATATATTTTCATGCCACATGACCAATATGTGAAATTAGTACCATTAAAAAGTAAGGTCTAACAGTAGATTGTACTTCCATAAAGGATTTACTAACAAACGAAAAGAAATGTTACTAATAGTATTACTAACAATGTTGTTAGCCATTTAAAATTTTAAAAAACCAATACTATGAATACTTTGAATACCAAAGCTCCGATACCAAATATTAGTTTACGAAAGATGGGTCTTAAGGCTAATTTAACACTAGATAGGGGATGAATAGTGTTTACTGACTTCTGTGAATCTTTTTAAATTCTTTTAACATTATAATCAAACAATGCACAATTAATAATCATAGATGCAAATATAGACATATACAAATGCAACAAAAGTAAAAAGTAAAGAGCTGGAGAGATCACACTAGGAATTTTTATACTGGTTCGAAGTTACTCTACACCCAGTCCAGTACAATTTCTTATATAGATCTATTTTCAAATATCAAAAATACAATCTTGTTTCAAGGCTACGAGACACACCTTTTAGATTTTTCGAGCTCTGGATACACTCACTAAATTCGAATGGGACACCAACACCCGCTTGGATAAAAACGGGACACCAAGCATACCCATTTCGTTTAGACGAGAGACAAACACACCCTGTTGGATTCCAACGACACCAAGCATATCCAAGAGTATAAGAGTATGATTTGATAGAGTTTACAGACTCAATTTCTTGATCTTGAGTACAAATGATCCTATAACCTCTTGAATAGCACTTTGATCCTATTCTGAGCGATAGAGATGAGAGAGAGATCAGAGAGTAATTGATAGAGAATCAAATCAATTAAGTTTGAATTTGATTCTGATTAAATTTGAGAATGTTTTGAGTATATTTTCTATTGTAAATTAAGAGAGTAAAAGAGGAGTGAAAGAATGAGAAATTAGTTAAAAAAATTCAATGAAAAACCCTCCTATTTATTGAGAAACAAAGGTCATGTCCATTCGTAAAGAGATATAACGAAAAGATACTTTTATTCAAATTTGAATTTTGAAAAATTCGACCTATATGTCAAATACGCTATAGGGATATGTCAATATACCCTTTGTATTTTTGAACTAGAGTTCATAAAAATTAAAATATAAAGCTTTGTAAAATATTTTGAATTCTTTGTAAAATATTTAAAACTTTGTATAATCATCTAAACACAATTTATACATATTTTAATCATATCAGAACTTAAGAAAACTTTATTAGATTATTTAAATTTTTAAATATATGAAGGATTTACGAATATCTTTTTGAAAATAATATATATAAAGTATAAGTGAATATATATTTAAAATCTAAGTTATAATAAATGTTATAATATACTTTTAACTATTTAGAAAGCACAAAACTAAAACTATAACAAAGTATAATAGATTTAAAAGTATATTTAAAATATAAAATACTCAAAAACTTAGTTACTCAAAATATATCAATCGTGTCAATAAAATTAAACGTTAGAAATCATTTGAAGGCCATTTTGAAAGATCATTTTAAAAACTGGGATTCTTTAAAATCATTTTTGAAATTTAGAATATGTGAAAACCATTTGAAATCAAAGGATATATTTAAAAAATATTTTTGAGAAAAAAAAGAGAGATCAAAGAAGTGATAACAAGGTTTTGAAAATAATCTATAACTCAAAAAATTATCTGGATATCTTGAATCTTTAATATTTGTGACTCTTCAATCTCCAACTCTTGAATCTCTATATTAGTGCAACGACCTGGCATTTCAAACCGTTCAAATCGACAATCATCCACTCATGCCAGACTTGAATGGCTCAAAACAACAAATTGTTAATTTACATTAGCAAAACTCAGCATATACAGTAAATAAATCAATCACAGAAATCACAGACACAGAGTAATATAACAATAAGCAGCGGAATAGATAAATAGTATTCATGAAGCTACTATAAACATCAGAGTTTAAAAAAATACAACAGAAATCTCAAATACAGAGTAGTCTCAAGTGCAAAAGTAACTAATAAGACTGAACAGAAGCAACAGGAAATGATAGAAGGCTGAACAGATATAAGACAGATCTTCAAACAAAGCTCCAAGCTGCAAAGATAAGTCTCAAATGCTGCGATTCTTAGTCTGATCCAAGCATAAAGCAAAACACAAAACATTCAAGTCGGGATTAACATTCTTACACCAGTAAATTCAACTCAAATGGAATATCAATTGAAATACAAGTAATTTAAAGGATGTTTTGGATTTCCATCATCAAAGGATTCGTGGAACTATCTACTATGTAGTAATATACGCTATTATAATATGTCTATAGCAAAGTAAACTATTACAATAGCGTTAAGGCGTTACTCATATCAACCTTAACACATTTTCTATATTCTCATAGTCTGTATAGTACTGTAATTCCTCCGTAGACTGGATGGCTATCAAAGGGCACTCCATAGGTATGGTACAAACCAAACTCATAGAAGGTACGATAAGGCATGTGACAAGGAACGCAAGGCAATGCTAGGGTAGATTTACAGTTTGCACTCCCAGACTGTTGGTAACGCATAGCAGCTGCTACCGCCCACCTCGAGACACACTCCCAAATCAAAGGTGCACCCAATCGAATCACAAAAGCAATAGAATGTTATCGAAGAAATGAGCCCGGTAGGGAGAATGATCCCATTTGGCCCGGTATAGCTCCTGTTTACCCACATCAAGCTGACTTACGGGAGTTAGGGTTGTGCTAAAATCTCATATAGAATCGTCGCCAAACCATCCTACTTCGTTCTGGAATCTCTACCATATACACAGTTGTTAAAGTGGTTTTCGGTATTGGCAGAGAGTATGATAATATCTGATCCCGGTCTCTTTACCAACCAAATGCTTATTTCACACCGTGGTCATTTCATTTCAATAGTTCATGCTTCATATCAAAATATCATATTCATTTCAAAACCATATTAATTCAATATCATTATTCAATTTAAATAATATTCATTTCTAGAATCGTAACACTTTCAAATTTATAACAGTTTTGAAATCATAACACTTTGAAATCATAACACTTTGAAATCATAACAGTTCCAACTTAAGTAGTTTAGATACTGAAAAAAGTGTGTGTATATATATATATTAAAATAGTTATAAATTAAAATAGTTATAAATTAGAATTGTTTATATATTAAAATAATTTATATAGTAAAATAGTTGTAAATTAAAAATAGTTTGTATTTATTTCAAGAGATTATACCGAAATAGTCTACCAGTTTGAATTATTTCATCCAGTTCCACAAATCGATTCAAATCAACTTAAACTTCAAAATTTAATTTAAATCAATCCTTGTTCAACACTTTCAATTTAAAAGGTCAAAGATTCAATTCAAATTCTCAATAAACCATTTCAATTTTTATTGATTCTAATCCAGGTTTGAACTATCAGTTCAATTCCAACAAGATTCAAAGCTTAAATATTCAGACATTTTTAATATAAGTTTCATTTATACTTCAACGTTTAACTTTAATTTTATTCAAATTGGAAAATATTCACTTAATCATTTTAATAACAGTTAAATAAAATCTCCAATTACACCTTTAATTCAGCTAAATATTCAATTTCAATCCTAATTAAATCTGAAAATATTCATTTATTCACCTTTAATCGAAATCAAGTTATCAAGTTATAAACTCATATCTTTAAAAATCTCAAATTAATAGGTTTCAAATTAATTCCTACTAAGATACAATTCTTAAACAAATTAAGTTACAAATCAATTTCAGTTTGTCATCCCAACTTTAATTTATTAAAGTTAATACAAAGTCTAATTTTTAAAATATTAATATAAATTTAATTAAATATTTTAAACGTATTATGTGTATATATTATGTAAATTAAATTTTATTCAATCAAATCTATTTTAAATTTTATTTTATACATATTTGAAAATAATAAAAATTCAAGTAATTTTTTTAATAATTTATAGTTTTAAAACTAACTTATAAATATAAAATTTTCAAACATATAATTTAAAAACCTAAATTTTACAAAATAAAATATCTTTACATTATATTAAATAAATATTTATTAAAATCCATATTTTCTTCCAAAACTCTAAAAACCATTTTTAAAAACAGATCAACGGTGTCCGTATATAATTTTCTATACTATGGTCAAGTGATATAGATATTTATCATTTCAATCCGCAATTTAAATTTAATATTTACAGTTATATATCATTTCAACCTGAAATCCCAAAATTCAAAATCAGTGAAAATCGCTTGGGTTTATCACTTCAACCCATAACGATTTTCCTCTAATCTATAATGTCGTTTGGGTATGTATCATTTCAACCATAGGGAATTCTACACTGACATGGAACTAGTAGAGTGAGAACAAATATGATAACAATATATCAACAACAAACATATATCATTAGGGACAAAATTATACATAATATATACAGCATGTTATGATGTCATATGTCATAGATAAACAAATGGCAGATAATAGCATATCATATTTAACGAGTAATTAACTTAACAATTCAAATTTAATAGCATATTTCGATTGTCGTTTCAAGTGAAATCAAATTTACTAAATATAAGAATGTTAATCGTAAGTGATCACTCAAATTTCGAGGCTAGAGAAAATAGACAACACCACAAGCTACGATTTGAATCACGATCTACACGATCGACCAATCCGAACAACAAACCTCAAAGCGAAGTAAGCAGAACACAGATTTGACAGACAAAGATGATAAATAGGAATCGATGGGAACAAATCAAACTGGCTTGATATAAACTGAACAAAATATATGTTATATATATTGTTTCTAAAATCAATTTCTAAACATATATTTAATATAAGTCCCTATATTTTCAAATCAATATTTAATTTCGACAAATATATAAAATAAAATCCCTATATATATTGAAAACCAAGCTCAGATACTTATATATAAACTAGTATATAGCTTATATACATATTATATATATAATATAAAATCAATGCAAAATCAATATTCATAAGGACCCATATATTTCTTTCAAATTTCCTCAAATACATTTTAAACAGACTATCTATATATGTTACACTTTTTTCTTTTTCAAAATCTATTTTAGAAATATTAACATAAGTTTAACTAACAGTTTTAAACATATTATACATACGTAATTTAATATACTCAATTTAAACCTATTATATAAACACCTAAACATATTATATTTTCAAACACAATACCTAGAACAATATACAGAAGTAACAACATATATATATATACACACAAGAGGAGAAGGTGTTGCAAGCATGGAGGGGTGGACTGCCATTGTAAAAAGATGACAGAGGTCGACAACAAAAGGAAAGTGAGTTGGTGAAGGTCATGCGGCGTTTGTTGTTGCCTGGGTTTGGATCGGCATAGCAGTGGCGAATCAAGCATGAGGAGGGGAGATGCAAACCGGAGGGAAACAGATGGTGTGGCTTTGATGGGCTGTCAGGGTGTGTGGTTGAATCTTGATGGAGGGTGAGTGGATGCAGGCGGCATACGGTCGGAGCTTGGCTGTGGAGAGGAGCTATCATGAACTTCGATGGTGATGCGTGCTTAGTTGTTGGAGGGGAAAGGTGGTCGGGTCACTCTCGACTATGGGGGTTACGGTGGTTGGAGGGAAAGAGAAGGTGCAGGCAAGCTGTGCTTTGAGGTGGCCGAAGTGGACTAAGGTGATGGATCTAACATTGGTGATAGGGGTAAGAAGTGGGAGAGTCCTAGTCTTCCGTGGTCAAGGGAGGAAGTGCTGACATGTGGAAGGGGCGGTGGTCACGTGCTTGAAGTTCGGTGGCATGTTGAAGGGGTGGAGGGCGAACGTTGGTCGAGGAGATGAGCTGTAGTGCTCAAGGCAGTGCTGATCGCCACAGTGAGAATTGGTCTAACGTCAGGGAAGAAGAAGGTTTGCAAAATAAAAAATGCAGCACTAATATATAAATGTATATAATAGTTTTCTCACCTTTCTAAGTAACAGTGAATGGAAATGAACAATGAAAGGACAAGTCCACATGTACTGAATGGTAGGAATAGAAATGGTCAAGCATGAATTCGGAGAAATAATAAAGCAAGAGGCTATTGGTTTTTAACCGATAGATAAATGAAAAGGCATGAGATACCTAAAAGATCAAAACGAATACCGATACGGTTAACCGTTTCGTATGTACCATCATGTGCCGAACGTCGAAATACGAATGAATATACTGTGGAAATCATCACGACGAGGCAAACAGTACATAGATATCAGCGATACGACCATCCTATCAAAAGTCGATATTTCGCTGCTAAACTGCTACAAATTCACCGAAAATAAGATAAATGAGGCTAAAAAATCCAAATTTGACGAAACAAAATATGACGTCTTACTCAGAAAATGATTTACATTTTTATTATATAAAAATATTTGTATTTTAAAATATTTTATTTTCATTAGATTAACTGATTTTAAATTGAATTGAAAGTTAAACAACAGAACTAACTTTTAAATTATCTGATCAAAATCTTTCATTTGCTATGTTTAAATAGACGTATTCCAAATATCAAATTTTCATTTCAAAATTTTAAAGTTTAAATTTCATAAAAAAATTAGTTAATTACATTATAAAATGTTAAAGATTTCCAAGTCTTTACACTCTCCCCAACTCAAAACTTTTCTTCTCCGAAAAGGAACGAGACAGGAGAATAGAAGCAACGGAAAGGAAAATAGATTCAAAATACAAAAGACAACAATTGATTCAAAAACATATAAATTTTATTAGTTTAAATTGATTTATATTCAATAATTTGGTTAAATCCATCTATTTAATCAATAATATCCATTTATATTCATATTTTGTTGATTTTCAATTCAAGCTATTTTCATTCAATTTGGTTGTTTCAACTTATTAACAATTATTACAATATTTTCACAGCAAATTTTGTTTTATTAGTTATTAAATCTATTTGATCAAAATATAGTTAATTCCACCTCAACATTCAACTATTTTTAAGTTCATATTTATTTATTTAGATAGCATTTCCCTTTTATTATTCACTTTATTTCACTGACATATCTTATCACATAGGTCAAGTGTATAACTTTTATTATAATTACCCAAATTTTTTTATTTCTAAATTTCCTAACAAAATTCGTTTTGGACATATTATTTATTATTGTACATTATTCAATTACATTCAAACCCTTCTATGTAAGTTTTATTAATGTCTTTGAATATAATTGAACACTATACAAATTTAGCTTTCATTTACAACATTTTTATTAAGTAAGATTTTCGTTTGAACAATTTAATACTTATGTTTTCTCTTATAAAACCTTCGATTACGCATTAACATAACTTTTTAACTTTTTGAATATTCAGGTAAGTTATATGTCATCAAATGCAATTGAGTATTTATACAATAAATTTTATCCTAATTCAACCGTTTCAAGTTGTTTAAATTCCATTTCTTATTTTACACACTCCAATTATTCAAAATTTTACTTCATTTCAATCATTGAAACCATCACTTAATATAAATTTAAAAATTAAACTTCCGTTTTCACTTTAAGCAAATTTGAAATAAATATATATATATATTATACATCAAATCATATCTAAAATTCAAATCAAATCCATTTCCAAAACAAAGGTGCGACAAAGCTACTAAGTGACCTCTCCGCTTTGAGACTCGAAAATGAATGTTGATAATGCTGCAGTGATCACCGAAATTATTTTCCAGCAACAAAAGAGGAGAGTATTAACTTACTTCTTTTAAAACTCTTTAGAAACAATTCTATTCGAAAATACTGTCCAATAATATATTTTTCAAAACCTTGAAAACTAAAATTTGAAAAGCATCGGAAATTTAATTCTCAAATCCCCATTTTAAATTCATTTTATAAACAAATTAAATTTATAAACCATTTTATAAATTTCAACTTCTTATGACATATAACAATAGTTAATGGTCTAGAAATGTTGACAAAATAATAAATGATAATCTAGTATTATCATTTCTAATAACTAATTCATTTGACCATCAAATTTCAAAAAATTATACTTTTATATATAAAATATAATCATACATAAAATTATTTCATTTACAAATTTTGAAAACAATATCGTGTCAGTTTGTTCTGTCAAGTGTTTTGGAATTTCTATCGATAATGTGAGCCAGACGAATCGATCGAAAAACTCCAAATCAAACTTGACGGCTCAAACAACACAGTATAAAACATTTTCATACTAATTACAAATACACTCCCTCACACGATGACTCGATAATAGATTCTAAAATGAGAGAAAATATTCATATAAAGGGGGACTCTAATCAAAGAGAATTCAAACCAAGATGATATGCTCCAAAGGAAGATAATATATTTAAATTATAAAAGAGGAAAGGTGGATAGACTTACATTAATCATGGGTGACCTTAACCGGGTCAACCGAGACTCTAGGAATAAGATCGATTGCGGAATTCAATTTTATCGCTTGAGAGAGAGAGAGAGAAATGACTTCACCAAAACATCTGAAAATAGTCGGACAATAAGGGTGGAGTCAAGATAACTAGGTTGAGCATCAAACGAAAGATAAAACTGCTTGTATAATCCTGATCGCAATCGACATTGGATGAAAAGAGAATTTTCCCGGACCATCCACTGAGAAACGGTTCGGGCTTGACAAGAAAAAAACTGTGTTGTAAACCGGGGATATAGAAACCTTCAGTGAATCAACACCCGTTGTAAAGGAGTTTCACCTCTTCACAAATCATACTGAGGTTGGCGGGACCACCGATGAGATTAGTCACACATAAGGACGAAGTTGCCAATTGACATTGAAGCTATGGGAATCTCCTGTATCAAAAGAACATGGAAAGAAAGACAAGAATGGATTTTAGAATAAAGGGAAGAGTTCCAAAATTCAAAACAAATTCCAATCCAAGAAGATCTTAACGAAGAATTTCAAGCTCGAACAAATATCACACTATAACTTATTTTTCACATTTTAGGGTATCACTACCCTATCTCTAAATAGTATATACTCCATATGCCAAGTTTGCCTTAAGCTAGAGCTCTGATACCACTTGTAACGACCTGCATTTCGAACCATTCAAATCGACAATCATCCACTCATGTGAGACTTGAATGGTTCAAAACAACAGATTGTTAATTTATATTTGGCAAAACTCAACCTGTACTGTAAATAAGTCAATCTCAAAAATCACAGATGCAGAGTAATATAACAATAAGCAGCGAAATAGATAAATAGTAGTTCACGAAGCTACTATAAACATCAAAGTTCAAAAACAAAATACAAGAGAAATCTCAGTTACAGAGTAGTCTCAAATACAAAAGTAACTGACAAGACTGAACAGAAGCAATAGGAAATAACAAAAGGCTGAACAGATATAAGACAGATCTTCAAGCAAAGCTCAAAGCTCTAAAGTTGAATCTCAAATGCTGTGACACCCAGTCTGACCTGAGCATAAAGAAAAAACAAAACACTTGAGTCGGGATTAACATTCTTATACCAGTAAATTCAACTCAAGTGAAATACCAACTTAAATACAAGTAAATTAAAGGATGTTTGGGATTTCCATCAACTAAGGATTCATGGAACAATCTACTATTTAATAATATATGCTATTATAATATGTCTATGGTAAAGTAAACTATGAAAATAGTGTTAAGGCGTTACGCATATCCTCTTAACACATTTTCTATATTCTCATAGTCTATACAGTACCGTAATTCCTCAGTAAACTAGAGGGCTATCAGAGGGCACTCCTTAGGTATGGTACAAACCAAACTCGTAGAAGGCATGATAAAGCATGTGACAAGGCACGAGAGGCAATGCCAGGGTAGAAATAACATTTGCACTCTCGGACTGGTGGTAAGGCATAACAACTACTACCGCCCACCTCGAGAAACACTCCCAAATAAAAGGCGCACCCAATCGAATCACAAAAGCAATAGAATGATATCGAAGAAATGTGCCCAAAAGGGAGAATGACCCCACTTTGCCCGGTATAGCTCCTGTTTTAGCCACATCATGCAGACTCACGGGAGTTAGGGCTGCGCTAGAACCTTGTATAGAATCGTCGCCAAACCATCGTACTTCGTTTTGGAATCTCCATCACATACATAGTTGTTGAAGTTGTTTTTGGTATTGGCAGAGAGTATGATAATATCTGATCCTAGTCTCTTTAACAACCAACGCTTATTTCACACTGTGGTCATTTCATTTCATTAGTTCGTACTTCATATCAAAATATCATATTCATTTCAAAACCATATCAATTCGATTTCATTATTCACTTTAAGTAATATTCATTTCCAAAACCGCAACACTTTCAAATTTACAGCACTTTTGAAATCATAACATTTGAAATCATAACACTTTGAAATCATAACAATTTTGTAATCATAACAATTCCAACTTAAACAGTTTAGATACTGAAAATAGTATATATATTAAAATAGTTATAAACTAAAATAGTTTGTATATTAAAATAATTTATATATTAAATAGTTGTAAATTAAAAATAGTTTGTATTTATTTCAAGAGATTATACTTAAATTGTTTCCCAATTTGAACTGTTTCATTCAGTTCCACAAATCGATTCAAATCAACTTAAATTTCAAAATTCAATTTAAATCAATCCATATTCAACACTTTCAATTTAAAAGGTTAAAGATTCAATTCAAATTCTCAATAAACCATTTCAATTTTCAACGATTTCTAATCTGGGTTTGAACTATCATTTCAATTCTAATAAGATTCAAATTTTAAATATTCAAGCATTTGTAATATAAGTTTCATTTATATTTTAACGTTTAACTTTAATTTTATTCAAATTAAAAAATATTCATTTAACCATTTTACTAACATTTAAATAAAATCTCCAATTACACCTTTAAATTAACTAAATATTCAATTTCAATCCTAATTAAATATGGAAATATTCATTTATTCACCTTTAATTGAAATCAAGTTGTCAAGTTATAAACTCGTATCTTTAAAAATCTCAAAAATAGTTTTCAAATTAATTTCTAGTGAGATACAATTCTTAAACAAATTAAGTTACAAATCAATTTCAATTTATCTTTCCAACCTTAATTTATGAAGTTATTACAAAATCTATTTTTAAAAAATATTAATATAGATTTAAATAAATATTTTAAACATATTATATATACATATATATTAAGTAAATAAAATTTTATTTAATTAAATCTATTTTAAATCTTATTTTAAACATATTTGAAAATAATAAAAATTCAAGTATAAAATTTAATAATTTATATTTTAAAAACTAACTTATAAATATAAAATTTTTAAACATATAATTTAAAAATCTAAATTTTATGAAATAAAATATCTATACATTGTGTTAAATAAATATTTATTAAAATCCATATATTTTCTTCCAAAACTCTAAAAATCATTTTTAAAAACAGATTAACGGTGTCCGTATATAATTCTCTATCCTATGGTCAAGAGATACGGTTATTTATCATTTCAATCCGTAATTTAAATTTAATATTTATGGGTATATATATCATTTCAACCTAAAATACCAAAATTCAAAATCATCGAAAATCGCTTGGGTTTATCATTTCAACCCATAACGATTTTCCCTTAATCTATAATGTCGTTCGGGTATGTATAATTTCAACCCATAGTGAATTCTAAACTAACAAGGAACTTATAGAGTGAGAAAAAATATGATAACTATATATCAACAACAGGCATATATCATCAGGGACAAATTTAAATATAATATATACAGCAGGTTATGGTGTCATATGTCATAGGTAAGCAATAATAGATAATAGCGTATCATATATAACGATTAAATAACTTAAAAATTAAAATTTAACATCATATTTCAATATTCGTTTCAAGTGAAATCAAATTTACTAAATATAAGAATGTTAATCGTGAGTGATCGCTCACCTTTTGAGGCTAGAGAAAATAGACAACACACAAGCTATGATTTGAATCATGATCTACACGATCAACCAATCCAAACCACAAATCTCAAAGCGAAGTAAGTTGAACATGGATTTGACGGAAAAAGCTGATAAATAGGAATCAATGAGAACAAATCAAACTGGCTTGATATAAACTGAACAAAATATATGTTATATATATTATTTCTAAAATCAATTTTTAAACATATATTTAATATAAGTCTCTATATTTTCAAATCAATATTTAATTTAAACATATATATAAAATAAAATCCCTATATATATTGAAAACCAAGCTCAGATACTTATATATATAAACTAGTATATAACTTATATACATATTACATCAAAATGTCTATGTACACTAGTATGGACCCGTGCTTCGCACATGGGTTGTTTGTGTTATTGTATACATTGATATTTTGTTTGAGCGCAACTATGTAAACGGAAAGTAAGGACATTTTTGAAATTTCAAAAAGTCACCAGTTTAATCTATTTCACCTATTTTAAACAAATAAAATTTATTTAATTTATTTTAAATCTATTTAATATAATTTAAATCTATTTAATATAATTTAAATTTATTTAATCTATTTAAAACCTACTTAATATAATTTAAATCTATTTAACCTATATTTGATCTATTTTAAATCTGTTAATATAGTTTAAATCTATTTAATCTAATTTAAATTTATTAAATCTATTTAAAACCTACTTAGTATAATTTAAATCTATATAACCTATATTTAATCTATTTTAAATTTTTTTAATATAATTTAAATCTATTTAATCTATTTAAAACCCACTTAATATAATTTAAATCTATTTAACCTATATTTAATCTATTTAAATCATTTTAAATCAATTTAAATCTATTTAGCCTATTTAAAATCAATTTAAAATATTTTAAAATCTAATTAAATCAAATTTAAATCTATTTAAACTATTTGTACTATTTAAACTATTTTCATCTATTTTAAACTATTTTTAAAACTATTAATACTATTTATGACTACCTAAACTATTTTCTAAAATTTCAAACCGTGTAAGGTTGAAATATTTATATTTAAATCCTTGATGATGATACAATCCAAGTTGGAAATTGAAATCCATATCTTTTGCGAAATGTCATATTTGACTAAATAATGATGGTTTTGGAACGAGGATTTAATTATCCTATCTTATCAATAATTTCAAAAGCAAATATGGTTTTGAAGTGAATATGGTTTTGAAAGTGAATATGGTCCGAAAGTGATATGGTTTGAAATGAGTATGATATTTTGATATTAATTATGAAATGGTTTTGGAAATGTAAAAGAAACATCCACTATGAAATAAGTGTTTGGTTGTTAAAGTGACCCAAGATCGGATATTGTCATACTATCTACCAATATCGAAAACCACTTTAACAACTGTGTACGTGGTGGAGATTCAAGAAATGAAGTAGGATGGTTTGGTGAACGATTATGTATAAGGTATTTACGTGACCTTGAATCTTGTGAGTCAGCTTAGACGTGACTAAAACAGGAGCCACGCAAGGCCAAGTGAGGTCGCACCTCCGATCGCACACATTTCTTCGATACCATATTATGACTTTGTGATGATTTGGTGGCCACCCCTTGATTTTAATTTTGGGAGTGTGTTTCAAGCTGGGCGGTAGTGGGTTCTATGTGTTACCACCAGTTCAGATCCGCAATTGGTATATCTACCCTAGCATTGGCTCAAGTGCCATGTTCACATGTCCTATCGCGCCTTCTATGAGTTTGTTTTGTACCATACCTATGGAGTGCCTTCTAGGTAAACCTCACGGAGGAGCGTACGACGCTGTATAGACTATGGGAATATATAAAATGTGTTAAAGGGTATATGGGTAACGCCTTACTGCTATTTTAATATTTTACTGTAGACACTATTATAATAGCGTATTATACTACATAGTAGATAGTTTAACAGATCCTTAGGAGATATAAATCTCGAACATCTCTTAAGTTGTTGCACTCACGTTAGACACTGGATAGGAGATGTCATATATTGTAAACATCTCCGACGCCGTTACACTCATAATTATTTACTTTTTGATTTAACTTATATAAGATCATTTAGTTCTGACTCGAATGTTTTGTCTTTTCAATTCACTCGGGTCAGTCTGAGCTTTTCAGTTTATCGAAGACTGCTTTTGGAGGATGCAGATGTAGATTTTTTTACTGTTATTAGTTATTATATATATTACACTACATCATGTTGTTCCGTTGCATTTATTTATTGATTCTTGCTGCATGTAACTCTGATCTGTATTATAAAAGTATAATCAATGTTATTTGTAAACAGCTTCATGAACTGTTTATATGATTATTATATATTGTCATTAGGTTGCGAGATTCTGTACTTGTTTTCTTTATTTCTCTGTTTTTTCTTATTTACCCCATAACAGTCTTCCCTTTTGAATGGTTCGAGTCTGACATGTGTGGTTTATCATCGATTTAAACTATCCGAAAAGTGGGTCGTTACATACGAACTATGTGTTGGACATGATCCTTGACGGGAACTTGAGTCGTTGCTACGGCCTCAAAGAGAGCAAAGTACAGTGACTAAGCACCCACTCTCATGACTCTGACGCTATAGCTAGGTCCTTATCTCTCGTTGGTCGATGTAGATTCCCTAGAGCTCATTCTGGACCTACCGAATGATGACTAGCTTGGGACTGTGATATCCCTAGATGCCCTGTTCTGGCTCCACCTCCTATTGCGGTTATTGCTCTGCTACTGGTGCTACTACTATGGAAGGTGGAAAAGGAATTCCAATCTTCCTAAGGGAGGCTTTATGGACGGCAGGCGGGACCTTTATTTGGGCAGTCACCCCACTAAGATTCACCCTATATCGTCTAAAGACGAGAGTGAATAGGCGATAATATGGAAAGTGACTCTGTGGGTGCCAACACCCATATCTAAAAAATGAATCATAAAAGTGCATGCCCAATTGATAGCTACATCACCCATAACAGCATAGGTAGCCTTCCGTAACCAAGGGTAAATATGATCATAACTCCTTGTCTTAGGGATGATATTGTACTAAATAATGCAAACAACAAGACGAACAGTTCGATGTAGATTGTTTGTCCTCCAAACACCGACATCTTAATAAAAGATCCGCTGTAAGATCATCGGGTCGGTCATCTCAATATCGTCCATATCTCCGTCATCCGTAGAAATCTCCAAAATATCATCGAAGTCATCGTTAAACATCTTGATCCTAATTCTCTAACCTCCGAATGAATGAACTGTTGTATTCATCGAAATTCAACACCAAATAAGCATCGAAAAGGAGAATGCAGCGTGGGTAGAATTCCCACTCAAAAGTCTTAAAGCACAAGATCAGTGCAAGTCTTGCCGCCTCAAAAAGCTCTTTTAGAACAAAAGTTGCTAAGTCTACAAACTTCATTAGTCTCCCCTGAAGGAATTTAAAACTGGTAGAGCCGAGAAAGATGGAGATCTTCGGATCATTCTAGTCCAACCACATGATCTCTTGAGAGGTGACGTTAGGGTGGCGCAAGGAGGAACCAGTAGTATAGGGAGGTGCCATGGGCTAAGTAGTGTAAAAATAGGGTTTAGAACTGGAGTGGAAGCAGGGCAAGATCTAACGCGTGAAAATCAATGCAAGGCGGAGGAGATGCTACTACTCAATGTATGAGGGAGAAACGGCTTCACCTGGAGGTGGAATGAGGGTATTGGGAGTTGAGGAGGTGGCGATTTCCCAAAATTAATTTCCAAAATTAATCCTTCGAAAACCCTTTTCCAAAATGTAAGGCATTTCAAACTATAGATCATTAAAAATTATCTCATGGGCTTATGTAAGAAATTGGACCTTAATTCTTAAAAAAAAAAAAATCTAATTTGTAATTTGAACATGAGTGATGGAAATTCCCTTACCAAACTGGTTACCAGATGTTTGCGACGCACAGAATTCTATTTCTGCCTCATCTAATATAATTGTGTATATTCGACCACAAGTCATCATCAAAATCCTAAACCACAAGGTAGCTAGATCTCAACCATCAAGTCAAACACCCTACAATCTTTGGGATTCTATCATATGTCATACTCATACTCTTTTCATTAGCACCTTACGCATCACCAACACTCTATGGGCTAATTTAGAGTCGGCATGAAAATCTTAACTCTAAGACATTTCCGATCCGTAGTTGCTTTGCCCATTCCTTCAGAGTAGAACTAAAGTACTTCTATAGCCGGGATATTTAGAGTACAACATAAAAATAATAATATATAGGAAAGTACAAATATGTTCTCTTAATTTATGTGAATGCCTCTGATCCACTAGCCTAGGCTTTGATACCAAATGTAACAACCTGCACTTTAATGGGCCTAAATTTTGACGTGAATCGAATCACAAGTCCATCAAAGTATGGATCATTGGATTTGTACCAACAAATAAGCATGAGCGTTATTAGAGATTGATAAAATCTAAACTCACAGTGGAAATAAATGAGGATACAAATACTGACTATGGCTACTACCTTGGAATTAATGGTATTTGTTGGATATCGGATTGCCACATCAGCATTAAGCATGAGTGAAAAGAAGACTTCTCTAACAATCAATCACGTTCAGCTCTAGTGACCTATTCCTTTAGATCTATCATATGGATTGTAATGAAAAGGGGGTCAGAATAACGTTCTGGTGATTGAAAAATCTATACAACGTCCATAACAAAAATTCATACCGATTTGTTTTCATTTAATTGTTATGCCTACTATTTTAAGGTTAACCAAATTAACCTAATATTGCACCCACGATATTCCTACCAAATATGATTCACCTACCTACCCTTCAAAAGGTATAAAATACCGACATAGGTGTATTAGCCACTTAATACTTCCAAATATGAAGCAGGCTCCTAGCATCGTCATTGTTGGTCAATTAGTCCTAGTTATAGAGAACCTTGACCGCTATTTATGGCTTTATGATACATAATAGCCATATTACTAATGCATCTATTGTCAATAACTTATTAGCCATGTGAGAGATAGTATCCAAACCATTTAATACCATATTAATATGGACCAGCCAGACTCCTGTCCATTTAATACCTATATTCTAGGCAGGCCTATGTCATTTAATACATAACCCCAAGGAAAACTCCTTACTAATACTATGTAACTGACGTTGCTTTATCTCACTAAGAGACTTAATACTTCTTTATAGGAGAGTAAATGACCCTAGATTAGTCAATTAATACCTCAAACCCAAAGCGGACAATTCCCAAGATATCCATTGCCGCTCCTAACTGATAATTCGAACCATTTAATACTTTTAATTAGGAAAGTGGCAGCCCCCAAACAACCACTTAGTACCTCTAATCCTTAAGCATATCCTATTATTCCCATAATCATTTCCCATGGTCCTACGATTGGTGATGTCCCACATCAGCAATAAGTGTAACAACTGTTGGTAGTCTCTGAGTGAAGGGCAGACTTCTGTTATGTCACTTTGCTGACCCCGCATTCCAATCTTCTATGCCTAATATTCTACGGGTCTTATGGTTAAAGATTTCCCACGTCAGTAGGAAGTGTACATAACTGTTGATAGCTTGAAAGTGAAGGGCAGACTTTTGTTGTGTAACTCTATTGACCTCACATTCCAACCTACTAAGTCCAATTAAATATTCTAGGCTTTGCTATCTTACGCTATATTATCATAGGCTTTACTATTACTAAGATTTTTCATCCTAAATGGGATATTGGACTTAGCTTACTAACCTCCTTTTATTTAAGCCTATATTACTTACCTTAAATATTCAATCTTCCATAAATCCCCTTTTTATCTATTTCTCCATAAATGTCAACTTGTCCATGATAAAAGATTACCATCCTAAGGACATCTCCTAAGACATTTATATATTTATTAATTTCCAATTAGTAATCTCTTTCTAACCATTTCATCGTTATTAATCTAACTTCTTTATTTATCAGTCTCATCACTACATGTACCATACCAATGATTTGTAACTCCTGAATTCATTTCACATGTACTACCTAGCAATTGGAGTTATAACCTTTCTCCACTTTCCTTCCTAATTCCTTTCCACAAAACAACGTTATTACTACATATGTACAACTAATATCCTAAGTGGGCTTTACATATAAATCATCACATTTTTTAGGTCACATAAATACATACTTCTAACAAATATATTCTAGTCACAAATCTTCAACTAGAATATTCGTTCCATATTTAATTTGCTGAAATTACATTTCTTAGGAAGATTCTATGTTATGATATCCATAAATAATTTAAAACAAAAGATCAGGAATAAAAGGAAAGATTTTACTTGTTTTAAATTATAAGAGATGATTATTATCTTTTTTATTAGAACAAATGGTGTAAACTATGAATAATAAAACTGTACTTTACACATCTTTTCCCTTTCTTTTGCATATATTCCTTGTTAAACCAAACGTTGCATTATCTATGCAATTTGGAAATACAAACAAATTTAGAAAAATCAAAAAGATGTTTTTCTCATATGTACATACATACATATACATACATACACACATATATATAGATACATACATACATATATAATACCTCGTTATCATGTAGTGTTGATTTGCTTCTCTTCTTCTTTTATTTGATTTCTGTTCTTCTTCAATTTGTATATATACAAATACTAATGTTATATTTTATAATTTAGAAAATAGTGGAGAAGAGAAAATGGTAGAGATTCACTGCTGCTTTCAGAAAAAACATGAGAAGAGAAGAGAAGAGAAGGGTAGACCTGAATTATAAGCTCTCAAATTAACTACGGTTGTTAGATTTAATTATATAAAATTCGGTCGTTTGGCTAAGGCAGACCCTAGCCGCCACGGTCCCAACTAGTCAATCGCTTTATGGCACAGCTAGACCACTACAAGTCAAATGATTGTAATAAGCCTCTGGACCTATTTGTCTCGGTAATTAATATATAAACGTTAACTTTTCTAATATAATTATTTTCGTTCTGAATTCCTTTTTCATCTGTAACTTCTTCATTTTGACTTTGATCACAAAACGACAATCATGAAAGTTTCTCAATAATTTGCCACAAACGCAATGGTAAAGGTTTCGTGATCAAATTCCATTGTTTACACAGATTCCTTTTTCGAGCCTAGTTAACCGACTAACTAATTTAATAATTAATGTCAAATTTACAGAGTGTTACATTAATTGTAGTGGCTTAGAGAAATGAGAATAAAAAGAAAATAAAGTAAATATAAGCCAAGGGAATGAGAAGAAGATATAAACAAAGTTTCTTAAAGATTTAGGTGGGTAATACAAGCTTTTATTTAGTTCATTTTAGTTGTTCCGATCATGTTATTTTATCAGTATTCGTGTAAATTTATGTAAAAATAAAAATCTGATATGATGTCCTAACCATTGTTCTAAAAATGGGTTAGTAATTTGAGAATCTCATGGCTTAGGAATAAATTGTTATGAATTTATAAAGTAAACAATTAGAAAATATAGAAGGAAAATAACTTGTAATTCAAATGTAAGACAAGATAGGGATAAAGGAATTGTTCATGAATTTTCTAGAATTTTATAAGACTTTCTATACATAAAATAAGCTTTAACTAATGAAGAATGTCGCTGATAGAAGGGGGATATGCACTGAGAGTTAATGGAAATGATATGTATGTTTAAATAATAATGTAATGTGACAAGATCCATAAAAGTAGCCGAAATGATAAACAAAGGACTCTGTAAGTGTCACAAAACAATAAGGTAACGTATCTAATGGCAGCAAATGTAAAGGAGGTAACGTGCTTTGTCAAAAGTGTCAGATATTGTTAGGTACATAGCTAAGGAGGTGGTGGCCAAATGTCTCAAAGGAGAATTTCACCAAGCAAAACTATGTTGGGTAGTGGGGTAGTGGTTGCTAAATCAATCTAGGGATTTTCTAGGAAAAGTAGTTCTACGCCGTTATTTCTATGAAAGATAAAAAGTGCCACAACTGTGAAGAGAATAATATAACTAGCACTGCCATACTACACTGTAATTTGGACAAGGAAATGTTTAATAAGTAAAGAGTGTATTGTGCACATGGGCTAGGGCAGGGTTGTACTGCGCCAAAGTGATGTGAGTGGAAGTAGAAAGTTGAAGGGCTATTGACGTCGAGAAAGGACGCTCGCTCGAATGCAAACCTGACGCAACTTCATGTGAGGAGAGGCATCTAACTTCCAAAGATTATAGCGGGCTAATTCTATGCAACCGCAAATTAAAATAAAATAATATTGTAGGGGGCTGATTCTATGTAGTAGAGGACTACGTGTGGTTGGTTCTTTGTAGTCCAAAATTAGGTAATAATTAAATGAGACCTGCAGGTGGCTGATTCATCGTAGATCAGAAGTAAATGAATAAATATTAGATAGGGGACTCCAGATGGTTGATTCATGGTGGTCCTAGGTCTAACCAAATAATATAAAAATGAAAGAAGGAAGAATCTGTGGATGGCAATTTCGTAGTAGATTTAAACTTAATAAGTTTATAAGAATGAGGCCGCGGATGGGGTAACACGGAGGAGTGATTCTGTGCAGTCAAATATTCAACCAATAAATAAAATAATACCGCGGAGACAGTGGTCAGTGCAATAAGACTAAAATGAATAAAGAATTAAAGTGATGTTGATAGGGGTCAATGCAGTATGAGCGTAGTAATAATTTTATTAAGTTAAACTAGGGACATTTCTAGGGTAAGTAAATATGACCATCGTTGTGTGTAGTATTATCTATGTTGTTTATAAGTCGTGAGAGGAAAACCCAATCCTTGTTTTGAGGCTTGGTCTCACTATGATTCATGTTATACTTTCATGTAAGTATTATTCACAACAGACTTTTTGTCTGACCCGCATTTTTACCATCATTTTCTCAATAAGCCCATGGGTACTCAGTTGAGTAGGCTGAGTTTATAGGAGCCCAGGCCGAAGATCGAAGATGGTGCTAAAGGCCTAGTTATTTGTTAGCTTATGCTCAATCCGCTATTTTAAGTGTTGGGTAGTATGTTGACCCGACACTCTTCTATGCATTCTTATGTTATATTTTGGCCCCTAAGTACGTACAGCTTGGGATTAACTTTGAATATGTATGTAATAAATATTAAGGAAAATTTGATGAAATGAAAATAGTTTGTTGTCCTTTTTACTTAACCATTGAATAATAATGAACTCACTCTTGGTTGCTCGAAAATAATTCTGGTGGTGACTACAGCATCATTGACGTTCACTTTTGGGTCTTCTAGTAAGGCGTGTAAGATAACTTCACTGCCAAATGGACAAACACCCTTAATCACGTGTTCTTGAAGTACAAAGTCAATCATCTCCTAGCCGTAAGGTGATGATTCCTTGAAATGATTCAGGAATGTAACGCCTTTGTTATGACCAGTATTTACCTATCGAAGGATCGTAAAAAAAATTATTCGTATGAGATCGTATGATTCTGTAATTTTAGAATATGACTCTTCAAGACGTTTTACATACCTATGATTTTTTTTAGAATTTCTATATGACAATTTAGACCCTGAAAATCTTGTTTAGGCTATAACTTTTGATAGTGGATGAATTAGGGTCTCAAACTAGTTCCATAACTTTAGGATGTAGGTTTTCCATTTTGTAGATGGTCATAAAAAGCAGCCTTAAGATTAAAAATTTATGCATGTTTTAGCTTTTAAAGCTATTGGTCAGGATTATTGTGTAATTAATTAAGCCCATTTGATAATCCATTAGTCTTGTTAAATAATACTATAAATAAAGGGCTAAAGAGTCAAATTAAAACTTTTCCCTCTTATTCTAAATTAGGTTTAAACCTTGATTAGTCCATGATCCATCTTAACATCATCCATAATCACTCAAATTGCTCTTTACATCAAGATAGATTGTGGATTAGAGATTGGATCCTCAATTAGAAGCTAGAGATCATCGATTTGCTTAATTTGGAGTGCTTTTCTTTGCTGTTCGGATTAGATCTACACATGAGTTGGTTGTATTTGGTAATTGATTTATGCCTTCTTACCATGCGGTACATGTTTATATGGTATAGTCATAGGATTTAACATGTTTTAAATTGATTTTGGCCCTAAAAACCAGTCCTAATTTTAATGACTTGTTAATCCACATGCATATGATATGGATTGATTAGAAATCACCTTGATTTATATTCATTTATTCATACTATATGTATATCTATTTTAGAAATTTCTCGGTTTATCTTATTTTGATGGATTGCAAGTTTGGTTGGATGAAATTGCTTGTTATTATATGTTTGGATGATATGATTTGATGTTGTTTGCCAGTGTTGTGAATGCATAGAAAGTTAGTGTCACAACCCACCCCGAGACCCACATTAACAAAGAATATTACAAAGTAATATTATCGGCTAGTGCAGAGAACAGGGATGGTTAGGAGCAGCCACCTATGAATTTTACTTTAAGCGAGCATCGATGCGTCGATTAATACGTTATACGATTCTTTAATCAAGTGGAATCGATGTATACAATTCAGGCTTAAAACAAAACTATGGTGACTATAATAAAATGCAGAGCAACATATAACAAATACAGAACACTGAATCACATATCATACACAGTGGAATAAAAACAAATACAAGTATGAACCGACGCAAAATAGATACATGAAGTAGACTACACATATACAAAGTGATATATCTCAAAACATGAATATGAACACAAAAGAAGTGTAGCTCGATGTAACATCCCGTATCTGGAGGCCAAAAACTAAGTGCTACAGATGCATTCATCTATAATATTAACTCTGGCGAAAAAATACAGTAATGCTAATGGTATCCATAATATCAGAAGCACTCGAATATGAACAAAATCACAAATTTCCTAAACAATATTTTATTGATTACATTTCAAAACAATAATTTATATCCAAGTTACATAATAATAAAATGTTTCCTAGCAAAGATCAAATATAATTATACAATAATCCGTCAAGAGCAACATATGACGATGTCCCCTTGGTTGATCAGAATCAATATAGTCATATCTGACTTAATACACATAGCAGAAATAAACAGAATAAACTATACTCTTAATTATCTATCCATCAGCCACCTGCTCGCCTCTAGAAGCTTTTTTGTCAAAACAAATAAAACCAAAAAACCTTAACCCTTAACCTGCTCAAATCAATTTTGAACACCCAAGAGTTTAAGAGGAAAAAAAAATTGAGTCATACATAAAGCCTGGTGTGAATAATACTGTTACATCCCAGTTTACTGATATTAAGTGAGACCACACTAGTAGAACGGGTTTCCTCTCACTAATTTCGTTTTCAAAACATATATTTTGCAATCTCTTTCTCCAACCAAACTGGTTAATCAAACTAATAATAATGATAATATAAATATCTATTATACTATAAACAGGTAATGATGGACTATCTGTCCATGAGTAATAAATGGACTACCTTTCCTAAAATAGGGCTGACTGGCCACAAACTGGACTAACTGTCCGCTGACTAGACTAACCGTCCACAAACTGGACTAACTATCCTCATTAAAAATGGTCTATCTGTCCGAATCATTTTCTTAGGGCTAACTACCATTCATCTTTTGCCTTGAAAACCCTTTAAAAATGATTTAACTTTTAAATCATACTTATATAAGGAAACTATATTCTTAACTTTACTCTAAGCTATTTTGCCATGTTATATATACTTTACTCAAAATAATGTCGATGAAATTTAATGAGAATTACATATTTCCCCAAAGTAATTTAAAACCCTTTTTAACTTAAAACACTTGGCTATGCTGCCTAGTTAGTATATTCAAAACCTTTGTTTAAAACCATTAAACAACCCTTTCGAAACCCTTGAAAGTAACTCTTTCGAAACCATTGAAAGTATCTCTTTCGAAACCAAATAAAACCCTTTACTTAACCTAGGCCAAAAGGCCAAATCCTTCCTTCCGAAGCCATTCAAAATCTTCCTTTTGAAAGCTTTAAAACGTTAGACATCCTTCTTTAAAACCTTTAAACTGTGCCTTTCGAAAACATTGGGAAAACCTTTCCCTTTAACCATTTTGAAACCCTAAGGGACCACCCCTTCAAAACCATTCATTAAAACCCTTTTGAAAGCATTAAAATATTAAAACTTTCAAAGGCCTTTGGGTTCAATTTAAAACAAGTGGAAACCTTTTAAAACCATTCAAAAATTTACTCCTTTGAAACATTTGAAAACCATTTCGGTCGAAACCATTTGGATTATGCCTTCAAGTAGAGCAAAAGGATCAAAAACTCGTTAAATTCAAAAGCACTTCTTTTGAAATCATTCTTAAGTAAAGAAGTGATGGTGTCGAAACCATCCCTTCAAAAGCATTATGGAAGTGGCCAAATTTTAGACAATGAAGTAACCCCTTCGAAACCATCTGGATCGAAAGGTAGGAAGTCGCAACTAAAGTTTTAAAATTAGTCTAAAGCATTTATTTAAAACAAAAGCACAACCCAATCGAAACCATTTCTTTAAATCCATTTGACTTGGTCAAAAGCCAACCCAGTCCAAAGCTACTCAGTCAAAAACAAGCAGGCGCATTTTTATTTAAAAGCAAAGTATCGCTTCAACCTCTATAGAACCCTGGTTTCAACCCTATACCTTCCACTTATATCCATTTCACAATGTGCTAGTTACCTGATATCATGTGCATTTGTTTCAATGGAGTCGGAGGCGAAGGTAAGGAGGTGGAACCCATGCCGAAATCATCGAAACAGTTAAAAACTTGAATTATTTGTCCTTTTAAACTATTTCTTTGTACCTAACCTACCTTGTTTGTCAAATTGTAATTGGTTGCAAATTTATCTTTTCTAAAAGTACTATCATCTTTTTAGAAATAAAAATTTGAATTATTTTACTAAAAGCCCCTTCTCCTTTTATAAACATATAAAACATTTAAGTACCATACCTTAAATAATTTTGTATATCCTTTAAAACACTTAGGAAAATTCTACAAAAATTATTAAAAATCAATCTTTATAAGTTTTCTAACATATATAAATTTCAATCCCAAACCATTAATTATTTAATCGTAAATAATTTATAACCTAAAATAACATTTTCTTCACTAGAAAATTCATATTAAATCCACAAAAATTCTAAAAATCGAAACCCATCTTTAAATTATTATTTTTGGATAAAAATTCGCAAGCCATTTGGATGTCATTTAATAGTGGTTTCACCTCTGAATAAGCATAATTCATCAACAAGTATATATAATCATTCCATCATTCAAAAACATGGCAGATCATTGCAAATAGGTTCAAATTTCATCATAAAACCGAAAACAAAAGAAATATAAGATGTAAACATTATTTACCTTAGCTTTAGAGATTAAGATGTGAATGGATTTGATTTGATTTAGCTTCTTCCTTAGTTTTTCTTAATTTCTTCCTCTTTCTCTTATTAATGGGGGCCTACCTATAGTTTAAAATTTTGATAAATGAAAATAATGTGTATAGAGATACACGGTTAAGGGTTTAAGGATATAGGAATGGCCCTATCCTATTTTACCCCTCCTCTATTTCATTTTAACTTTTCTTTGGTTCATTTGTTAAATGTCAGGGCTACCCCTTAATTAAAATCAAATCTCAATCCCCTAATCAATGCATTATTTTATTTAAATTAGCTGATTAAATATCCTAAATAATGTTACCAAAAATATTGGGTGTTTCACTCGACATAAGATACAACATAACATCACATATATACATAGATGACAAAAGTAATTACTTGCTAACAAATAGGACATCTACTCTAATGCATCAAGCTAGAGGAGCTGAAGCATCACAGTCCGACCCGAGTATTATAAAAATAATAAACGGGTTAGTCTAGACTAAGATAAATGATTTAGTAAAAGTAAATGATAGACAAAGTAAACTAGATCTCAAATTGTCATATATCGATAAATATCAACCATGCATCAATAACTTAAAATCAACAAATACTAAAACTCAAAATATCTTATTAAAGCAAAAATCCTCGAAATGATTTGGTGATAATTCAAACAACATGAAATCTAGAAATCTCACAAATAGAAATCCAGAATCTCAAAAAAAGGACGAAGGCACCAAACATCAAGATTGGTGAAATAAATTCACCTACATGCATGTAACTCCAAGATAGATGTATAAGTCCATAAACATCAAGATAGGCATGAGACTTATAAATATCAAGATAAGAACAAGTCCTATAATCTTAGAAATAGGTACGAGACCTATAAACTTCAAGATAGGAACAGGTCCTATAATCTTCGAAATATGTATGAAACCTATAAACATTAAGATAGGAACAAGTCCTACAGACATCAAAATAGGTACGAGACTTATAAACTCGAAGGTAGGAACAAGTCCTATAAACTCCGAAGGTGAATTATACACTCATTGAAAAAAGTGTTAAATACTTTCATATAGTAACCGAATAGACAACAACCATGTGACCCATACCACATGAGTTTACCTAAACGTTTACTATACAATAGTAAACTCCACTTTTGTGTAGCAATGGTTCGGTTGAGCAAGTCCGAGAACTAACCGATAAAACAAACATAAGCGTTCCATACCACTCATTTCATTTAACCTTTTACATCAATTCGTCATTCGTTCAATGTCGTGCAATTTTTATAATATTCTTCACTTTAAAAATCTTTTTTGGTAAACCATTAATTTATGGCAGAGATACACACATACATACATACATACACTTTACAAATCTTTGCTCCAAATCATTTTTAAAACCATCCTCAAAGAGAACAACACAATATATATATATATATATATTCATCTAGATGTGTGTGTGTATATATATGTGTGTGTGTGTGTGTGTGTATTTAAAACTATTTATGTAGAAATTAGATGTGTACTTAAAATGATTTCCATAAAATGGTTTAATTTACAAACATCCTTTTACAAAATTCAATTTGAAAAGGTGCATCAAAAGTGTGTTTTATTCCCACGATCTATAAAAAAAAATTATGGTACAAAACATCAAAATGAATTCATTAATTCATAATCAAAAACCGGAAATATCAATGAAATTGAAATGAAATGTGACACCAAAATCAAGCAATCAATCTTAGGGAATCAACCGTGCAAACAAGTAGTAAACGACCAATTAAAGAACACTAGAACATAGCTTGGGATCAATTCCAAGCCGCGACCGATGCATCGATATGGCATACCGGTCCATCATTTGCCTCACCAAGGCTGACTTCTAGGCAATTCCGATGGCTCTTCAACGATTAGATTTCACTCATTTCTCTGTGTTACTTCTCTAATGATCTAGGGAACTGAATTAGCAAACATGCAAGCATACATACATCTATAACTGAATGAAAATGATGATTTCATAAGTGGGTTTTCAGCAACAAGAATTCAATTCAAATAAACAAAGGACCCATCAATATATTGAGATCATATACACTAGGGATTTAACCAAATTCATATAACAGTGGTAAACATTCATCTTAGACTATAAACCGTGGGATAAACTCACCTAAAAGAACCCAAAATGGAAGGTATTAGCTTAAAATCTCCTATATCTTCCTACTTCAACTTCAGCCTGGGCTACAATCAAAGATTGGATCGGAATGATAAAAATTAGAAATTAAAACTGAATTAAATCCCTAATTAGATGCATGGAAAGGTAGAAGAGATTACCTCTTATCAATATACACTAGAATTGAACAAAAGCTCTTTGATTTCAATCCTCAATTTGGAAATTTAGGAAATAAGGTTTTCCGACTTAGAGTGTTTTTCTCTTCTGGTTCTCTGTTGAAATGAGCATGATTAATAGTATACAAACGTTTTCGTTTTTATTTCTCTATTTTGGGCTAAATGGATTAATATGTAGACATATTAGCCAAGTGTTACTAATTTTCCTAAATCAAAATTGTTGCTAATTTGTATTATTTTATTTTAACAATTTATAAACATTAAATTAATATAAACAATGTTCTAATTTAACTGCCACCGATTTCTACAATTTTCCCAAAATAAATAACATGTCAAAATCTCATTTTTTACTAATATTGAAATATTTTATCGAATTAAATACAACTTTTTAAAATGAAAAGTTATTCTCCATATTTTTACTAAAATAAACCATTAATTGAGAAATCATATTTCAAACAATGAAATTATTTCCATACAATTTATTTATTTATTTTCTCTAAATCGTTCTTATATTATTAAATAAAAGAATTAACTACAAAAGGAAAATTCAACAAATCCTCAATTTATTACCATTCCAAGTCCCTTTTAAATTTGAAAACACATTAATCCTAAATTCTTCAAATTTACTAAATTAATTAATTAAATTTAATTAATCATATTTCAAAATTTAATTCTAGGTAATCTTGAACAAGATTGTTATAGACTCCCCTCTTATGAAAATTTCATCCCTCTAATTTTCCTTAAGGGATAGCCAATAATATTACAACAATGCATCTATCAAAGAGGATAAAATCATAAGCACGAAATAGTTCAAAGTAAGAGTCTCTCCAGTAATGAGCACAAGAAAATAACTTAGGATGCATTCGCTCGACAAACTCTCTAGTCTTCCACAAACAGTCCTTTGGATTGTTAGACTATTGGACTTTAAATGAGCGGATGTCAAGGCATTTAACCTTCGATGCAACAATATGGATAGGTCACTACTCATAAATAAGGTCGGGTGAAACCTCAATCTCCTAGAGAATTCTTGGCTCAAGGATAGTATTCGAATCTCAAAGACACTTCTAAAGCTGAGAAACATGGAATACAAAGCAACAGGGAATACACATTTACTGATCGGGTATGGTCCAATATATTTTGAATCCAACTTCCTGGAATGACGGAACCGCATCACACCCTTTAATAGAGATGCAAGAATGAAGACTCAATCTCCTATAGAGAATTCTAATGCTTTCCTCCTTTTATCCGCATAGGATTTCTGCCTACTCGGTGGTTCTTTCATTCTTTATCGAATGAGATCGATCTTCTCAGAAGCTTCATGAATAGAGTCGGGGCCTAAAATTAGCCTTTTCCCTAACTCGAGCCAACAAGAAGGTGATGGACACGACCTTCTGTAAAGTGACTTGAAAGGACCCATGCCGATACTAGATTGGAAACTGTAGTTGTAAGCAAACTCAACAAGGTAGAATTGATCTTCCCAACTCCCACCGAAGTCAAAAATACAAATATGGAGTAAGTCTTTTAGTATCTTATTAACTCGCTCTGGTTGCCCATCTATTTGCGGATGATAAGTAGTGCTGAAATTAAGCTTCGAATTGAAATCTTTCTGAAGACCTTTTCAGAATTCGCTTGTAAACAAGGGATCCCAATCACATGCAATGGCATTAGGGACACTATAAAGTCTTATGATCTCATTAACATAGATCTTAGCAAGCTGAGAAGTAGTCTGATTGGACTTAAGGAGAATAAAGTGGGTTGATTTTGTCAAAAGATCAACAATCACTCACAAGTTATCATGGCCAACCCTCGAACGAGGCAGACCGTTGATGAAATCCATGGAAACCTAAAAAACTAAAAAGGAAGAATAAGATTACGATCATTACAAGATCTACACTAAAGAAGATTCAATATGAACTTATGAAAGTAAGCTCATAATACTTGGTCCCATTTTTATATCAAGACCTCAAATGGTTGCAAAAGACCACTGGAACGCTAATGCTTGGCTTTAATTAAACTGATAAGTCAAGCAACGCTTCACAAATCGCCACATCCTGCTTCATACCTCTTCAATAATAAAGACGCTTCATATTGGCATACAACTTACTACTACCATGATGAATAGTATATTTGGAATGATGGAACTTCTCAAGAATATCACTCCTATGATCACCAACATCAGGAACACAAGCCTGCCACTCCTATAAAGACAAGCACAAGCATTAACAACAAAATCCCACAACTCATCACTTCGAGAAACACCACCACATTGCTTAAAAAGTTGAGGTAGATCAAGATCACGCTTCTAGGCTTCCGCAATCAGATTCAAAAGACTTGGACGATCCTCCATGCTAAACAATAAGATGGAAGAACTAGAATTTGGAATTCTATCTCTAATCTTAGAAGATAAAATATCCATCCACTCAGCCCATGTCAAAGAGACAACAGCCTGTTGATTGTAACTAAAAGCATCCCTACTCAATTCCCTTTCCTCAGAGTGTGTCGAATATCAATATCATAGGAAGCGAGTAACTTGATCCATCTCTGTTGTTGCATGTTAAGCTCATTCTGAGTGAATAAGTACTTTAACAACTTATGTTTGGTATAAGTACAAATCTCTCACACCATAAATAATGATGCCAAATCTTCAAAGCAAATACAAAAGTTGCAAGCTCCAAATCATGAGTGACATATATAATCTCATTCGCTTTAAACTACCTTGAGAAAAAGCAATAAAACAGTCTCGTTGCATAAAAGTAGCACCCAAACCAAATCTATTAGCATCCGTATGGACCATAAGATCTTGGTTCCTATCCAAAACTACAATAACATAAGCATTGGAAATGAGTTCCTTTAAATTCTTAAAATAAGTTTCACACTTATCAAACCAAAAATACTTAACTCCTTTCCTAGTCAAAGAAGTAAGAGGTAAGACAATCTTGGAGAAGTCCTTTGTGAATCGACGGTAATACCTGCCAGTCATAGAAAACTACGAACCTCCGATACATTCTTAGGCTTTTTCCAATTCTAAATAGCTTCAATCTCCGATGGATCAAGGGAAATGCCTTCTTCAGATACTACATGCCTCAAAAACTTCACTTGCCTCTGCTAGGAATGACACTTAGAAAAAATTTCTTTGATCTTGTTCCTTATAAGTGTCTCAGAAACAATCCTAAGATGCTCCTTATGCTCTTCCTTAGATTTAGAATAAATAAGAATATCATCAATGAATATAAGAACGAATCAATCGAGAAATTCTTAGAAACCACGATTCGTGAGATCAGCAAAATAAGCTGGAGCATTTATTAAACCGAAGGGAATAACAAGCCACTCATAAGTACCATAACTGGTGCAGAATGAAGTCGGAGGAATGTTATCCTCTGCCACAAGAAGCTGATGAAAATTGGTCACTGAGTCTAACTGGGAAAAGTTCTTATCACTGAAAAGCTAATCAAAAAGATCATCAATCCTAGGCAGGGAATACTTGCTTTTAATGGTAAGCTTAAGCTTGTGATAGTCTACACAAAGCCTAAGAGTACCATCAGCTTTCTTCACAAATACGACAAAATCTGCCCAAGGAGAAGAAATACACTAGATAAATTGCTTTGCTTCCAAATTCAACAACTGCTTCCTCAACACCTCACTCTCCTTAGTAGACATTCGATGAGGAGGATGACTAACTGGTTTAGCTCTAGGGATGAGATCAATTTGAAACTCAATAGCCCACTTAGGAGGCAACCCCAAAATGTGTTCAAAGATATATGGATAATTACAAACAACAAAGATTCTAGAAATATCATCATCTTATTGAGACTCAAGAGAAAATAAGATGCTATAGAATCTGAATCAACATCGTGAAGAATAATAGAAATCCCTTCAATAGATTCTGGATGTCGAAGATTAATAGTTTTTTTGGGACATAGGATATAGGCTTCATAATGATTAAACCAATCCATTTTCAAAATCATTCCAAATCTAAGATAATGCATCACATGAAGATCGACATGAAAAGAATGGTAGCATCCGATAATCTCAACATCTATACAAAGCATACTGAGGGTTGTGGACTCACCGACTAGGTTCACAATTCTCGACAAAGGCACTAAGCACACAACATATAAAGATAGAGCATCAAAAAGTTCCTTTGATACGAATGAGTGAGATGCACCATATCAAATAGAACCCGAATAGGAAGATACTGAAAAACAATAACACCTTTAAAAATAGAAGGAGATATACCTCAACACTGAAAAGCTCCACCAGAAGCTTGAACAACATAAAGCTTCCCAAAAGTGAATCCTTTAACAGCTCTAGGAAAAGATGCTATGAGATGATCTTCCTTCTTACAATGACGGAAAATTAGATTTCAGACAATTCTTAATGAAATGCTCTTTGGAACCACAATTGTAGCATTCTCCTTGGGATGGTTATGTCAGAGTCGAACTAGAACCTTACATCTTGATTTTTTATTAAGATAAAAAGGCCTAGACTTGTTGAAAGGTTGCTTTTTCTTAGGATGAAAGTGCTTCTTCTCCGCTACATCTTCTTCACAACTATCTTTCTCAACCGCCTTAACTCCAAGGGCCAAATCAAGTAGCTCTTTAAAAGAAACCTTCAATTGCAACAACAACACCTTCCTAAGATGCTTTCTTAAACCCTCCCCCCCCCTACACAAATTTTTGATTCTTTATTAGTGGTATGAAAATGTGCTTGACCCTATATTTGGAAAGGGATTCGAAGGCCGATACATACTCCACTACAGAAGACTTCCCTTTCTTCAACTCAATAAACCTCTTCGCTGACGAGTCCTTTAGGGATTTGGGAACAAACTTCATCTCAAAATGCTCTCTAAGTTATCCCACTCGTTAAATTCTACAACAAGAAGCTCATAAAATCAATAACTTGCTCCTAAGGCTGAATAGATTCTACATGAACTCTATGATGACCAGAAAGTTCCATGTGAGAAAATATCCACTCACATGTCCTAATCCATGCCTGCACCTCAATCACAATTTTAGAACATATAAATGGCTTGCTACAAAGGTATGCAAAGTCGCTACACATGCGTTCAGAACTGGACTTGCAAACAGAAAGATCCAGAGGAGTCCGGAAGGTTAAGTATTCCTAACGAGTTCAATGATCTGCTTGGCGGACATAAACACTCCATCCTGAGAAGGGTTACTGGATCGCCAACTAATAGAATGAGTAGTGATTTACCGTTAGCCATCTAAGATTCAGAAAGGAATATGATAAGATAAAAGATTATTCAAGAGTCATATTGTTCGATATTAGGAATTCTAAAGATAGACACAAAAGGACATATTGCAATGAGAACCTAAGGGACAATTCTAAGACTTTCCTAAACAATGACTAGTATCTTTAATATCATAATTTGTTATAAACTCGTCTTTGATACCAAGCTGTCGTGCCCCACCTCGAGACCTGCACTAATGATGAATATTACAAAGTTATATTGTTGCCTAGTGCAGAGAATAGGGTTTGTTAGGAGCGACCATCCATGAATTTTACTTTAAGCTAGCAATGGTACATCGACTAATATGTTATACATTTCTTTGATTAAGTAGAATCGATGTAGACAATTCAGACTTAAAACAAAACTACGGTGGCTATAATAAAAACCAAAACAACATATAAAAAATATAGATCATAGAATCATAGATCAGACACAATGGAATACAAATAGATAAAAGTCTAAAATGACCCAAAACAGATACATGACGTAGACTACACATATACAAAGCACTACATCTCAAAATATGAATATGAACACAAAAGGAGTCTAGATCGACATAAGCTACAACATAACATCACATATATACATAGATGACAAAAGTACCTACTAACTAACAGATAGGACATCTACTCGAAAGCGTCAAGCTGGAGGATCTGAAATCCTCGGTCTGACTCAAGTACTATAAAAAATAATAAATGGGTTAGTCTACACTAGGATAAATGAGTTAACAAAATGAATAATAGATAAAGTGAACTAGATCTCAAATATAGTCATATATCAATAGATATCAATCATGCATCAATAACTTCAATCACCAGATATACAAAATAAAGATAGCTTATTATAAGCAAAAAATCCATAAATGATTTGGTGATAATTCAAATAACATCAAATCCAGAAATCTTACAAATAGAAATCCAAAATCTCACAAAAAATGGGAAGGCGCCAAACTCCAAGATTGGTAAAATAAATTCACCTACTTGCATGCAATTTAAAGATAGGCTTACAAGCCTATAAACATCAAGAAGGTACGAGACCTATAAACACCAAGATAGGAACAAGTCCTATAATCTTCAAAATAGGTACAAGACCTATAAACATCATACCTATAAACATCAAGATAGGAACAAGTCGTATAATCTTCGAAATAGGTACGGGACCTATAAACATAAGATAGGAACAAGTCCTATAAACATGAAGATAAGCATAAGACCTATAAACTCTAAGAGAGGAAAAAGTCCTATAAACTTCGAAGGCGAGTCATAAACTCGTCGACAAAAATGTAAGATACTTTTATATAGCAACCGAGTAAATAATGATCATGTATCCCTTACCACACGGGTTTACCCAAATGTTTACTATACAATAGTAAACTCCACTTATGTGTAGCAATGCTTCAGTCAAGCACATCAGAGAATTAACCGTAAAACAAAAGTGAGCATTGCATACCACTCGTTTTATCAAACCATTTAAATCAATTCCTCACTCGATCGATGACATGTAATTTTTATAAAATTCTTCATTTTAAAAATCATTTATGGTAAACTATTATTTATAGCGAACATATATGTAACAAAGCGGATTTTGTCCGTTCGAAAATCGACATCCATACTTTACATCGTACTCGAATGCCGCAGATTCGACCGTTCAAATCCGACTCGCCGGAGCTTATTACACCATTAAGTAAACAACACAGCGGAAGAAATAATGAATATCAATATACAACATCCAGATACAACAGATGATACAATATATATCGATATACATCAGAGATATGATACAAAAAAATAGCAGCGGAAAGAAAATCGATAACATCAGCAGCGGAACAAATAACTCAAGATAGTCTTCATGGAAGAACTCCAAAACTGCAACTCCAACTCCAAGAACCAATCCAGAAATAACTCGAACTCCATCAGTACATTGCACCAAGCTAAGCAAGGTCAGTCATGTCCAAAGACTGAACTAACTCCAGATAATCCACTGAACCTAACTATCTGAAAAACCCAACTCTAGACTGCTCGTGTGGAAATAGTGAGCACCCAGAGTTTAGGAAAGGAACAATAAACTCCGGATCAGTTATGGGACTGGTGTGAGCAACGAAAATAGTTTATCTTTGAAAACAAACAAAAAGAGAATTTTAAAGTAAATTCGCAATGCTTTTAGAAAATGAAACTACCATAAGACCTCCCGCCACACACACAATGCAAACGCAGAATTGGAGGAGATTTCTTCTTATGATAGTCAAATATGCTTAATACGCAGAAAATTTCTTGGATATTATTATTGCAAGTGCACAATGCAGAAAACATTTAGAAAGTAGAATATTAATCTTAGCCAGCATAGACATTCCGAACTATGCCTACTATAGCTACCATCCAAATAGTGGGGCGCCACCATAAGTGAATGGCAGGTAATACAACTAAAACCGTACAAGGCTCGTATTGTTTTGATTGGATTTTCCAACAAATGGTCAGGCTAAGGAACTTCCTACTGCCACATGGGATCGCCTCTGGCGGGACGTCCCGAGAACCTAACCGGATCTCTGCCAACACAAGGCCGGGTTACCTCTGTAACTAGGTAACTACTACTCGAGCAAGCCACTCCCCGGTCCTTTGGGACCTTTATCCAAGGCGCCTCTAAGCAACAACCAAACAGTAAATGAGATTGGAGCTACCACATAGGTAAATATCTGGGCTCCATACCATGATACCACCCTTTACCAGAAGGGAATGACACACCCTAAAGGGCGCGAACCTCATAACCTTGCCGCATCTTTCCTGTTTTGACCATTTTCGGGGTGTGAGGTCCTGATGCAGTCTCGCCCACAAAGCTACGCTTTGGTACAAAGCCATGCTTTGGGTCAACAAATGATCAAAGTAATTATCACAAAGAGAAATGATCAAACAAATGATCATATCACAAATGATCAAACAATGATCATCAACACACAGCAGCACTCAGCATGCCACACTACCAAATTGGGAGTATATTGCTGATAACCTTCAACTACATAACCTCTGAGCTCGTACGTCTCAGAGAAGGGTGTTAAGCTAAGAGAATAAATTCTCCGCCACCAACAGATATGTATTTGAAAGAAATCTGCTTTATATCTCAAAGTGTAGTGTCAGACATGCAACCATACAAGTCTGTTCCGGGTTCGAACAGAACCGAAGGCACTTCCAAAGAAGCCCTTGCAATCCGGGTAATTACAATCCCGATCGGACTTCCCATCACTTAGGGAATCTCTATACCAGGAGCTACCCAGTGCAGAGACAATCGATAGGTTATCCTATCATTCTCACAAATACCCGGTCTTCAACACCGGTCTTCAAATGCTATCCATAACGACGTATCACATATTCGGAATGGGTTATATGACACAAAGGTCCTCTCCCGGCTAAACCAAATAGTGAGCGCAATATTTAAAATATATGGATATGGGATTTCAATTAAGTCACAACTTAATAATTCAAAGTTTTCTTCAAATGGTTTAACAAATTACCATTTTCAAATCTTTTAAACAAAAGATTTTTTTCAAAAACCTTCAATGGTTTAAATAATTTCCACACTTTAAATCTTTTAAACAAAAGATTTAATTCACAAAGTTCACCCCATTCACAAAGATCCATTTATGGATTTTAAAACAATTCCCATTTTAATTGGATTAACTCGTTAAATCTTTAAATTAAAGATTTAACTTATAGCTTTCAAACCGTTTCCATGACTTGGAAAATCTTTTTCATTTTTAACCTGAAATCCTTTTTAACACAAATTGGACGTTCATTATTTAGGTGAAAGCTTTTATCATTTGAAAACAATTAGTTTTCGTTTCAGAAAGATCCAATTAAATTTACACGAGTTAAAACCTTTGAATTTAAATTCAAATTCCCAAATCAGTACCTTAAATAGTTTAACCCCTATAAACTGGTATAACATCTCCAGTCCCTAATTTCCAAATCATAGAATTCAATTTCGAATATTGAATTTAAATTTAAATCAAAATATTTAAATTACAAAATTCAATCAAGTTATTCAAAATAAATTTCATCCTTGAAATTTCATTTCAAAAGCTTTTCACTTAAAACTCAATATATTTCCAAAACATTTGAATTCAAATATTCAATTTAAAAATCATTTTAAAATCCGTGACTTAATCGATTTCCTCGTGAAATCCATATTTGTGTGTGTATAGTGTGGTCCAGGGGTTTAACACAATAGTGCAACATCATTCAATCATCACAGATCAGATACAACAATGTATTCGATAAGCGATATAAATTATAACGCTTGTCTTTCATACACAAATTCGCAGATATATACATCACAGATAATAAACTATATCACAGATAATAAATTGCATCATAGATCACAACACAAATCAGGATAATCATAGAGCATCATATGTCAGGGATATCAAATAGTTTAACAACCAATATAATCCAAGCATCCATAGATAGGATTAATTCAATTTATCTGATTAATTTAATCATATAAATTTCTATGAATAAATTTGCTAGTTATGGTAAATTAATAATAAACAAATTTCAAAACATTTAATAAACGATCCTTTAATTAATCATTAATCACTCCATAATTAATAATTATTCCTGATCACTTTTATTTATTAATTAGTCCTTAATAAATTTATTATTCTCAACTTAATTACTTTAATTAATTTATCACATTATCCTTACATTAATTATTGCTTAATCACTTGATTAATCAACTTTAATTAAAGTATCTACATTAACCAATACTCTTAAATTATTAATAATAATTGAATTGGTTTAATTAACTTCACAATTATTCACCTTAATTCATCAAAGTTTCTTAATTACTTAAGATAAATTTTTATAGTGATTGATCACTAAATCTTAATTTTCAACTTTATTTTAATAAAATACTTTTGAAATCAATTTCAATTAACTAAGCATTCAGATTTTAACTTTTAACTTTTTAAAACTTTTCTAAGTTAATAAATAACCTTTAATACAAACATTTACCTATTTTAAAACTTTTAAATTCAAAGTTTATTTGAACTAAACCTAAAACTGGATTTACTTTGTTTAAAACTTGCTCACAAATTTGAATTCATTAAATTGCTCTACATTTTAAACTTGTAGACAGGTTTACAAAAAACTATACAAACCAACTAACCCGAAGATATACCCGAGCCCATCTTCTTTTTTTTCCGCGTCGAACTCGAAGTAAACCAATGTCGTTCCCAAACCCAAAACCCATCATTCCCAGACCTTTTGCCGTGCACCGTGCACATGCACCAGAGCACTGGCCGCCTCCATTCAACACCATGACCTTCCACACATCGGCGTTGATATTCTCTAACCTCACGACTACCCAGAAATCATCATATTGGCTAGAATCATATTCGAGCAGCTAAAGCAAAAACTTGGAACAGGAAGACCACTTCAACCCCATACCTGGCAACACCCCGTGCTCGGCGCTCCGACCACCTGAGAGCCATCACCTCCGGCCGTAGCTTCGCCTACCCTTCCTCTACCGATTCCCAAAATCACGTAACGCTCGATCGTCCCTAGGCAACGAACGAGACCAAAACAAAACTGCGTCAAAACTAGGTTTAAAAATTTTAAACCTACGCCGCCGCCACCACGATCATCAGACCCCCATCCCACCATTTTTCCTGCAACCACCGTTCATCCCTCCATCACTAGCCAAAACCCCGAACCCTACTAATCAGTGAATCACCATAGATCACTAAAACATTGAAATTCCTACAAACCCAAACTACTCCTTTATCTTTGATCTAAAAATCATGATTTAAGCTTTAAAAATCGAGTTACAGCATACGAGTTCGATCTACATACCTGAATTCGAATATTACAAGGTTCGAATTTGAACTTATTTAAAGCCTTGCTCAAGTATTTTGTTTTCCAGTGGTATGTACAAGTTACTTTCACTCGAATAAAATTTAAATCTTGATTTTATGTTATAACAAACAAGTTTTGTTTTAATACTAAATCCAAACATCGAATGATTATGAAGTAATGATTTTTTTTTTTTGAAAAGTTTGAAACCTGGAAAATGAAACAAGAACAGAGTAAACTTCTTGTTCCAGACATGTACTCATACTTCATGTATATACACAGAGGGTTAATAAATATATGCACGCATACTTATTCACTGGTATTTGCAAAAGATTTCATACTCTTAAATTTTTGGGGAAGATGATGTTACTCGCCTGATTTGTTGAAGGCAGAGAGTTGCTTTTGGGTTTTGATGAACTGCAGTTTCCTCTTTTTTCTTGAATCTGCTTTTTTCTTGTTTGATTTGTAGTTTGTTTTAAGAGTGAGGTGGTATTGCTTCAGATTCTTGGCCAAGAATGAATGAATATAAACGAATAGCTTGACGCATAAAATGAGCATTCAGGGTATATCATTTTCTTTGTACTGAGTGACATTGTTTGTACAAGTGATCAGATATTTTTTCTTCTTTTGGAGGATGGAAAATGAGTTGTGGTGGCTGCATTTATTAGCATTGTACAAACTCATATTTTTTTCATTTTGTTTGTACAAATATAAGATATTTTCTTTGGCTTCCTTTGTAAGCATCATTTACATGCCTATTCATTTGTCTGCATACCTATATTTATTTTTCTTTATTTTTACTTTGTTTAGGCTGAGATGGTTATACTTTGTGTGCTAAAGATATGATATTGTTTGTAGATGTTTTTCTCTTGCATACTTTTGTTTCTATCATACTTCATTTGTATAACTTCTTTTGCAAGCTTCAGGGATATTTTTGTTTTACTTTGCAAGTTAATTCATACTGAACTATACATGTTTGTTCTATTGCTTTGTAGTGAAGTGTTAAAGTCAGTATATTGTATTGACTTTATATCTTAGGAACTATACCATTTATTTGTATGTTGTTTGAATTTGTCTAATTTCTTTCTTTCTTTTCTTTTGTCTTGTTACTTTATAGTATAAAGGAAATTCTAAAATTAACATATCATTTGAATTTATTTTATAGTTTGCATAACTAAAATTTTAAGATATTTATTTATTTCCCTATTTATATTATGAATTCAAATTATTTTCAAACCATTTACTTAAAATCAAATTCAAATGATTCAATACATACTAAATTGAAATTTGGGGGAAACTCAAACCAATTTATCAATTAATTTCACAATTTTTTTCAAAATTAAAATAAATTATCAATTTAAAATAAATTAAAATTCGGGATCGTTACAATATATATGTATAAGTACACTTTTCAAATTATTGCTTTAAATCATTTTTAAAACCATGTTCAAAGAGAATAACACTAAACATATATATTTCTAAAACTATTTATATAGAAATTAGTTTTGTACTCAAAAAGATATTCATAAAATGGTTTGATTTACGAATTAGCCTTTATAAATCCGATCTGAAAACATGCATCAAAAGTGTGTATTATGCCCAAGATCCATAGAAAAACTCTATGGTATAAAACATAAAAATGAATTCATTAATTCACAATCAAAATCCGGAAATATCAAGGAAATTGATATGAAATGCAACACCAAAATCATGCAATCGGTCTTAGGGAGTCAACTAGGCAAACAAGTGATGAACGGGTCGATTGGAGAACACCAAAACATAGCCTGGCGCTCAAGTCTAGACTGCGATCGGTGCACAGGTACGACATATTTGTCCACCGGTTGCCTCGCCTAGATTAACTCCCAGGCAGTTTTGTTGGCTTTTTGATGATCGGATTCTGCTTATTTCTCCTACGTTGATTCTCTAATGATCTAAGGTATTAAACTAGCAAGCATGCATGCATATATATATATATATATATATATATATATATATATGTATGTATAATTGATTGAAAATCATGATTTCATAATTGGGTTATCAGCAACTAGAGAATCCAATTCATATAGATAAAGGATTCATCAATATATTGAGTCATCTCCACTGAAGATTCAACCAAATTCATGTAACAGCAGCGAACATTCATCTTAGACTAGGAATTGTGAGATAAACTCACCACAAACTCAAAATGGAAGATATTAGCTTAGAACCTCCTATGTCTTTCTATTCAACTTCAATCTAGGCTATGATCAAAAATTGGATAGGAATGATCAAAATTAGAAATTAAAATTGAATTAAATCCCTAATTAGATGCATAAAAAGGTAAAAGAGGTTACCTCATATCAATATATACTAGAATTGAAAAAAGTGCTTTGATTTCAATCTTTAATTTGGAAATTTGGGAACTAGGGTTTTTAGACTTAGAGTATTTTTTCTAGTTTCAGTGTTGAATCGAGAATGATAAATGATATAGGCACGTTCTCATTTCTTATTTCTCTATTTTGGGCTAAATGGGTTAATATGTAGATCCATTAGCCAAGTGTTACTAATTTTCCTAAAACAAAAGTGTTGCGAATTTTCATTATTTCATTTTAACACTTTATAAACAACTTGATTTAAGTAATGTTCTAATTTAATTACCACTGATTTCTATAATTTCTCGAAATAAATAACATATCAAAATCTCATTTTTTACCAATGTTGAAATATTTTATTAAATTAGATACAACTTTCTAAAATGAAAGTTATTCTCCATATTTATAATAAAATAAAGCATTAATTGTAAAATCATATTTCAAACAATGAAATTATTTCCATAAAATTTATTTATTCATTTTCTACAAATTGTTCTTATATTATTAAACATAAGAATTAACTAAAAAAAGGGAATTTCAATAAATTCTCAATTTATTCTCATTCCAAATCCTTTTTAAATTTGAAAACACCATAATCATAAAGTACTCAAATTTATTCAACTGATTAAATCATATTATAAATTTTAATTCTATGTAATCTCAACCAGGGTTATTACGGTTAGGTTGGAGAATTGAGCAAATCGAAAGCAAAATTGGTCGAGTTTGGATAAAACTTGGTAGATAGGCTCTGGAAAATGGCAAGAGGCTATAGGATAAATCGTATGAAGATTTGAGACTAAAGGAAGATTTAGTGTCGAGTTATTGGGATGAATTGATACCGTGTTATGGTGGGTGCTCCTATAAATTGATCGATTTAATGGCTTGGAAGAGCATGGCTAATATAGGTTGTCTATGGCTAGATTCTGGAAGACTAGGTAAATGCTTGATTTTATAACAAGTTATCAAGTAAGGTTGGTGATGAGTTACCAAGTTAGGTTAGCAAGGAGTTAAAATGATTTGTTCGAATTGGACGAAACTCATAGGAGAGGCTAGAAGCATACCAAAAGCCTATATGATAACTCACAAGTCAATAGGAGTTGAAGTCATAACTCGACGTTGCCCTATGGGAATGTTCCAGTGACGAGTTATGATAGGGAAAGCTATAACTTGGTGGTTTACATAGGTGGATAGAGCATGGCTGGATAAGATATTCCATTGTAAGGTGTAGGGTATTTGCCTAAAGGTTGGATGCTATACTGAGTTATCTCTAGAACTAGAAGATGGGGCTTTAGATTGGGGGTCGAGTTAACAAGGTGGTGAGTCAGGGTCTAAAGAACCTGAAGAAGAGTACTAGAGGCATGGGAGAAAACTTAGCGTCTGGTTGGCTAATATATAACTCAGCATCGAGTTAGGCCTGTACCTCGGTATTGAGTTATCTGGGTGTAAGAGTGGAAGGTGGAACTTCTAGGGGTTGATGTAGAGGTTCTATTGATTGCTCTAGAGGCGTTGACTCGTTCGTATCAGGTCGGATGACGATATAACAACATGATAAAAAATCTATAGCCTTCGAATGTTGGTTATTGTTGGGAGTAGGTTTCGAAGATAGCAGCTCGTAAAGGAGGGATCCGTATGATTAGGGAATGTGGAAGGGTTCCTCGTGAATAATGGAAATTGGATTAAGCAAGAAGGGCTTGATATCCAAATGGAGCAATATGCGTGCTAAGGAATCTTTGATGGCTTGGATAGTTTTCAGTTGTACTTGAAGCAGGGGTACTGTAAGTGGTGACGTCCATCGGTCGACTAAGGGACCTATATACCCTAAACATGTGGCTTTGGATCTAGTGTCCAACTTTGGGCTGGAAAACACATATCCAACTTTGGGCTATGAGATACGAGAGTACAACAGAGAACCGGAACTTCCATTAGTCCCTGGCTTAGGGATAATATGAGTTATCATTTATTTAGAGCACATAGAGTGATAGTTAGGACTGTTTGACGGATGCTATGGTTGCTTTGGTCACTTTCTTTAGTAGGTTACTACTCATACATATCAGTGGAAGTAGGTATTAGAGACATGACTACCTAGAAGATTGATATCCTTTATTTGGTTTTTGGTATATCTTTATGATATTGTAGAGTAGCATATTATAGTGTTATATGCTAACTCTTTGGTTGAAGGGACAAGTCAGGTATGGTTCGTGTACTCTTGTTTCTTACTATATTTACCTATATAGTATTTTGAGACTCATTTACCGTCCACACCAGATTATTGTCTGATCCAAGAGTTTATGCTTTGTTTCTTATTATCTTTAGGACTCTTAAATAAGTAGACTGGATAATAGGTCTAGGTGACATAGTAGCTGTTTGGAAGACGAGCTGGATGGAGCTATCTCGTGTTATATACATATATGGATTCCTACACTTTTTCGTTGAGCAATGCAGTGGAGCCCGTGACAATGCTTGCTTATATCTATTTATTGAGGAATTTTATTTGAGTTTATTTCTATTGTATAAACTCTACTTTTGATGTATAACTTTGTGGATCTATTGCTTCGATGATTATTTGTTTATATAGTTATTACTACCTTTTCTGTTACATCTATGATGTTATATTTTATCCATGCACTGTGAGATATGACAGGTTATATTATATATTGGTTTATTTTAACCTTGATGATTGTACTATATCATTCGGGATGAATGGTGCACTATTTATATCATTTAGCACTGGTAGTATAGGGTAGTCATCACATTTGGTATCAGAGATTTGGTTACATATTCAATTGGATTTGATACCATGATCCAGTAGAGATAAGGAATGTGTTATCACCATAGGCTGGATCAAGAGTATGTGTATGTATGTATATATGAGAGAGTGCATACTTGTTATAAGTTTGGTTTTCAAAGCTATATAATAATATATTATGTAGTAAAGTCGCATGTGCATGAGCACTATAGACACAGTTTTCTTTATAAGAAGTTGATCATTCTTGTTACAGATAAGAATAAGCCAACATAAAAGGAATAATGTGAGATCTATTTCAAGAGTTGAAGAAGAAGCAGGACCAGGAGCTTCTACGCTTGATTTTCAAGCTGTGTTCAATGCTATGATGGCGGAGATGATGAGGAATGCTCTTGGTATGGCTATTGATGAAGGTGCTCCTATGCAAGTGCCTAAGACTAATTTCGCTAAGTTGAGCAAAGGTTGCTCTAGTTTGGAAGGAAAGGTATTTTGTGGAAGGGAATCGGCTATAAAAGTGTAAGAATTGGATTGATACTTGCGAATGCATCTTTAGTGAGATGGAAGTGGATGATGCTATAAAGAAAAGGTTGGCTTCTAGGTAACTTCAGAGATGGGCCACGAATTGGAGGAACGCCGTGACTATTGCTACGTCTAAAGATCAAATTAGTTAGGAACGGTTTAATTTAGGGTTTAAAGAAGGATTGTTTGGAACTAGTGAAGAGTAAGCAGGTTGTGAACGCGTATGCTTTGGACGATGTCCCAACTTCATCGAGTGCTCCCTCAACAAAGGAGAAGGGCATGGGAGTAATTATTCAAGTGAGTTAGTACATAGATTGGATTGGCACCTAAGATAGTAGACCGACCCTTAATCATGACAAACCCTATTGGAGGCTTTACTAATCTTTGCATTGTTTGTCGTGGCCTAAGTGTTATCAAGTCATGTACGCTCTTTTGTTTGCAATTGCTTTGTTTTGTATTTCATTGGGTTGGGGATCATCTTGGGAGTGAACTGGCTTAGGAAGTATGTGGCGAATATGGATTGCGAGAAAGTTATTGGTGATAATCGGGAACGTAGATGGGCAGACGGTAGTGATTGGTTGCCTACCAAAGGATGGGGTGATGATTAAATTTCTATATTTTCTTAAGGGTCCACAAGAAGGATTTTCATTAGCGCCTATCGCAAGAGAGTATTCGAATGTTTTCGGGGAAGTGATTGGATTACCGCAGCATAAAGAGATCGAATTTTAGATAGAAGCTAATGAAGGAAGCCAGACTGATAGTTATACCTTTGAGGCGTATGACACCCAGGAAGTAGAAGGAATTGGAGGTGCAAGTTATTGAGGAAAGGGTTCATTCGAAGGAGCATACTGAGTGGGGCGCACTTGTAATATTCGCAATAAAGGCGGATGGCTCTTTGAAGTTGTGTATGGATTATCGTGAGCCAAATAAGGTGACGAAGATAAACAAGTATCCACTCTCATGTATCGATGACTTATTTGATCAACTGCATGGTGCGAGTTTGTTCTCCCAAATAAATTTGGTAATGGGATTTCACCAGTTGAAATTAACGAATGAGAGTGTGCCTATCACTCATTCATGTGTCGTTGGGTTTTTATGATTGGTTGGTGGTGCTATTCGGGTAAACTAACACTCCGGCATACTTTATGGATCTCATGAATCAGGTTTTCAAAGACCATCCACATAAGTTTGTGCTTGTGTTCGTGTATGATATTTTAGTCTACTCCAAAACTGAAGAGGAGCATAAGATGCACTTTTGGACTATGCTAGAGATATTGAAGAAGCACAAGTTAAGAACAAAGTTCTCTAAATGTCACTTCTAGAGAGAAGAAAATAGATTCTTGGATCGCTTTATTTTGGAATATGGTATAGTTACGGATCATGTGAAGATGGTAACGGTCCAAGATTGGAATCAACCCAAGAATGCTATGAATGTGAGTAGTTTCTAGGATTGCTGGGATACTATGGACGCTTCATAAACGATTTCATGAATGGAGAAGCACCGTTGATCAATTTGATGAAGAAGAATCAGACTTTTGTATAGGATACGAAGTGTGAGTATGCATTTGTGAGTTTGAAATAGAGGTTGATGAGTGCACCAGTGTCAAACTTTCCATGTGGAAATGAATAGTTGATAGTATACACCGATTCTTATGGTACTAGATTGGTATTGATACAGGAAGGGAAAGTTCATGCCTATGCTAGTCAACAACTGCGCATGAGAGGAATTATATGACCCATGATCTATAATTTGTGGCAATTGTTTTTTCTTTGAAGATGTGAAGGCATTATTTATTGGAAAAAGGTTTGAGCTGTTTGCATACCACAAATCCTTGAAGTACCTTTTCCCTCAAAAGGATCTTAACCTTTGATGGCAATGGTGATTGGAATTCTTGGCCTTTTATGATTTCAATATTTCCTACACTCCAAGGGAATGTATTCTCCAATGCATTGAGTAGAAGACATGTGGGATTGGGAGTAATGTTCTTCGAATGGAAGAAGATAGTATATTGTTGGATTTGATTTCAGGCCTTATTGTGGGTAGAACCTGAAATGTTCACAAGCTCACCAATTAGACCTACTCTAATTGAAAGGATCGGTTACAGTCAGAAGAGAGATGCTAGGCTGACGGAGATAATAGCAGATGTAAAGGAGTAGAATCTAAAGATATGAAGCAATATAAACTCGACCGATAAGGTTGGCTTTGCAAAAATGAGAGGTAGTTCATTCCTGATTTTGATAGATTGCGAGATGAAGTGCTAAGAGAGCGTCATCATTCTAGATTGACCATTCATCCTAGAGGTAATAAGATGCACCAAGATATGAAGCAAACTTATTATTGAAAGTATGAAGGGGGATGTAGGGGCATTCATCTCACAATGTATAAACTGTCATATGGTGAAGGAATGGCAGAAGAAACTAATGGTTTGTTGCAATCACTAGAAATTCTTAAGTGAAAATAGGAGCAATTATAGATGGATTTTATAGATGGACAACCGAGGACTTGAGCGGGGTATGGTGGCATTTGGGTCATAGTAGATCGATTAGTGGGTTTTGGAAGAGCTTACAAGAGGCGTTTGGGATGAAGCTGCATCTTAGTACATCTTATCACCCGCAAATGGATGGACAAATCGAAAGAGTAAATTGTATATTGGAAGATCTCTTACGAGCAAGCGTTATATACTTTAGCAGGTCATGGGATGATCATTTGCATTTGGTAGAGTTTGCTTACAACAATAGTTATCAGTTGAGTATTGGTATGGCTCCGCATGAAGCATTATATGGCCGACCATGTAATGCTCCTTCATGTTGGTGGGAAGAGGGCAAGAAACTAATACTTGGGCCAGGTATGATTGAAAATATTTAACTTTTCCCATTTTGAGGTTCGAAATTAAGCGCTACAGATGCTACAGTCATCTATGATATTAATTTCCAGTGATAAAATATGGTAATGTTAATGGTATCCATAATATCAGAAGCACAAGAATATGAAGTATTTCAACAATTTCAAAATAACTTTTCTCCATACATTTTAAATTAGCATTTCATATTCAGTATATAATCCCATAACGTTTCCTAGGTTCAGATAATATAATCATTATAAAATACGCCAACAGCGACATATGAAGATGCCCACTTGGATGATCAGAGTTACTTAGTAGATAGTCATAAGATCCACCATTACATACAACATTCAATCATAGCAGAATAGATGAACAGATAATCTCCTTCATAGGTAATCTTTGCCTCCTTTACTTCTATGGAAACTTTATTCACCAAAACCAACTAAACCTGAAAACCTTAACTCCCAACCCACTCAAATTAAATTTTGAGCACAAGAGATTCTAAGGGGAAAACATAAACTTCGAGTCGGACATAACTCCTGATGTGAATACTAGTATAACATCTCAATTAATCTATATTAAGTGAGACCACACCACCTAGAAAAATGGGTTTCCCTTCACTAATAAGCTTTATAAGGATATCTTTTTCAATCAAAATCCTACAATGAAAGTGGTTATAATAAACAATGTACAATAACATGTATGCATACAAAATAGGTAATTAGTGGACCATCTGTCCAACATCATAGTTTTATCGGGCTGGCTATAAATCAATGGCTAACTTGGGCCAACCACACATAATAAATACTCTTAACTTACTGTTAGAGGAAAACTAGACAGTCTATCTGTAACTTACTATCTTTATGGTTAACTGATCCTAATGGTTTTGCGGGCTCACCGATAACCTATCTTTACTCTATGATTCCCTTTTGTGTGTAACCTTCTTTTAATCTTACCCATGGCACTGCTCTACACACTGGAATTTTGGACTTATATTAGCCAAGGGTTACTAACTAAAGTGTAGGGCATGACCCAACACTAGTCCAATCTGGTTTTCTAATCTCTAAGTCATTCTTTAGTAAAAGTCTTGGTTAACCACCTTATCCATATTTCATTGAAAACAGAATTTTGTAAATGATTTAACCCCTAAAATCATACTTAAAACAAGGAAAACATTGTTCCTTTACTTTACTCAAACCACTTGTGCTATATGCTTTGCAAAAGTTGTTGATAAAACTCAAAATCATTAGCGTCTTCGACCCTCCTAAAACTTAGGCTACAAGGCCAAAACTATGTGAAACCTTTACGATTATAAAACTCGATGATGCCATCGCCATCAAAGATCTTTGCCCATTATAAAGCATGTCAAAGTCTATTATTTGAAAAATACATGGGGATGATGTTAAG